>SRSE01000017.1:0-500289 GCA_005024645.1 Planiliza haematocheilus | reverse complement strand
CAGCATGATGATGATCCAGTTGAGGATGCCTCTGTATCCGGTGAAGCTGCTGTTGGAGCTGAGCAGAGAGTCCTGGACGCTGTGGCAGCTGAACACAAACTGAAACTTTAATAAACGGAGCTGAAATTAAACTCAGAGAAGTGATGCAGGCAGCAGAGAGGGCTTACCAGAGCAGAGAGGCACAGGGGTGATCTTGTTCACCATCACAGAGGCTTGTAGTGTCTTCCTCAGCGGAGGAGGAGGAGGAGAACCTCTTCCTCACGGCGGCCATCTTTGAATCTGACGGCTGGTCCACAGAGGTGAGACAGAGACGGTTCAACCTCTTTGACAGCCAGAAGACAGATTTATATTACTTTACAATGTCAAACAATTATCACTGCTAATTATCAACACTTTGTTTAAATGAAAATAAAAAACTTAGCATCTAAGATTCTAAATATTTAATATAAGAAATAGTCACAGTTTAAAAAAGTAATAAATAAACTGCCTTTTTCAAAATGTAAGGGCATACATTATATTTTAATACAAATGTAATATATATTTATATTGTATAAATATATAAAATATGTATAAAAATAAAATAAACTAATACAAAAAAATATTGACAGTTTATTTCAACCTTTATAAAGTCAACTCATATTGCTTATAGGACAAAATTTACATTTATTTATTAATTTAACTCAGAAATGTAGCTTCTGTGTATATTTACCATAAAGCTGAGCCTATATATTCTAATTTATTATAATATTTTCTTACATTGTAATATGATACGCATCATGTGTGAAATAGGACTCAGAGCATGACAGTGGATCAAGCTCCATCTCCAGAAGCCTAGAGAATGTAGGCAAACCTCCTGTGGAACCAAACCTATGTTGTAAATTAACATTTTTAAGGAGTTCTCCCTTATTACACACAAACACATGAAAAAGACAAATAAAATCTCGATATCTGAGTCTCAAGTCGTATTCGGCCTAATTCGGCACAGATGATATCTAATAATAATATTATATTTCAATATAAAATCACACTCACTGTATCGCACCTCTCAAACGCGACGTGGATGGTGTTGTTATTTATAAATGAAAGGGTTTTTACTGACGAAATGAAGTTTACATATAGGCTATGCCGAATTAAATAGCTTCACGAGACGTTTCAGAAAAAACGATATAATCTTTGTATAATTCACGCTGTAATTGCTGCTCAGACGTCATACTTTAAATTTTAAGAAATTCGACAGCAGTTCGGCGTGACCTTTGTCCAGTGGAAGAAAACGCCTTACCTTGTCATTCGCGTGGCGCCAGCATCCTCTCAGATGATCGTCTGTGATCAGTCTCAGCCCGTCTCCTCCCGTCTGTCACTGTCTGACCCCTGCCTCCACCTGCAGAGGCGCCTGATGCGTTCACTGTCTCACCTGAAGCCTCTACAATGAGCATCTGTCTCGGCACATTCAAAATAAAAGCCTCACTACCGGAAACTTTACAAGGAAATCTGAACGCATATTCTCCAAAATAAAAGCTGAGTTTATTCAAAATGTTTAGAATCAGTTTGTTTAAATATTTATTTCTTTAAAATAAAAACTAATATTTCATAAAATGTAAATCCCCTAGATTAACCCAAACCCAAAACGGAATATAAAATAATTTACTATGGTCTTAAGTAATCATAAACTGTCTATAAAATACTATTTTCTCAAGAAAGAAGTTTTTTACAGGAAGCACAAATCCACATTCTTTATATATGTCATTAAATTGATCATATATGTGCATATTTGGAGCTTTTTAATAAACTCAAATCTGCAAATCTGAATCTAAATATAATAAAATAAAAACAAAAGACCAAATCTTTCTCAAAAATGACTTTATTTTAAAAAAGCACAATAGTTAATGAACAGTTTTAAGTGTTAAATCAACAACAGACCCAAAAAGGAACAGAGAAGCTGATGATGCATGTTAACTAGTTATAATAATATAATAATATTTAATCACTATTAATGATTCCACGTCCTAATAACACACATCCTACAGTATTGAGGCCTGAGATCTGTGCCCTGTGTCTGCACAGAGCGCCGTGATCGCCGGTCCTTCCCTCTCTGTCTTCAGTTGATGGTGAGGACGTCGCTCTGGATCTCGTGGCTCAGTTGTGTCTGGAGGTCGCTCAGCTTCTTCTTGAGGACGGCCAGCGCCGACATGACGATGGTCTCCGGCCGCAGAGAGCCGCACGACTCCACGTTGTAATAGAACCTGTCACAAGAGTTTAAATGAACGATCTGACGGCAAAGAAACGACACACTGACAGAAGGCTGACTGCAAAGAAAACTGAACCTGATCGATGAGTACTCTGCACTCAGGGAAACAGTTAGAGCTGCTAATAGCTGGGAGGATACTAGTGCACATTTTATCACCACTAATGATCCTGATGGAAAATTAAACAATACATTTCCCATCAGGCAACACAACCATGAACCTCCTGACCTCAGGTGTGAGGAGGAGTCTTCACTCACCTTTCAGGTTTTCCGTTGGGGTCGTACGGAGCCTGAACCTCGTCCTCCTCAATCTCTGAGTATTCGCTCTTGGGCCTGAGGATCAATGAATCGTTCTTTAGTGAGAATCTAATTCAACGTCCTGTTTCTGATGAGAACAGTGGAATAAATCAAACGCACCACTCCTCAGGCCGCGGGTAGACGGTGTGTCTCAGCGCGTTGTCCGGGTCGTACTCGAAGGACACCCCCGCCGTCGGGTTCCACTTGGCGTGCTCCTTCCCGAAGCCTTTCTTAGCGTAAGCTCTGAGACGCAGCTCCTGGCCTTTACGAAGCTTCACCAGCAGAATGTCTGCGAGGGAGAAAATGAGGAGGTTAGAGCGAGGGAGGAAACGATGGAAGCAGCGAGGAAGGAGCTGGACTCACCGTCCTGCTCCACGTAGTCGTTGGGGTCGTTGTCTCTGCTCCTGGACGTCACCTGGAAATGTCACATGACAGCAGCGTCAGCTCCTTCGCTCTCTCTCTCTCTGCTTCTTACCGTCAGACTGACTTCAGTGAGAGGAGGAGGGAAGACTCACCGGGATGACTCTGGCGTGGTTGGACAACAGGTCCCGGGACGTGACGTGACGAGTCTGGTCTTCAGTACATCGGACGTCCAGGGTGAGCTCCACGGCGCACTCTGTGCAGAAATCATCACAGGTACAGTCCTGCAGGAGAGAACACGGAGACTTTTATTTAGTTCTAGAAGAAGAACGATGTTACTGTCAAATAGATAAATGCTCTCCTTTTGTTATTATAAATGTTTTAACCACGATTTCATTCAGAAAAGTCAGGAAACATCCAAACAGGAGAGAATAATCTTTATAAGCGTGGAACATTAACATCTACTACTCCAGCGTGACTCCTCCTTACCCTGGAGTACTGCAGCTTGTCCACGATGTCGTCGCTGGTGAGCGGGATGAGGCCTGTCGGAGCGGGACAAACAGAGCTGGTTACAGACGACAAGCAGAGCTGGTTACAGACGACAAGCAGAGCTGGTTACAGACGACAAGCAGAGCTGGTTACAGACGACAAGCAGAGCTGGTTACAGACGACAAACAGAGCTGGTTACAGACGACAAACAGAGCTGGTTACAGACGACAAACAGAGCTGGTTACAGACGACAAACAGAGCTGGTTACAGACGACAAACAGAGCTGGTTACAGACGTCAAACAGAGCTGGTTACAGACGTCAAACAGAGCTGGTTACAGACGTCAAACAGAGCTGGTTACAGACGTCAAACAGAGCTGGTTACAGACGACAAGCAGAGCTGGTTACAGACGACAAGCAGAGCTGGTTACAGACGACAAACAGAGCTGGTTACAGACGACAAGCAGAGCTGGTTACAGACGCCAAACAGAGCTGGTTACAGACGACAAGCAGAGCTGGTTACAGACGACAAACAGAGCTGGTTACAGACGACAAACAGAGACAAACAGAGCTGGTTACAGACGACAAACAGAGCTGGTTACAGACGACAAGCAGAGCTGGTTACAGACGACAAACAGAGCTGGTTACAGACGACAAACAGAGCTGGTTACAGACGACAAACAGAGACAAACAGAGCTGGTTACAGACGACAAACAGAGCTGGTTACAGACGACAAGCAGAGCTGGTTACAGACGACAAACAGAGCTGGTTACAGACGACAAACAGAGCTGGTTACAGACGACAAGCAGAGCTGGTTACAGACGACAAACAGAGCTGGTTACAGACGACAAACAGAGCTGGTTACAGACGACAAGCAGAGCTGGTTACAGACGCCGTCACGCCGCCCCAGCGTCGCCATGAACACGGCGAAACTTACCGACTCTGTGTGCGATGAACTCGTCGTGAAGCACCGATGAGTTGGCGTCGATCTGGATCCAGTCGATCGCTGCGATGAAAGTTCAGGTCAGTCATTTATGTTTTAAGGTCGAGTTTGTTTTGAGCGACGTGTAACTGACACTAAGATGAAACACTGGACAGGACTTTACCTATTGTGGGAACTTCTGACATAAAGACGCGACGCAGCGAGTTAGCGACTCTGAAAAGGAGAAAGAATGTTTAATATTGATCGAACAACACGATAGAAACCGGACTAAGCCTGATGATAGCCACCGTAATTAAATCAAGACTTCTTGAAGGTGGCTGCAGCACAATATTTATCTCATGAGTGTTATAAATCTTTCCAAACACAACTGTATGTTATGTCTGATGCACTGTCTCACACATTAGGTGCATCTTAAAAGGTTTTGCACACTTTCTACAATTTTCTACATCTCAAAGGTCCAGTAGCGCTTTTAAGACTTATTCAGGAAAATAATAACCAATATTACATATCAGAGAGGAGCTCCTCTAGGATTAAATCAGAGTCCATGTGTTCATTAGTGTCTCCATCAGTGTAAGACTCTGGACAAAGGAGCTTTGTCTCAGAGCTCAGAGAAAGAGTTGTTGTTGCTCATCAGGCTGGAAAAGGTTCCAGAAGCATCTCTGAAGAGTTTGGAAGCCACAAATAATCCACAGACTGAGAACAAATGTAGAAAACTCAGCCGGCAGTAAATATCTGGTTAATATAATTAACTTATATACAGACATTTACATGCAAAATGAAAATGCTACGTTTATTTATTATGTATAATGCTACCGTGATTAATCTGCAGCACATGCTCAGATATAAATAATGTTCTCATTTGATCATATAATCGGGTCTTTGAGCCCGTTTTGTCTCATAACATCTCAGTGTTTTGGTTCAGAGAACAGTAATGGCTGCTCTCTTCCTCACACACATTCCGCTTTAAGTGAACAAATAACGTGAATACTCACGCCAAATCAGTGTTCTCGATGACAAACTTGACATTTTCGTCCGTCAGTTCTGTTATTTTCACCGTGGGCTGGTTAGCATACGGCATTATTAGCGTTAAACGAGGAAAAGAGTCGATGAGAAACTGTCCACACACTCTGCCACTACCGCTTCGGCTTGAAGGCCTCCACGGAAAGACTTACTGAACGCTGATTGGCCGCAGGAAGCCATTACGGTTAGTGATTGGTTGTCGTCGAAGCCTGAGGGCGGGTCTTTGTTTTTAGCTTCCGGGTTATAAATGACCGCAAGTTGTTCTTCAAAATAAAAGCTCGATACAATTGAAAAGGTTGATTTAGAAAAAAGCTTAATTTTTTTTCTAATAAAAGTATCGCACAAGTTTTAATTTTAATTAATTTTACCATCATACATTACAATAAAATAAACTTTTTGTGTATTTTTCAGAAAATCGGGATGTTGGTGATTTTGTTTTTCAATGATTTCTGCTCTTTTGCAGCTACAATAATTTTATTATTAATATAAAAAAAGGAAAGTAATTGTAGGATTTATACATTTACATTTCTAATTTTTCTAATGATGCACATTAGGCCTAGCTGGCTAGTCTTATTTCATTTAAATCCAAAAATTCAAGACAAAACAACACAAATGTTAAATAAACAACAACCACTTTATTATACTTTATTTGATTTGACAACTAAATGACAGATCTTTGTGTCCTTCTTTTATACAAAGGAAAAAAAAATGATCCAAGCAGGTGAGAGAGAAATGTTGGACAGTGCAACTCAGCGAGTCAAAGCCACAGGTCGTACAGGTGAAGACAAACAGACCTGTGGTCGTTTGACAAATCAGAACTTTCTCTTGCTTAATAAAAACCACAATGCGATGATTTCAGAGTCATTTATTTTACAGTGAGGCAGAAATAAGATCAAGAAGTGAGATCTTCAGCTTGTGTCAACAGCCCGATGGTCGGGATCAGCGTGAGAGGAAGAGGTTTCCATCATCGTCTCTGGTTCATTCCTGTCAGGTTCTTCAGCTGAAACAAACAAAATAAACAAACACTTCAGGATAAATCTCATTTCAGGATCATATGTTAAAAAAGAAACAAGCACACTAATGAATGACAGGCTGTAAAAATAGAGAGGTTAAAAAAAGAAGACTCACCGTCACAGCTGCTCCCATCAGCCCCTGAACAACTGCTTCACCCGTCGATTGCACCTGAACAACAGAGCGAAAGAACTGGGTCAAAGGTCTGATTCGTTCTGACAACGTGGTTCAAGAATCTTTTTGTCCTTCAGCCCAAAATCAGGAGAACAAGGTAGAAGGAGGAATCAGTCTGTGACAGATTCACTGATCATAAAGAGGAGGAGAGACGTGGATGATCCTACACTGGTGTTATTAGTTAGAACGAATGAAGAAGCCGTTTAGAAAACCATCATTTATCCTTCCTGTGTCTAGAGTCTAGATCTACTTCTAATTTTGGCTGACTTATATATTTCGTTTGTTTATACTGTTTAATTTTATTTTCTCTTAATTTTCTGTTAGTATTTATTATTTGTCATCATTTTAATTAAAATTTCTCCTAATTTTCTTTTCATTTATTATTTGTCATTATTTGATTCACGTCCTTGTTTTAATTTATTTTAACTTACCTTAATTTTTATTTTATTTATGTAATTATTTTCATTTCCCTTAAATATTATCTTAATTTTCTTTTATTATTTATTTTATTTATGTCCTTATTTCAATTTATTTTAACTTTACCATAATTTATATTATTATTTTATTTTATTTATGTCATTATTTTCATTTAATTGAATATTATCTTAATTTTCTTTTATTTCTTTTATTTTATTTATGTCATTATTTTCATTTAATTTGACTTTATCTTAATGTTCTTTTCTTTTATTATTATTTTCTTTTATTATATTTATTTTCTTTTACTTATGTCATATTAACTTAATTTTCTATTTTTCAAATTGTATTTAAATTGTTTTGCAGATAGATATAGATTTTATCTATGGATAAAATCTATATCTTTCTCACACCTATGTTTCTTTTTAACTAACTGTTTTTGTGTGTTTTAATGAGCTACTGTGACCAAACCTTTTCCCTTATGGATGAATAAAGTCGATCTGAGTCTAATAGTGATGAGACAGTTTACTGCGTCTGTGGTTCATCTCTCTGTCTCTACAGACGGAGGCGTCCTACCTGTTTGGCTGTGGAGGCCATGTTGACCACGTCCTGGATGCGGTTATCCAGGAAGTTCCAGGTGTCCTGGAAGTCTGGAGAGGAGTCCTGAACCATCACCAGCTCTGTGGTGTTATAGATGCCGGTCAGCGCGGCCCGTTTGGTGTACCAGTTCATCTGCAACGGAAAAGAAAAAAGAAAAGAAAAAGAAGCACACACGCTTTCACCAGCGGCCACGTCCTAGTTTAAATCTAAAATACAAGAATTCAGGAACACGTGTAAACACGAGGACTGATCAGATCCTTCTGTACGATGGAACCAACTAAAACATGACTGCATTAATGTGGTCTGTGACAAACTGAGCTGACGGGGAGGAGTAACCTTGGAGGTGGCGGGCCGGATATTTTGGGGGTGGTGATGAAAGGGGGACAGGAAGGTATGGGCAGAAGAGGAGGAGGAAGAGGGAGGGGATGGAGGGTGATAGGATCCACTCACGTCTGTGGACCGGTCTCCGGCGTAGTACCAGATGTCGTCCACCAGCGTGGACAGGTGCTTCAGGCTGTCGGGGATGTTGTGAGGAAGGAGCAGGATGCTCATCGCCTGAAAGTCAACCAGCAAATCAGGTTTGTGTCTCAGGAGCCGAGACTCGTCCACGTGTTTGACACTTTACCTGCGGCCACATCTCGATGTAGGGGATGTGCATACGCAGCCTGGTCTCCACAGCGTCTCTCAGAAAGTCAGCAGTCTTCTTTGGCCTGAAACACAGTCACATGTTATTTCATATCGGTCGTTATGGATTAGAAACAGGAGGATGTGACATCTTTAAAACGATCAGACTGATATAAGGATTCAGTCCTTTCTGCACAAGTATTAAAGGACTGGATCTAGCCTGTGTGCTTCACTCTAATATCTTTTTGTAGATCAACCTTTTAGTTTAAAGGATTCAAACAATCCTGCAGCAAGTTACACAACTTTGTATTTCGAAACGAATCCCTGAGTTTCTTCCTCCTCCTTTATTTTATCAGTTTGGTTCAAGAAGTTCCAGCCAAAGAAATAAGTTAACACCAAGAGTTCCTGATTTCTCTTCATGTGGTTTTTTGTTTCTGACTTTTAATGGATGATTTTATTTGTGAATATCTGCTTTTTTCTTGTCCAGAAACATGAGGATCCACATGGAATATTTAAAGCCCATCATGTTCCTGCATAACATTAAAGCTTTTCCAACTGTGTGACGTGTGCACACGTACTCGGCCTGGCCCAGCTGAACCTGATTGTGTTCCTCAGCCAGGATCTCGGTCAGCTGTGAGTTGCACTGAGCGATGAAATGCAGGACCAGGTCTCCAGCTCCGTTGGGGAACATCCCAGTGGAAGCAGAGGACAGACCCAGAGTCTGGAGACGGATAGAAGTGTGTTTACACGGCCTGGGATGATACTACACGTCTCTGACTGTTAGCGTTTAGCCCTGAACTCACCTCGGCGCCGGCTGCGATGGCCTCCATGGACCAGCCGTGCAGAGGAACGAACTCCAGAGCAGCCGTCAGGATTCGAGCCTGAAGCTGCTCCTCGGTCTCGTACTCCTCACTCTGCTCTCCGCTCTGGTCCTGGTAACTGTACACAGACACACGGTGATGTTAAATAAAGCACATCAGCTTCTAAGCAGCAGAGATCCAGACGGCGGACTGACCTGGTGTTCGGCCTCGCAGCCTCCTCTGCTGCCGCATCAAAGGCCGAGTTGTCCCGGGACGCTTCACCTGCGTCCTGCTCACCAGAGTGAGGCTGGCGGTGCTCATGGTAAGTTGTGGATGAAGAGGAAGAGGAAGAGGAGGATTTGGACTCGTCCTGAAACCTCAGCGCTGCACAGTGGAAGCTTCGTCTCAGACCGCTGCACTGAGGGTTTGCTGCTGCAGGTGCAGTCACCACTGGAGGAGGAAACACCTGGATGAGGCCGCTGAACAAAATCATTCTGAATATAACGTACATAAAATTACAATCCTCTGCGCGTTCGTTTGTATTAATATTGTGTTGTAATGTGTGAGTATCGTCTACATCTACCAGACGACTGCAGGGGAGGAGCTACCTGAATATTTCTACATTTCCACATTAAAATTACTGTTAAAATCAGAAAAACATAATCCTTTATTTATCCCACAGAGGAGAAATTTGCAGCTTTGCATCAGCAGACAGTTTAAGGACAATAGAACAGGAGATAAAATAAAAAAATACAAGTTTTTTATTACAAGAACAAAACATAAAAATGGAATAATATGAATTTATGTAAACAAGTTATTGACAAATGTAAAGATTTAAAATGTATACCAACTAGCATTTCCTTAATAAATGAATAAAGATTAATTTTAACTGACTGATCGACCAATCGATTAATCGTTGCAGCTTTAATTAGTGCAGGAGTTCGTTGTTTGGTCGATTACTGGGAGTTAAACAGTGAAACTTTAACATATATACAGTCCTGTATCTTATAACACATGCGTGCTGGTGTCCTATATGTTTACTTCTGATGACAGAAGGAAAATAAACTATTTATAGCCGATTTTTAGAAACACTTTGACTGCTTGTATAACTGCAGAGCAGACGCCCCCCTGACGCAGGAACTTGTTTACATGTTTAACCCGCAGTGAATCTGTTCAGACTGAGCTCTGCGCCAACAAACCGCGTCACTAACTCATAACTATCCTCACAATAACTCAGATTTTGAAGCTGCAGACAGTTTAAAGTCTAATTCTGTCCTTCATGATCACCTTCTGTGCAGTGACTTTGACAGCTAACGTCAAACGCTTGGCTCGTTTCCAAACTATGCAATTAAAGAAGAACAGGAAATGGACGGCGCAAGAAGATTTAAATCAGTTTGTCAATTATTAACACGAAACAATAAAAAACAGCAACAATGTGGAGTTGTCTTACCGCTGCTCAGCCCCCGAAGTGCCCTTCCAGCCCGCAGACCTCTCAGCAGCGCCGCCATATCCAGCTGCACGGAGATAACGCGCACCTGAAATACGTCACGTTAGTGCGACGCGGCTGGAAAACGGAAATGAAGACAGCTACAAAATAAGAGTTTAGTGTTTAAATAAATATCGTAAATATATGTTGTATTTGAGTGTTAGGATAATAAAATAGAATTAAAACTAAACTAAAATATACATCTTGCTGAGTTTTATTATTTTCATTTAATTCAGAGTATTCGAAACCGTAAGGAAATTGTTGAAAACCTTATTTTGAAAATCAAAACCGGAAACACACGTTCGAGTTTGTGAAACTTGACATTTCTAACTGCAATCAAGACAGCGGGTAAGTCACAGAGATACAGTCTCTTTAAATTGATTTTATTTGATATATTTAGCCACTTTTAACGTTTTTGAACAACAACACTCTGACATGAGTGTGTTTGTTCGTCGGTGGTCATGTTCCGGTTTGCTGTCCGTGTTAACAAACCTAATAAAACGTCGCAACCGGCACCTGCGTCACATTGTTTGCTTTCTTGTAACTGTGCTTTTCAACCGTTTTCAACGAAAAACTGGCTAACTGGCTAACTAGCAGCTAGCTGCGTTAACTCTTTAACACTCTCATGAGCACGTGTGCTAACTTAAAGAGCAACAAACCGAGGTAAAATACACACATAAGCCTGAGAACCTTCGAGAAAATTCTACAGTTTTCAAATTATTAAAATTAAGGTATGGAGTTATATTTTATAACACCGCTATCGTGGGTTAGCTGTTAGCTGAGCTGTGTTCAAGAACACAATGTTGGACAAGGTCTTTTTGTTTGTTTTGTCGTCCCTGTTGGTTTATTATTAGTAACGTTATGATCTCAATCTGTATTACATTAAATAATTAATATGAATCTTGACAATAAACCCTCCTATCAGTAATATTCAGACTGCTGTGGCTCAGATCTGGGGCCAGGTGTTTCCTTTTTGCTCTAATTGTCTTGAGATGTGTCTACAGCTTCAGCTCCTCAGTTCCTCAATTCACACTAAATATCAGGTTAAATATAAATTAAATAAAGGTTTCTAATGGAAAGTTTGTAATAAGTCAAGTGGCACAAATATTGTAAATTATGTCGATGTCACTTTGGCTTTTTATTAAAGCCAAGTTGTTTTACAGCTGTGCAGACGTCAGAGCAGGTGTTTATCTAATAACTTTAATAGAAAATGTCACAGTAAAAGTCTCATCCAGCTGCTCGTGTCACCCAGCTCCATTTAAAATGCTCCGACTGAGCTTGACCGTTGCAGTTACAGCGTGACCTTCATCCACGCAGCCATGAACAGACCTACAGCTGTGATATTTACTTTCCTTGTCCTACACGTTATAGCCCTGTTAGCACCGGACTAGTTTTACCTGAGAAGCTCTAGTAATTTGTAATCATTGCGGAGGTCACCTATGGTCTTAATTTGTAAAGATTCAAAGCCTTTTTCTGCCCATTTTAACATAATAATGTAAAATATGTCTTGTAAATAAATGTTTGGACGACTGCTTGGCTGTAAAATCAAGATGTTGCTGCGTAGCATGCTCAAAAACAATCAGAAGGGTGATCAGATGGAGGGCAGCATATTTATAAATGTGTTGGATTTAATTTAGTGATGCATCAGTGTGTAAATACTGACAGGTAGTTCCTGAATTCTGCCCTGGAATCAATATATTCTGATTGTATAAGGTTTTACTTTTACTTATATATTTAGTTTAGAGGTATTAAAGATGTTAATATTAGCTCTGGCATGTTGTGGAGGGAAGCAGGAAGCAGCAGAGACGTCAGAACCAGAGATAATGTCAGTAAATCAGAGTGAAACACAGAGTTTTGTGAATGTGCCACAGAAAACTCTGACGCAGGTGATTTCTAAATGTCTAATCCCGTGTGTAGGACTGTTATTTTATAAACACTAGTTATCTTAATGTTTATTTAGTTTGTCATTAGGAGCCAGGAGACTTGCAGCAACATGTCCAGCGACTTGAACACCTCTAAGAATCCACTGCATCCCAGTCACACAGATCCAAATAACAGACTGTTTTTAAATATACATATATGTAACTTAACAAAACGAACACCGTGACTCTTTCTCCTCAGGACGTCATGGCAGACCTCGGCATCAGAGCAGGAGATAAGGTGCTGTTAGTCTGGAGTCAGCCTTCAGCTCCAGCTGCTCTCAAACAGTATGCAGAGGAACTGGGAGCTGCTGTCGGCGCAGACGGCAAAGTGGCGGTGGAGAACATGGAGAGACTGACGATGTGTGAGTAACGTTATGCTGACCAAGACCTTTTAAATCACTTATTTGTTATAGGAGAGTGAAGGCCTTTAAATATACACTATATTACCAAAAGTATTCGCTCACCCATTCAAATGATCAAAATCAGGTGTTCTAATCACTTGGCCTGGCCCCAGGTGTATAAATTCAAGCACTCAGGCATGCAGACTGTGAAACAAGACATTTGTGAAAGAATGGGCCGCTCTCAGGAGCTCAGTGAATTCCAGCGTGGAACTGTCATAGGATGCCACTTGTGCAACAAATCCAGTCGTGAAATTTCCTCGCTCCTAAATATTCCACAGTCAACTGTCAGCTCTTCATGCAGCTTCCGGCGCTGCATGAAGTGGCAGCCTGTTATCGCGGCTCCGTCTTCGTCTTGTGTTTTTTTCGTTGTTCTGTTGGATTATATGTTATTTTTTTCTACAAGAATCTCGGGCCAGTGTATCACTATGGGTGTGCAAGTGGTGAGATTAGTGTTTTGTCTTTTTCTACCTTTTGGACTGTTTTTTCTGGCATCAGGAGAACTCGTCAGCCATGCGTCTATTGTTTACACACGGGAACAGCTGTTAGCGCTGAGCATCACTCCGCTGCTTTCTGTGGAGAGACCGGACATCCCCGCCGAAATAAGGAGAAGGAGACGGAGAGGATGCCGAGCCGGAGTAAAACGCCGTGAGAGGAGACGACGGTACAAACCATGCCTGCCGTCGGTTGTTATGGGGAATGTAAGATCTCTCTCTAACAAGTTGGAGGAACTTACGGCGCTAACCAGGCTGCACAGAGAGTACAGGGAGTGTAGCATCATGTGCTTCACCGAGACCTGGCTGAACGAACTCACCTCAGACCCGCATATTTCGCTAAACGGATTTAACCTCGTGAGAGCGGACCGGACATCGAGAGAGAGCGGTAAGAAGAAGGGGGGAGGAATAGTGATGTATGTGAACAACAGATGGTGCAACCCTGGGCATATAAGCGTTAAGGAGAAACTTTGTACTCGGGACATTGAACTGCTGGCGATCGGGATTCGGCCATACTACCTGCCTCGGGAATTCTCGCATGTTATCGCGATAACTGCGTATATTCCCCCCTCCGCCAATGCTACAGTGGCCTGTGAGCTCCTCCACACCGCAGTGTCTAGGCTGCAGACATCACACCCCCACTCTCTTCTTCTTATCTCCGGAGACTTCAATCATGCCTCTCTATCCCCCATTCTACCCACATTCACGCAGTATGTGGCATGCCACACCAGGAACAATAGGACTCTGGACTTACTTTATGCAAACGCAAAGGATGCCTACAGCTCATCCCCCCTCCCCCCACTTGGTCGCTCTGATCACAACCTGGTCCACCTTATACCTGTCTACAAACCTGTAGTTAAACAACAACCCCCAACTACAAGGACTGTGAGGACATGGACAGAGGACGCCAGTGAGCAGCTGAGGGACTGCTTTGAATCCACTGACTGGGAGGTGCTGTGTGGAGCACATGACGTGGAGGACATAGACGGCCTGACCCACTGCATCACTGACTACATCAACTTCTGCGTGGAGAACACCGTGCCCACCAAGACAGTGAGGTGTTTCTCTAACAACAAACCCTGGGTGACCCCTGAGCTGAAAGCCCTACTCAACGAAAAGAAGAGGGTCTTCAGATCTGGTGACAAGGAGGAACTCAAGAGGATTCAGAGCGAACTCAAAAAGAAAATAAATGAAGGCAAGGACATCTACAGGAGGAAAGTGGAGGACCAACTGCAGAAGAAAAACACCAGGGAGGTCTGGAAAGGGCTGAAGACGATCTCAGGCTCAAACAGGGTTAGTGGGAACGGCTCAGAACCTGGAGACAGAGGGTGGGCAAACGAACTTAATCTGTTCTTCAACAGATTCGACTCTAGATCCACCCCACCACCCTCCCCCACCCCCGTGAACCATCAGTCTGCACCTCAGCCACTTCCCCTCTGGCTACCAACCCCCTCCCCCTCCACAGCACCAACAGCATCTCCTGAACCACCCCCACACAACCCCACCGACACCTCTCCACCCCCCACTCATCCCCCCAGCACCTGCATAACAAAGCTCCAGGTGAGAAGAGAATTGGGTAGGATCAAGGCCAGGAAAGCTACAGGTCCAGACGGCATCTGCTCCAGACTACTCAGGGACTGCGCAGACCAGCTCAGCCAGGTGGTCACATACATCTTCAACCTGAGTCTTAGTCTGGAGAAAGTTCCTGTGCTGTGGAAGACTTCCTGTGTGGTCCCAGTACCAAAGATCACACACGCCAGGGAGCCCAACCACTTCAGACCTGTGGCTTTAACATCTCACCTGATGAAGACCATGGAGAGGCTGATCCTGAACCACCTCCGACCCCTTGTGAGCCAGAAGCTGGACCCCCTGCAGTTTGCCTACAAACCGAGCATTGGGGTGGATGACGCTGTCATCTACTTGCTGCACAGATCCCTTTCGCACCTTGAGGAGCCCAGAGGTACTGTGAGAGTCATGTTTTTTGACTTCTCCAGTGCCTTTAACACAATACAACCGTCGCTGCTCAAGGGGAAACTAGAGGGAGCAGGGGTAAACAGCCAGCTGACTGCATGGACGATCGACTACCTCACCAACAGACCTCAGTATGTGAGGCTTCATGGCTGTGTGTCTGATGAGGTGCTCTGCAGCACGGGAGCTCCACAAGGAACGGTACTCTCTCCATTCCTCTTCTCCATCTACACCTCAGACTTCCGCTACAACACGGACAGCTGCCACATCCAGAAGTTCTCGGACGATACAGCCATCGTTGGACGGGTAACGAACGGGAACGACCTGGAATACAGGAAGGTGGTCGAGGACTTTGTCGACTGGTGTGAACGCTGTCACCTTCACATCAACGCTACCAAGACAAAGGAGATGGTGATTAACTTCCAGAGGAGGGCAGCACACACAACACCAGTGAACATCCAGGGTTTGGATATCGACATCGTGGATGGATATAAATACCTGGGTGTTCACCTGAACAACAAACTGGACTGGTCAGACAACAGCAGTGTCCTCTACAAGAAGGGACAAAGTCGCCTCCACCTGCTGAGGAGACTGAGGTCCTTCGGTGTGTGTAGGACGCTGCTCAGGACATTTTACGACACTGTGGTTGCATCAGCAACCTTCTATGCTGTGGTCTGCTGGTGTAGTGGAGTAACAGAGAGGGACAAGAACAGACTGGGCAAACTGATCAAGAGGGCCAGCTCCATCCTGGGCTGTCCTCTGGATTCAGTGGAGCAGGTGGGGGAAAGGAGGATGTTGGCTAAACTGTCCAACATCAGGAACAACCCCTCTCATCCCCTGTATGAGACAGTTGGGACTTTAGGAAGCTCCTTCAGCCAAAGACTGCTGCATCCACAGTGCAGGAAGGAACGCTTCCGCAGGTCTTTTGTCCCCTCAGCAGTCAGACTCTTTAACATCAGCATTTCCTAACTGTTCTGCTGCTGCTGGGCTTTTTCTCACTGACTTATGTACTGTGTACAGTATGTATATATATACAGTATATATATATATATAAAACCATCATCTCACACCTTTCTAGTTACAGTACATGGTAATTTAACTCCTATTGGAGTTCGATGCTGTTTTATTCTTTTTATTCATGATATTCATGAATGTCGACATAAACATATTTAAAAATCGGCTGCCTCAACTCAGATTAGACACTGTGAATCTCTCTGATGCAACATGTAAATATTTTATGTACATAACACATTTGTCTGCCATATTCTATTTTTTATTTTTTACTTTCTTGTATCTTGCACTGCTGTTTCCTGCCGCTGTAACGCCCTAATTTCCCCACGGGGATGAATAAAGTCCTATCTTATCTTATCTTATCTTATCTTATTATAACAAAATGGAAGCGTTTGGGAACAACAGCAACTCAGCCACGAAGTGGTAGGCCACGTAAAGTGACGGAGAGGGGTCAGCGGATGCTGAAGCGCATAGTGCAAAGAGGTCGCCGACTTTCTGCACAGTCAATTGCTACAGAGCTACAAACTTCATGTGACCTTCAGATTAGCCCAAGTACAGTACGCAGAGAGCTTCATGGAATGGGTTTCCATGGCCGAGCAGCTGCAGCCAAGCCACACATCACCAAGTGCAATGCAAGGCGTCGGATGCAATGGTGTAAAGCACGCCGCCACTGGCCTCTAGAGCAGTGGAGACGCGTTCTCTGGAGTGATGAATCACGCTTTTCCATCTGGCAATCTGATGGACGAGTCTGGGTTTGGAGGTTGCCAGGAGAACGGCACATTTCAGATTGCATTGTGCCAACTGTGAAATTTGGTGGAGGAGGAATTATGGTATGGGGTTGTTTTTCAGGAGCTGGGCTTGGCCCCTTAGTTCCAGTGAAAGGAACATTGAATGCTTCAGGATACCAAAACATTTTGGACAATTCCATGCTCCCAACCTTGTGGGAACAGTTTGGAGCGGGCCCCTTCCTCTTCCAACATGACTGTGCACCAGTGCACAAAGCAAGGTCCATAAAGACGTGGATGACAGAGCCTGGTGTGGATGAACTTGACTGGCCTGCACAGAGTCCTGACCTGAACCCGATAGAACACCTTTGGGATGAATTAGAGCGGAGACTGAGAGCCAGGCCTTCTCGACCAACATCAGTGTGTGACCTCACCAATGCGCTTTTGGAAGAATGGTCAAAAATTCCTATAAACACTCTCCTCAACCTTGTGGACAGTCTTCCCAGAAGAGTTGAAGCTGTAATAGCTGCAAAAGGTGGACCGACATCATATTGAATTCTATGAGTTAGGAATGGGATGGCACTTCAGTTCATAGAATGAGTAAAGGCAGGTGAGCGAATACTTTTGGTAATATAGTGTATATTATTCACTTTTAATCACTTGTTCAGGTAATCATTTATAAAAGTGTTTATTTTAAAAGGTATTGATTGTTTTTGGTTGAGACTCACATGTCTGATGGTTATTTTACACTAGAAGGCATCTATAGAAAGTCAGACTAATGTTGTCCTCTCCCGTCGTCTCCTCAGCCTCTCACCCGGCGTCCACATTCGACTGGGTGCTGTCCTCCCTCCTGACTGACAGCTCCTCCATCCACAGTCCAGAGAGTCTAGCAGAGATGGCCAGAGTCCTCAAACCTGGTGGGAAGCTGGTCCTGGACGAACCAGTCACAGGTAAGAGACACTAAACTGTCTCTGAGTCTGACTACAGTCTGTGGACATTGATCAGATCATATCATCACAGTGGATGAGTTCAGTGTCTGTGTTAGTGCAGATGATGGGTCAGTCTGTGTTATAAAAGATATAAAAACTAATTCAGAGGGCGCACGGCATCGTTTCATGACGTCAGACTCAGACCACTTCAATCAGAGACAGATATGCTTTTATAATTTCTTGAAAAGACGATTATGACCATGAGAGGATGTCTTTGAAGCTCTTGAAGTCTTCCAAGGACCGCGTGTTCGGCAAAGATATGATCCCCTTCAGAAAAGTTTGTTGAACCGATCAGTTTGTGGTTCTGCTTGTGTTTGAGTCGTGTGTTTGTGTTTGTGTTACAGGGACAGAAGCACAGAGTGTGAGGACGGCCGAGAAGCTGATGTCCACTCTGAAGTTGTCGGGCTTCATGTCAGTAGCAGAGGTGAGATAAGACGAGACTGAAATCAGATTTAAATGTTGCAGCAGCAGACGAGACAAGTTTGGAATCAGACCAAACTTTGACCCAGTTTCTCTTCACGTTCAGCTCATGGACAGATGTCCTGACATTTTCTTTTAGAGTTCATTGGTCCATCAATGAGGACAAGCCATCCTGGTCCAGATGCAGCAGAACAGGCCCAGACCAGGACATTAGCTTCACCCCCATGTTTGATGGAGGGATGAGGTTCTGATGTTTGTTGAATCTTTCTTTTGTTGACATGAAAGAAAGAACTGAACAAAGGAACATTTGTTACTGATTTAATAAGAATAATCGATTAGTCGTCTGAAGTTTGTCTAAATGTGTTGCTGTTTATTTTGTCCTCTGGTTTAAAGTCCTTCGTCTTGTTTCAGGTCAGTAAAACAGACCTCAGCGACGAGGCTTTGACCTCCCTCAGGACGGCTACTGGTTACCAAGGAAACACTCTGTCTCGAGTCCGTGTCTCTGCCTCCAAACCCAACTATGAGCTGGGATCATCCACTCAGCTCAAGCTGTCGTTTGGGAAGAAGAAGCCAGGTGAGTTTCATGTTGTGTCTTTTATCTACAGGAAGGTTTGTTCTTTCATCTGTCACATGTAGGGATGTCCGATATTATCGGCCGATACTGAGATAAAAATGTAACATCAGTAATATATATAACCGATATTTCTTCAGCATTTCCGAGTGTGCATGAACGCAGCATGGGACGTTAACAGGCGCGTGCTTGATGACGTTTAACAACAACAACACGCTAGACTCGTAGGTTGCTAACCGTGGCTAACAAGCTAGCTCGCCTGGTGTGTGAGATGTCCGTGGTTTGGAAGTATTTCCAAGTGTCACCTACTAAAATATGTGATTATTATGAGAGGAGGAAACAAGGCGTCTTCCTTTAATACATCAAATCTGATCACCCACCTCAAGAAGAATCATGCAGAGTTATACGATACATTTGTCTTCCTTGTTTTAATATTGTCTGTAGTTTGTTTGAGGCAAAACTTTCTCTCTAAAAACACAAAAAAATAAATGAATGGCACTTTTTTCAGTAACTTATTTTGCACAGACAGTGTTTACATTTGAAAAGCCATGTTACATTTATGTTTGCATCCAGTGGGACATCACAATAAAATAATAGGTGATATGTTCTGTTGTTACCTAACAATGTTGGTGTAAAAAGACTGAATATATCGGAATATCGGCAGAAAAGCCAATATCGAGCATCTCTAGTCTGACTCTGCTGGTCACGTTAGGAAAGATTTATCCTCTCGTTTAAATTGTTGAGAAATAATTTCTTGAGCAAAACATATTGAAGTTCCAGCTGTTTAATAAAATACAAGAACAAGAATAGAAGATGAACTGAAACTAGAAGAACTAGAAAAAGAAGTAGAACAAGAGAAACAAGAAGAACTAGAACTGGACGAGGAAGAATAAGAAGAAGTAAAACTACTGGATGAACAACAGCTAGAAGAACTAGAAGAAGAACCTAAAGAACTAGAACTCAAATAAGAAATACAACAGAAAATTATTTATAATTCCATGTCATTGTGTTGTTGTGCGTTTAATTCTTTGTTGTCGTCTGCGTCTCCAGAAGAGAAACCTGCTCCGGATCCCAGCACGGTGAAAATGTGGACGCTGTCGGCCGTGGACATGGACGACGACGACGTGGTGAGTTACACATGATGTAGACTCCAGTTTGCTGTCGGTTTATTAGACTTTAAACTACAGCGTGATTTAAAATACTGATGAGAGAGAAACGCGTTTAAAGGACACAGAGCTCCACTGGTGTCAGATGTTCCCTGATCATCACTGATTTACTGGAGTGTCTCAGATCCACGAGGTTCTGATTAAGATGAGATTATAAAGTGGAAACTGTTTAGTTATGAAAGAGCTTTTCCTAAAACTAATGTGGTGGTTTCACACATTTCTGCTTCTTGTTCCTGTTATCACCCTAATCATTATGACCGTCACGGAGGACGACTCCTGCAGCCTGAGTGGACTTAGATAACGCTTCTCTCTGCAGGATCTCCTGGACTCTGACGCTCTGCTGGACGACGACGATCTGAAGAAACCAGATCCGACGTCTCTCAAAGCTCCCGGCTGTGGAGAGGGAGCCGGCAAGAAGAAGAAGGCCTGCAAGAACTGGTGAGGTTTCTGCAAAAACGTCGACTCAAGTCCACGTTGTAGCTCGATGAGAGGCTGATGTGATGCTCTGTGCAGCACGTGTGGTCTGGCTGAGGAGCTGGAGGAGGAGAGCAAAGGCAAACAGAAGACCAACCTCCCCAAATCTGCCTGTGGAAGCGTGAGTGCACTTTGGTTTCTGTCACCTCTTATCAGCGAGGACATGCTGACCTTCATTCTGTCTGTGGACAGTGTTACCTCGGCGACGCCTTCCGATGCGCCAGCTGCCCGTACCTGGGGATGCCGGCGTTCAAACCGGGAGAGAAGATCGTTCTGGACAACAAGACGCTGACGGACGCTTGAATCCTGCCGTCTTCTTCCCTCTGATTGGACGTCAGCGCTGACGGCTGGAGGTCGCCTCGTTTCCTCAGTAATTCACCAGCGAGGCAAGTCACACTCACGCGAGTCTGAGGGAGCGCGGTCATGTGACTCTTCCAGGACGACAAATTGTGTCCCTCGTCCACATATGTCACATGACCGCGCCTTTACCTGCGTGCTAACTAAGAAGCAGAATGCATTCGCTGTTCTTTGCATTTAAAATCCTATCTACCAACATAGTTCCAGCATAAAGAGATCAAAACATTTAAACTGTTTAACTGAAGTTTATTTATGTGTACAGAGGAAAAAAAAAATGTTGTTGCTGCCCTGTTTTTCTTTTATTACAATAAACTGAAGACAAACGCTTAAAAGGAAATCTGGTTTATTTCATTGTGACGTTTCACCTGGACGTCCTCAGCTAACTCTGGAGATCTGATCTCAGTGTGTGTGTCAGCGCCATCATGTGGTCAGCTGCTGTCTCTAATGGATCTCCACCAGAGATCATTTACAGACACACAAACTGAGATCAGATTAAATAAAAACATCGACCTTTTTACAAAAACAGCTTTTACACTTCTGCTCTGGTCTTAAATAAATCTAAAGCCTCGTAGTCAGACTAACGCGTTACAGGGTGACCTATGACTGTGACGTGACGCTGAAGTTCATCTTAATGTCTCCTAAACTGGGCTCAAAGGTGAAGCTGTAAGACACTGCAGCTCTGCCGTCACCTGAACTGTCCCACGGCGAGCGCAGGAAGTAGACGCCCTGCCTCCTGTGTCGACTCCACTCACAGCCGCCCTGCAGGACGAGAGAGAGATGAATAAGTTTAACCTACAGTTAAACCTGATGGTTATTCCTGTTTTAATTTAATACTTTCAGGCCCGTACAGAGAAAATAAAGTCACGATAAATAACAGATTTAGAAATTAATATATTTCTTGATGCCTCAGTGAAAGTTTAATGTGGACACAACACTTTGATCTAATTGGTCCACATCTGACTTCTCTGAAGGTTACTCTGTGACTTTTACTTTGGTGCTTTTATTTTGAAATCTCACGTTCAACAATGTGTTGATTCTTTGAGCTGATCAACTAATATTTGACATCTGATTATTTAGGACGCTATGATATTCAACAAAAAACATACCTGCTCACTGATTGGTCCCGTCAGACCTGCACTGACGGTGATGTCATCGGTCAGCTGGTACTCCATCCACAACGCAACGCCATGGCAACGTCCAACCCTGAAAGGAGACATTTAAAGTATTAGTCCCAATAAAAGTCTTATTTATTTAACTCTTGAAAGGGAATAAAAACAGATTCTCACTACAGGAGGCAATATAGACTAAACTCAACCTTTGGATATTTTATTTAACCTGTGTATCATTAAATTCTATCATTGTGCACATTATAAAATCCATAAAAACACTGATGAAGATGTTAAGTCTCTAGAAAATACATGTGTAGCACCACCATTAGGCCACTAGATGGAGCCAAAGGGACCGCTGCATGCTCTCTGTTAGCTGAGGCTAGCAGGTTAGCTCCAGCTATGTGCAGCTTCTCTAGTTTCTAATGACACCCAGCACAGCAGAGAGGATTGTGGGTAAAGCTGTGCCGTCTTGGAGGCCGTACCTTGTGAGAGGCAGAGATCCCTGGCTGCTGATTGGCTCTTGAGGGACGCACTGCGTGAAGTCAAAGGTCATGACGGCGGAGGACTCGGTGAGAGCTCGACATGGGTACTCCCACAGAGGATGGGGCTCGGCCTCACGGGACTCCCGAAAGTCCAGAGAGCGCTGAGGGGACGGAGACGGAGAGTCAGAAGGTTAGGACACAGTTTAGAGACTGAGTTTTTAAACCAAGTCTTATGGTAAATGAGATTTCTCTGGATTTTAAAGAAGCCTCCTGCTGAAAAACAACACATTTGTATTCGTACCTGAACCATTTCATCCATCGGAGAGACATCGAAGCCTTCACACGTTCCACACGGCGCCCTTATCCTCCACAAATCCTAACAGACACGATAAAGACACGTTTAGATGTTTTTAAATGTGAATCTTGTCAGAGACACAGCTGAAGGTGAAGCCGTCTCACCTGGAACTCCACCGCCACCATGTGAAGGGAGGCAGAGCGGGGCAGGATGGAGGCGTTGGGCCGGAGCAGTCCCACCAGGGCGGTGCGACAGTACCAGAAGAACAGGGAGTGCCAGGGGAGGAGGCTGGTGCTGAAGTACGGCTCCCCCATCAGGACGGAGATCTGAGACAGAGACAGAAAGAGACGATAAAAACAGTCAGACGTCTGATGGGTCAGTGGAGACAGAGTCAACGTCAGGACAAATAAACACAACACAGCAGTCAGGAGGGACATTAAAGTACAGAGGATGTTGTAGCCTGGTTAGCACGCAGAGCTAGCCTGGTTAGCACATGAGCTAGGATGAAACCAGACCAACGTTTTTTTTTTGTTGGAAACTGATGATACTCCTGTAGATATCTTTCATTTAGTTGTTTACTATCTAAACTATTAGCTAAGAAGCTAATATTAGCTACTATTAGCTAGGAGGCTAGGAACAGCTACAGACTAAACCTTAAAAATATTTGTGGATTTGAAGGTTCAGATGAAGATTTAAAAAGAATGAGAGGAACTTTGTAGTTATGTATTTGTTGTTCTCTGAAGCCTGTTAAACTAAGAGCCAGGTGGAGGTACCTGTTCTCCTCCCAGGTCACTGAGGCTCAGCTGCTCAGGTCTGATCTCCAGCAGCTCAGCTCCTCCTTTCATGGCGTTAGCCTCCATCACCTGGAGACACAAACCAGCTGCTTCACCTGGACGTCAACGTTTATAGCAACACACTCTGACAATGAAACGTTACCTGCTCAATGACCTGCTTTGACATCCTGGAGTTCTCCAGAGCGACCACCTGAGCAGAGGACAGAGGACAGAGGACAGAGACAAGTCAGCTAGCGTCTGGTTAGCATCTAGTTAGCGTTTGGTTTGTGACGACGGTGGAAGCAGACGACCTTCTTGGCTCCGAGCATGTGAGCGAACACAGGAAGGAGACTTCCATCACTGACGCTGAGACAGACGCTGTCCTCTCTGAGAACCTGAGAGACAGAGACAGAGACAGCGTTCATAAATACGAACAACACTCAAACGCACCGAGGCTGTGACGATGAACTCACGCTGCGAAGAGCAGAGACAAAGCTCTGTGTCCTCTGTCCATCGTTGAGTTCACCGAAACGTGGACGAGTCCAAACCAGGTGAGCAAGACAAGAGCAGGACGGACGAGAGGACAAGGACGAGTCCTGAGAGTCCTGGTGACTGAAGATAGGACAGAGACAGACAGAGAGACAGAGACGTTACCAACCAGGACCAACATCCTCCTTTTATCCTTTCTCTTCTTTCTTTTCATCTCCTACTTTTTCTCCTCCTCCTCTTCCTCTCTTCTTCCTCCTGTCTCCTCTTCCTCTTCCCTTTCTTCTACCTCCTCCTCCTCCTCCTCCTCCTCCTCCTCCTCCTCCTCCTCCTCTTCCTCTTTTCATCCTACTCCCATTTTCTTCTCCTCCTCACCTTCCTCTTCCTCTTCCCTTTCTTCTACCTCCTCCTCAGAACAGAATCAGATCTAAGTTTGGGGGGGTGGGTGGAGGTGGGTGGAGGACGTACCTTTGAGTCTGGAGGTTGAACCACAGACTGTAGTCGTCATGACAACCAGTCAGACAGAGATCGTCTCCTTCAGTCACTTTGACCTCGACAGGAAGGAAGTAAACGCTCTGCATCCAGTGATCCCTCCACTGAAACACAACCAGTCACCAGGTCATTCATTCATTAAGGGTCATGGGGGGTCTGGAGTCTGTCCCAGCCGTCATCGGGTGAGACAGACTCCAGTCTATCACAGGACTAACACAGAGAGACAGAATCACCAGTGAACCTAAGCAGCATGTCTGTGGACGGTGGAGAGAACCCACACAGACACAGGGAGAACATGCAGACTACACACAGAGAGGAACCAGATTAGAACCTAGAACCTTCTGCTGGGAGACATCAGTGATGACCACCTCACCACTGAGACGTCCCCCATCAACCAATCATAATCATCAGGTGGAGGGACAGAAACATGGAGGAAGAACAACAAGAGGAACCAAGATGGAGACAATGTGGAGACATGTGGGTCGTCTTCTAAGACTCTACATGTTCAGGACATGGAGGAGGACATGGAGGAGGACATGGAGGAGGACATGGAGGAGGACATGGACACTAACTTTTTATTCTCTACTCCTTCTCGTCCATCATTTTTCCTCCTCCTCCTTTCTCTTTCTCCATCCTATCTTCTTCTTCTCCTCCTTCGTCTTCATCGTCTTCTTCTTGCTCCTCCTCCTCTTCCTAACTCTTTTAACCCTAATTCTTCTTCACCTCCTACTACTCCTTTCTTTTCCTCCTTTCTTTCTCTACCCCTCCTTCTATCTCATCTTCTTTCTTTTCTTTTATCATCTTCTCCTTCTCCTTCTTCCTCCTCTACTCCTCCTGCTTTCCCCCTTCCTCCTCTTCCTCCTTCTCTTCTCTTCTTTCCTTTCTTTTCTTCTTTCTCCTCCTCTTCCTCCCTCCCTCTTCTTCTTCTGTTCTATTTCCAGTAGCTGTGACGCTCCTCTACAGTGATCGTGTTTTGACGTTTCATCATCTCATTTCGTTTCCATGGTAACGGCTCATCCTCCTATCACCTCAGCTGAACGTCATCACTTCCTGTCTCTTCGTTCATTGGACGTTATAATAACGTGGTCAGTGACTCACCGGCGCCCCCTGTGGCTGAGGGTAGGTCCAGCTCGGCGCCATGGAGCACACGATGGTTCCACCGGGGTCCATGTCCAGGTCCCACCAGGACAGGACCACCTGAGCCCGACCGCTGCGCCGGGCCACGAAGCGGGACGTGTGTGAGGAGAAGGCGCTGCTCACGGGACGACTGAAGTCCACGCTGAAGACGGTGCAGAGGGGCCCGAGGGGGGTGAAGCTGCTGGGGGGCACCTGGCTCAGCTGGATGTCACACACCGAGTGGGCGCCGGCGCAGCGTCCCACGGCGGGAGGGGGCACCAGACGGGCGCCGTCCACCTCCAGGGGCTGCAGCTGGGCCCAGCTCCACAGCAGCTCAGACTCCACCAGCTGGGCGTAGACGGTGGCCCGGTGGGGGACGGCCTCACAGCCCGCCTAGAGTCAACGAGGAGGGGGGGGTTAGAGGACAGAGAGACAGCGTCCCAGCACCGGCCCTAGAAGCGTCCACACACAGACCTGGACCAGATTGAGGTGAGCGTGCTCGTAGCTGGGTAGAGCTCCTTCACCGATCAGCTCCGTGTCAAACAGCTCCGTGATCAGGACGTTGGCCTTCTCCCGCATGTCCCCGTCTGTCCACAGAGACAAAGACAACAGTCATAATGTTGTGGCTGATCTACAGCTCTTCTTCTCTAATCTCGTGTTCCAGACGTCCCCACCGTCTCTGACCTGGTCCCACTGTGACGTCTGTGGAGTGTTTGTTAATAATCTTGATCTGGTCTGAGAAGCCGTTCTTCTTCACGATGCTGCGAGCAGCTTCAGCCATCGGCTTAAAAACCTGCAAAAACAAAACACATCAAAGGGTTTGAAATATTAAAAGCTTTCTCTGATGTAACATTAAAGCTCCACGGGCCTCGTGGGGACGTCTCTACCTCCACCGCGTAGCAGACGTCAGCTCCGGCGGTGACGGCCATCATGGACAGGAGGCCCGTCCCGGTGCCGATGTCGAGGACGACGACCTTCTCGCCGCGAGCCTTCACCCTGGAGACGGCTGCACGGATCCCCTGGTAGTACTTCTCATTCTGAAAGGTTTAATGTCATAATGTTTGACTTTTACATGTTTATTAGATTTTACACGAGTCCTGAAAGCAAACAAAGAGAAACCAATGAAGACAAGAAACATTAGACTTATATTAGTGTTTCAATCAATGTGGACGAGACAGAAGACTACTGGGACAATGTTTAGTGGACAGATGAGACCAAAGTAGAATAGTTTGGTTTAAATGAGATGAACCATATAACGTTTCTGTTTCTCTTTTTCTACTTTCAGTCGTTTTTATGCAGAAATGTAGAAACTTGTGGACGAAGCTAAAACATTGAATCCTCTCTCTAATTCTCTGACTCTCACCCTGTCGTGATCATGAAGCATGTCGGCGTAACAGGACCTGAAAGAGAAACACAACCAGAAGAATCATGTATCATGTGTTTATTATCATATATAACTGAAATAACTGTCAGGATGTAGAATAAAATAAAACAACAACTGATTAAAATACTCACATTAAACTTGTAACCTTTTACTAATATACTTTTTTTAAATTTTTTTAGTGAGCAAATGTCACATTTTTAACTTGTTGAGTCAAACCATTTGACTTTTTAATTCATATTTTAAAAGTTTAGACTCATATTGACGCAGAAAGTTTACATTTGAGATTTTTACTATTTTCATCTATTTTCGTGTCATTTCTCTAAATAACGTGTCACAGCTTTGATTTATTGATTAATTGATTATAAAGTCGTAATGTGTTGAATGTTTTTCTTGTTAAACTTCCTCTCCATGCTCCGATGCTAGCTCCATGCTACCTGGCTATCTCCTGGTGGTAGTCGTACTCCTCGCTCTCCTCCACCCAGTCCAGAGCTCCGGTGGTCGGGTTCGCTCTCCCGCAGAACGTCTTCATCTCCGCCACGAAGTCAAAACAACGTCCGGTTCAATAAAAGAAGGTTTCACCGGAAAAAAACAGTAAATAAACAGAGTTACTGAAACGGCGTTGGTCCAGAGGAGGCCGCCATCTTGTTAACTACGTCACGAACTTTTGATCACGTCACGTGATCGAGGTATTAATTTGAAAAAATAAAATAAATAAATAAATCTAGACGTCTTCACTATTAAATGTATATAAATATAGATATGATAAAAAATAATACATATTTTATATTATTCAAAACAAATATATATTCTTATATTAAATGTATTAAAAACGAATTAAAGACATTAAATTAAAAACGTTTTTTCTGAGTCCCTGAATAACAGATTCAAAAAATTGTTGACAAAAGATGAAATATGATTTTCTCATAATTATTATATATATAATATTTAAAATATTAAATACATAAAATATGAATAAGTCTGAATTAAAGGGAAACATTAAATTAAAAAATATATATATAGAAGTATTCAATACTGAATATATTTGAAAGAATTTTTTCATGAAATAAAGGAAAAACATGTGAAAAATTATTAAAATATTAAAAAATATATTTTTAATTTATCAAAAATAAATATATGAAAGTATTTTGACTTTTAAATATAAAAAATACATGAATAAGTCGAAATGAAACTTAAAATATGTTAAAGGTACATTTAAACATTTAAATATAAAAATCATAATAAAATTTGTGTTAAATAAAAAAAAATAAAAAAATGATAAAAAAAAAAATGAAAAGTGTATTGTGAAATAAAATGAGAAAATTTGTAAAAATAAAAGTTAAATATAATTGAGTTTAAATAATTGATTCAATCAGGTTTATATTACACAACTTATTCATTTCCTTTAATCTAAAACATCATCAGTCATTTCATATTTTTTTTATATTTCTATTGTAAAAAATAAAACTAATAAAAAGAAACACAATAAACAGGAAACTTTATAAAGACTTTATTTACGTATTTATGTAACAGAGTTAACGGTGTCAGCAGTTCAAAGGGAGAAATAAAAGAAAACATAGATAACATAAATATAATAAATACACACAAAATAAAAAGAAATAAAAATGCAGTTTAATGAAAAGTAAAAATGGTTAAAAAAGAATTAGCAGCAAAAAATCCTCAAGAAAACGTTTGTTACTGCAAAACATCTTCTGTCAGAAAGTCATGGAGGATTTAAAGATCTCTTTTAAAGTTAAACTACCTACGATGAAAAGTTTGGTGTCTCCAGAAAAATGTAATAACTCGTTTGATTTATCTGCTGCAGTTCCTCTAACGTCCACTAGAGGCTCCAGCAATAAGTCAATCCCCACAGACTGTATAAAGAGAAACTGAACAGCTCCCCCTGGTGGCTGGCTGCAGTACAGGTCATAACTCAAGATGGCGGCGCCCGTATCCCTGGGAAACAGCATCAGTTTGACCAATAACAGGAAGTGGAGACGTGTTGTCCATATTTATCTACAGTCTGGTCAATCCCCATAGACCTCCATGTTAAAAACATTACAGCTGATATAAATGTGTTTACAACCTGCTACTAAAACCGTTTTATAAAACTCACTACTGGGAGTTAGGTGAAGCACAACCAAGATGGCGGCGGCCAGAGACGCGACACTGAGCTTCATAACTGTGTAAACATGGAGGACGTCTCACAGCGTTCATTCATCTTTACATCTTGTGCAAAAGGCAAAACGACACAGAGTCACTTTAAGACTGATTCATTGATCTCAGCGGGAGCAGATGCTAATGGTGATGCTAATGGTGATGCTAATGGTGATGCTAATGGTGATGCTAATGGTGATGCTAATGGTGATGCTAATGGTGATGCTAATGGTCCATGTTGATAAATGTCACGTCACACGGTTATGAGCGATAAACAGTTGTAGTTATTTAATCTGCAGCGTCTGAGACATGATTAAAGAACTGAAGTCAGACCTGAACCAGCAAGTCACCAACTCAGATCCTGGAGGAGAAATAAAAACCATAGAAGAAGAAGAAGATGCTCCGTCCTTGGTGTGAAGTCTTTTAGTCTTTTTGTCTTCAGGACGCCTGAGCCGTCACGCACACTTGGCCGTGGGCAGACAGAAGGCCATGGTGGAGGGAGGCACCAGGATGTCGGTGAAGATGGGTCGGTATCCGGCCGGTAGAGGGGGGGCGCTCTGCTCCAGCAGGTCCAGCACAGCTCCTCTAACGTCCCTGGAGACGTCTCCACGGACGTCCAGCAGGACGGACACGTGCTCCTCACTGAGGGAAGAGACAAACACGTCAGAGGAGTTAGTGGACATGAAAACAGAGACATTATGTTTATGTTTACTCTGATTACTCCACCAATGATCAACCAGCAGGTTGGACTTTAATGGGAGGAATTCACCGTGTGTGAGCGGGACGTCCCGTTACCTGATGTCGGGGTATTTGGCTGCGAGTCCAGACACCTCCAGGGTGAGCATGCCGGGGTCTTTGAGCCGGATGAATTCAGCCAGGACGGGCAGTAAGGCCAGAGGATTGACTTCAGGTACGGAGCCTTCACCGTCCTGCTCAGACGCAAGAACATCAAAACTCTGAGACACTAAACTACAGAGAGGCAGGACAGAAATAAATATATAGCTCAACATATTAATCATTAAATAATCACATTATTAAAAAAAATACAGAAATCATTTTTGTTGTTTAAAGTTTTTTATTTTTTTTCCATAATTTATTTATTTTGTCTCATTATTTTTTTTCTTTTTCAAATATTTTATTTATTAATTTCTTACATTTTTTTGTTATTTTATTAATTTATTATTTTTATCAATGTCTTATTTTATTTTTATTTATTTATGTTTCAAATATTTTCTTTTCTTTTTTTTGTAAGAACCCCCTGAATTAATATAAATAACACCATTCTTTATTATTTTATTTATAGTTTAAACATATATCTACACGTGTGTGCTGCTCCGTACACTCACCAGGCCGTGGAAGATTTCTCTGAACAGCTGTTCGTCGCGGAGCATCTGCTGAGCGAGCTGCCTCCTCTCCTCTGCGCTCCGACACACCATCCTCTTCTGCATCAGAGCCCTGACGTACTCCACCACCATCAGCCACTGCGCCTCCTCCTGCAGCCGCTGCACCAACACAATAAAGTCAAAATAGAAACAGAAATAGAACTGAGGAGGTATTTACATGTTGCACGTACGCTACCTGCCGACAGGGCGGTCGGACTCGGCCGTATAGCTCCAGGTGGCGCTCCAGGACGCTGCACAGTTTGGGGGTGGGGTCTCCCTGGGCCAGCCAGGGTCGGGTCACCAGGCCTGGGAGGAGAGGCTGGAGGTCCAGGAGGAGCTGGTCCATCACCAGGCGACACGCCCGCCGCACCGCCCGGTCCAGAGCAGCCAGAGGGTTTGGAGGCGTCCGAGAGAACCGGCCCGCCGAGCGGGACGACTGCTGCTGCTGCAGGCTCTCTGTGGACTTCCTGCATTCAACACAATTTATTAACATATTTAAATATTTAAACACATGGAACGTTTGTCTGGATTCTCCCTGAAGCATCGTCTTACTTGAGGATGATGCAGTTGCTGATGGAGGCCAGCAGGTAGTGGAGGTAGAACTTGTTTTTGTTGTTGCTCATGTCTCTGCGATGCTCCTTCCCAAACTCCACCAGAGCTTCCCGAAACCTGCAGGTCATAAGAGCGGAGCAGACTGTTTACGGAGCCGACGCATGCTTTAAAACCATGAGCTGGTCCAGAGTGATGGACACACCTGTTCAGGAGGTTCTCCATCTCATACAGACCCATCTGGATGGTCTGGTCTCGCAGGGACTGTCCGATCATTAGAGCAACCCGGGCGTTCTCCTCCAGCATCTGCAAACAAAACCACACCACCCTCTAATATAATCTAAACTCTGTTACTAAACTTTATGCATGAGACAGGATTCATAACATCTACTGGAAATAGAAGAGAAGACGGAGCAGGAGGAGAGGAGAAGTTTGATTCAGTAGAAAAAGACGACGAAGATGTTTCCTAAACTTTACTGACAAAGAGGTTCTGCTGCTGTAGAGAATCAAATCTACTGGAAATAGAACAGAAGAAGAAGACAGAGGAGGAGAAGTAGGACAAGATGAAGAAGAAGGTGGAGGAAGACGAGGGAGAAGTAGAATAAAGAGGGAGGAAGAAAAATGTTTTGCTCCATTTTTATCTCCAACACTGATTTAAAGAAGACGACCAAGACGTCTCCACATTAAGAGGTCAGAAGAGGAAGAGGAGGAGAAGAAGAAGAAGAAGGTGGAGGAGGAGACTTGTTTCGCCTCCACCTTTCTCCTTCAGTCCTGAATGTCTAGAGTCTTCATGGTTCGTCCTGTCCATCCTGGAAACTCTTCACCTGGGCCCTCATGTACGAACGTTACGTACGTACAAAAACGTTTCGTACGTACTCTCTCACGTAAAAGTTCAGATGTATCAGAGTGAAATGTCCGTGAACTTTGTCCGTTCCTTCACCAACGTCGTGGCTGACGTACGTATGATTCTACAGATGTGGATCCTTTGACACTTAGAGGTGATGCTGGGAAACTGTCATCAATGTGAAAACTATTACTCCGACCGATCGGGACTGAGCCAGTCGACCCTGAGCAGAGCCATGCAAGCCGTGTGGGACGGAGTTCTCCTCATGTCAGCCAGGTAGATCAGATTCCCACAATGCATCTGCAGGTCAACATTAAAGAGCAATCTGCAGCCAGAGACGGTTTCTGAATGGAATCAGAGCTATCGACTGCACATTGATAGAAAAGCACCATGGCATGAATTAGTAAATGTCAACAGGAAACATTTTCATTCATGTACAGATCATACGTGATGAACAAATGCAAGTAAACATTGTGGCAGCGTGACAAAGAGACATTTATGAGCATCTCCACTCCAGTGAGCAGCGTCTCCAATTCACCTTCTGTCAACTTCTTCTTCTTTCCCGTCTGACTCATTCTTATGTTTTCTAATCGTGCAGAGAGGGGAATCTCAGGTGCAGGGTCAATTTAAATATAATTTAATGCATATTTAAAAGAGGCGTGGCCAGGGAGGAGTCAGGTACGCTGGATTGGGATGAACAAAGGAAATGTGCTTTGAAATGCTTCTAAATCTGAGCTTACGTCACCATTTAGAAGGAAATCTACGCAACTCTACGTACATGAGGCTCCTGGTGTTTACCCCAGAACAGTGCATCTGTACCTGTAGCGCATCTTTACCTGTGTGATGATCGTGGGCAGACTGGTCTGGTAGAAACCTTCGTGGTCTGTATCCGGCTCCTGATCTCTCTGCCAGTCCTGCAGCTCCACCTGCAGAGCTTTGTGCATCCATTCAGAGACACTCTTCTGCAGCATCAACAACGAGAATCACATCATTACCTCACGTTTCATAAATCTACATTTAAACCCTCATGTTGAGTCGATTAAAGCGTTGAACTCACCCGAACGCTCTGAACGTATTTGCTCTGCAGCTGCTCCAGACCCTCGCTGGAGATGAGAGGTCCCAGCTCCTCCTTCTCCACCTCCGTCACCAGCTCCGGGTGCCCCATCATGTCTGGGCTGCCGACACAAGGCCGTCACACTCAGAGCTGTTTGCTGGTGATTGTGTGATTGTGTGTTTAACGTGACCCTAACCTGTTGTAGATGTGCAGCACCCAGTTGAGCACAGCGAAGATTTCCCCGCTCTCCAGATCCCAGCTGCTAACCTAGGCAACAAACATCACTGACATGTGCACAGACAGGTTTTGATCCGTTTGCAGAGAGAGAGGCAGCACTGACCTGTGCCAGGTGTGCATGTAAACAGCAGTGACTGGCCCTCAGGTAGGCTCCCGTCAGGTGGTAGTGTGGCGGGACGCAGTGCTCCAGCAGGTGGCGTACGGTGGCCAGGTCCGCCATGATGCCATGCTGCAGGGCAGAGAGGTGTCCCGCCAGACCTGGACCCCGAGTGTGCAGGTAGGACACGCTGCGGAACCGAGCTGAAACAGCCTCGTCTAGGACCTGAGAGGATGGAGGAGCGAGAGGAAACAGACAAACACTCAATAAAGCTGGTACCTGGTCCTTCGTCATGTCCTCCGTCATGTCCTCCGTCATGTCTTTGGTGTTTGCAAACCTTGCATGTTGTAATTTGCTGCTCTGCGTCAGACTTTTTAACCCCTTCATGCCTAGTGTTGCTAATTCACGTCGTACTTTGGGTTCTTTGGTTCTTCCTCTAAACTCTTGGTCCAGCTTATTCCTGATTTGTCTTTAAAGCAGACATTGGTGCTGACCTGGAAGAAGCGGGCTCTCCAGCAGCGAGGGCGTCCGGGCGGTAAAGGTCTGCTGCTGGTCCCCCCTCTCTCCTCCAGCAGAGTCCGGTCCAGGGCCTCCTCGCGCTCCACTATCCTCACGGCGGACACGAAGGGAGTCGGGTTTTGTCGAGCCAGAGCCAGAGCGCTGCTCACCACCGCCCACAGCTCCCTGCCTGCAGCGAGGAGGAGGAAGACGAGGATGAAGACGTGGAACCAGAAACACTGCAGATACAACTGCTTTGGTTAATTATCTTATTATTATTATTAAGCATGAGAGGTTTTTATATCACACAGTTTGATCAGGAATCTTACATTTATTCATTAACTTTGATTATGTTTCTACTGAGTGTTTATTATTTAACTAATTATGAGATAAAAAAGCAAAAAGCAGCTACTAATCTCTTCTCCAGGAGACTTTAAAATGATCTGCTCCACATTTTCTCCTCCCGTCCCCGTCTTGTTTTATTGATTTGTCTTTTGTGCTGATGTCTCATAAATCATCTCTAAAGCTTTGGCAGTTTGCTGCGTCTCATCCTCTAATAAAACATTAGCCTCCTTCCCCTCTGTGTTTCCTCGCGCCTGCAGGAATGGCGTCAGACGTGGGGAGAGGTTTTTCCAGCTGCCAGTGATTCAATCAACGCCACCGTTTACACCAGACGTCCACTCCCATCTCATCACCTGGTCGCTCGGCTGTGGCTCCAAATACGAACGTTTTACTTTTTTTCTTTCTCAGCTTCCTCCTGACTCTCAGTCCTGTTAGTATTTCAGTAACCTCTACATCTCCTCACCCAGGGCGTCCACCAGCTGCCCGACTCCAGAGAAGTATTTAACCACCAGCTCCTGGTCCTCAGAGCTGAGGGCGCTCCCCGCCGTCCCCGCCGTCCCGTGGAGCTGCCACAGGATGTCGTCCTGCCAGCGCTCCAGATCCATGAGGCGGGCGTGGGCCTCCAGGAGCCGCCGGGACTCCACCAGACGCTCGGTCTCCAACACCATGCTCCGCACTGCAGAGGAGGTGGAGACGTATTCATGTAGTAATGACCTCGTTCTAAGACATGAGGCTGATAAAGACATTTACCTGATGAGCATCTTCTGATAAAAACAGCTGGAACTGGAAGGTAAATGTTACTCACTGGACCTGAATCAATATTTTTCTGTTATTTAATCCTGAATATTGTCTCATTTATTATTTTAGGGCTTTTAGAAATGTCTATCTGTATAAATTTATCTAAAACTAAACCTTAATTAACCAGTTTCTGGCTCAGACATCCTCTCATCCTCTGCTCTGGTTTGGGATGAAGGCCCGTCTGGCTCCTCACCAGCATAAAGTCGTGGCAGGTTGCTGACGGCAGCAAACAGCTGTCGGTGGCTGATCGACGCTTCCCTCAGCTTCTCCAGAGACTTCAGCCCGTCTGCGTTTCGATCCGACTCCAGTCCGGCTTTCCTCAAAGCCTGCGACACCTCCTTCAGCTCGGCCCTGGCCTCCCGGAGCTGCTCCAGACCCCAGCCCACCCCCTCCAGGTACGACTGGACCATGGACTGGAGACAAGTGAGGATTAGTCAAAACAATGAGCTGCTGTGTTTACATGGACTCTAGTTAGTTCACTAAGTATCAGTCAGAACCAGAACATCAGGTCAGGGACAGAGACACAAGATGGAATCAATGTGGACAGAGACCATGGAGACAATGTGGAGACATCTGGGTCGTCTTCTAAGGCTCTAGACATTCAGGACATGGAGGAGGAGATGAAGGAGGAAGACATGGAGGAGGAGGACATGGAGGATGATTTCTCCCCTTTCTTCTCCTTCATCTTCATTTTTCCATGTTCTCCTCTTCCTCCTCATTTCTTCTTCTCTTCTACTTCCATTTGTATCCTTCTTCTTCTTGTCTGAGTCTCCATCTTCTGTTTCTTCTTCTTCTTCCTCCTCCTCCTCTTTCGTCATCTTCCCTCATCATCTTCTTCACCCACCATCTCCTCTTCTTCTCCTCCTCCTTCCTCCTTCTTCTTCATCAGTAAAGTTCTACATTCATGTTTGGATGTGAACACTCGTATCTGATCAGGTTGAAGACACATTATTTCAGAGTCGTCACCTTGAGTCTGGTGTGGACAGACGCCGTCCTCTGGCTCTCTCTCTTCTTGTACTGGCTCAGACGCTCCAGGTTCTCGGGCCGACAGAAAACGCCCGACGCCCACTTCAGGGCAGCGCCGCGGGCCAGACGCTCCGCTCTCTCCACCTCCGGCCAAACCTCAGCCTCCGGCACCGTGTCTGGTAGAAACACAGAGGAGCAGTTATCGACACGAAGAATAAATAAATAACTGGAGTCATGTCACCTGAATCTCTGACTAAACTGTGAGGCATTCTGGGTAATGTAGTGGGTAATGAATGGAAAATTAACTCCAGTTTTGTTGCATTCTCAGCAAAGACAAAACAAACTGTGGTTTAGTTGATGTATTTTAATAGTTTAGGGTTATTGAGACGTTCTCATGGAGAAACAGTTCAATCACAGTTGGACCAGTTTGGAAAATCTTTTTGAGACGAGGGGCACGACCTCTCCCATGTCAGAGAAACTGGAATCATCTGTTCAAGTCACTCAGTCTTTATTTCTGTCGCCACAGCAGCTCTTTGTCCAAAAGGAGAAATTAAACCTAGCGTGCCGAGGCAAGGTTTGTTCCCAGCTGGGAATAAGTCGTGTGTCGGGAATGTTCTTTAATCTGTTTCTCATTTACCGGCCTGAGAAAAGTATTCTTGATTCGGTTAGAGCTCTCAGTGCTGTCACTGTTTCACCGCTCTGCTCCGCTACCTACCAGAGAATTAGAATATATTTAAGGCTGCGTTTAGACCTCACATTAACATCTGATCACAGGTGTTCATCTTTAACTACCTGTGTTCTCCACATGCGTCCTAGACCAGCACTTCAGATCTGATTGTAAACAAACACTGACACTGTTTGGGGAACAGTAATGGATCTCTACCTACGGCTGTTGGACCTGTACTTTAGGATGAACGGGGAACAAGAGATGAAGATGAACCTGCCGTGGTGCTGCTACTACAGAAGACACCCATGCATTCATACGTTTTCTTTCCTCTGTTTTCTCGAGATCTCGTGATAATAAATCTTTGTTTTTCCGTGATAACGATATAATTAATTCATGATCTCGAGAAAACAAACTGATATTGTATTAGGCTTCTTAGATTAAACTCACTGATGTGTCTATTGTAATAGCAAGTGTCAAATTATTCCATTATCTCGGGAAAACAGAGGAAATAAAAAGTATGAATGCACGGCCGTTTAGGGCTTTCTTAGGGAAGTTGGGCTAAAGATTTTCTTTTAACTTCATATCAGAGAATCCAACACTAGGTGTCGTTAGAAAGTCAACACTCTTGATATTAGTTCACATATTAGTTCAGTCAGACGTCTGACGTGACTGTAGCGGAAACCAATGAACCACAGTATGAAACCTTACACAACCTCAGCTCACGCCTGATAACGACACCAGTAAATATGAATATTTTACAAGTCTAGTTGTCTCCACCTTCCTGATATTGTGTGAGAATGGACGTGGGCCTTCTGAGGGTGGGGGACTCTGTCTTAGAGGGGAGGGGGACACTCGATCAGTTTGGGATCTAGTGAATGTGGAGGCCAGGTCAACACCTTGTGCTGTTCTTCTTCCTAAAGTGTTTTTATGGCTGCATCCTGCTGGGGATGGCTGCTGCCATCAAGGAGTGTCATTGCTATGGGGTGGGGGTGCCTGGTCTGGTCTAGGTGGGTGCTACATGTCTAAGTAACATCCACACCAATGAATGAAGCCAGGTCCAGAAGTTTCCCAGCAGAACACTGAACTGGAGCAAGATGGTTAGATGTTATTTACGTCTCCTGGTCATAATGTTGTGGCTGCTCTATATTATTACATTTAAACCCTGTTACGTTTATAATTCAGGAACCATCATATGGATTTTTATGTTTTCTCCAGCTGCATCCACGCACACATCAAAAAGAAGCTGCTGATTTAATTTTCCACAAACTCCCTGAATCCATGGCAACGCCATACTTCCTGAGAGGAGGAAATAAAATCAGGCAGCGCCCATAATGCCCTGTTGTCCTATCAAACAAACATGATGGATAATATCCTCAAAGCCTTTCTGGTAATAATGAGACGACGCCTCTGAGCAGAGAGAGGAGCAGGAGGAGCAGCAGCGGTTATTGATGTTTAGGGAATAAGATACGGAGTCAAACTTTTCTCTGCGTCCTGATGGAGGTGGTTTTTACTGCAGGGTATCAACCCTCAGCTCGCAGACATCACAGTCACATGACCATGATTCCATCTTAATCGGTCTTAACTGAATAATGCACCGGTTTAGTGACTCAGCACAGAGTAATGTGCTGCGTTGGGTCACCAGCACAGAGCAGGCTTTCTGTGACTTCAGCCGGTGGGAGATTAAAATATGTGACAGCGACGGATTGGCCTTAAAGTTCAGGTCCTGTTAGAGTAAGCTATAGTCATTCACGGGCGTGTTAGGACGTCCCAGTAACACAGACGGCCTCTGTCTCAGAGGAGGTCATGGGACGCGCTGCACGCTCTCTAAATCTGAAACGTCATCATCAGCAGCTCTGCACGACGACGACAAACCAAAGAGTCGTGATGATGTGATGATGAGTCCAGAACAACTACTCACCGATCAATGCACCACAATGCTGCCATGGAAACCAGCAGACTCTCGGGTTTCTCTCTGTCTCACAGACACACAGTCGTTATCTAGAGCAGATGTTTAGAGCTGCAACCAAAGATCGATGTATTTCTAATAGACAGTCTATGAAATGTGATAAAGCAGCAGAAAACATTCATGTAATCTGCAGAATTTGATCTTTTACTTCATAAAATGTCATTTAAGACAAAGAAAAGCAGCAAATATTTGACGTTTTCTGATTTAAAAGTGATGGATTATTATTAAAATAGTAGTAAACGTGATGTGGTCACTGGTCTAGAGACTCAACTAAAGATTATCTTTGTGATTGATCAAGTTAACCTTTTGCCAAATTGTCAATCAAACGTAAAAACATTCACGCAACCTGCAGACGAATGTGACATTTTAAAATATATCGCATAAAAGCAGCAAATATGTGACACTGTCTGATTTAAAAGTGGCTTAAACGATTTATAGACGATTAAAATAGTTTTAAATCTATTCACTGTACATTTATTTAATCATTATTCACTCTTGAAATGAACTGTGATGTGGTTTCAGTCTAGATATGCAAATAAAGTTCATTCTTATATAATTTGCTTTTATATTTTTGTTAAATCAGTAAATATTTAACATTTTCTGCTTTAAAAGCTACAAAAACCAAATTACCACAATAGTTTTAAATGTATTCATGAGGCTACAGATGCAACTAAAGATTAACGTCCTTATTATTTAATCTGCATTTAGTCGATCAAGCTAAATAAAAACTTTGAAATGAGCCAATGTTTTACTTTAAAGTCTCAATGAACCGACTACAGTGCATTTTGCTTTTATATTTATATATTTATTTACACACATTGTTGGTTTGGATCTTATTCAGTCAATAATCTGACTTCACATTCAGCTGCAGAGAGAAAACGTGACTCTGACTCTTCACGTTTTCTCTCCAAAACAATAACAGAGGTTTCCTCATTCTGTTATTTCCAGCTGCCACTGAGCTTCCACTCATCCAACAGTCACATCCTTTAATAGTTGTTTTGTTAAAGAATGGAAATTTAAACCTCCTGCTGATGAGTAAAAGCTCCAGAAAGAAAAGTATATTAAAATTAAATTTAAACTTCTAATAATCAGAGATGATGGCACTGACGGCTGACGCCCCTCCACACCTGATTCATTCATCTCTCTGACAGAGAAGCCTCGTGCTCGTCTTCATCTCCTCAGAGTTAGTGGGTGTCGGCCGCCCGGCCGCGCTGTCAACAAGCAAACAGTTTGTGTCGTTACCTTCTGGTTTGTCGCCACCATTCTTCTGATCCCCAGCTGACATTGAAGTTGAGTTTTCGGCCGCCCGTCCGACCCGGCGAGACTCCTGTTTTCCCCCCCGAGGGCCGGCGCTGAGGGCGACGAGGAGGAGGAAGGTGAGGAAAGACAGAGATGAGACGGAGGAGGAGGAGGAGGAAGAGAGGAAGAAGAATAAGAAGGAGAAGGAGAAAGGGTGGAGGAGAGAGGGCACATATCCATTCTACTGACGGCTTTCCTCTTTTCCACCCTTCACACACACTCTCTCTCCTAGACACATCCTCTGCTGAGAGGCCGGCAGGAAAGGGAGGGAGCTGAGGGGGGAGGAGGAGGAGGAGGAGGAGGAGGAGGAGGAGGAGGAGGGGGAGAGAATAATGCTGGAGGGTGGAGAGAAGGGGGGAGGAAGGGGCAGGGACAGGGAGGGCATATGCTGCATTCAGGACCCAGTGGAGACGATGGTAAACGCTGTTAGAGGTTTATGGTGATAGGAGACAATACTTATTATTTATTTATTATTTATTTTTATAGTTGAAACTGGACAGCGCTCGTGGTAAAACGTGACTTTAAAAGCATCAGAATTTTAGATTTATTGATTCACGTTGCTTAAACTTCAGTTACCACTTTTATATATAATTTTTCTTTATTATTCTTTTTATTTTGTTCATTTAAACAATTTGGAAATTATGAAAAAAAATATTATATTTCTTTATATTAGGTTATTTAAAATTTATTTTATTCTTTTCTTTTTTAAGGCTTTACTGATTTCCCTTGTTTTTAATAATTTTCTATCATTTAATGATTACATGAGTTCATAATGTATTATTATTAATTTCCCTTTTTTAAAACAAATTATACAAAATGTGCTTTTTTTAAATAATTTTATTTATTTTTTATTTATCTTCACTTTTATTTCCTGTGTTTATGGGTTTACTAAAATAAACAAATATTTCCCTCGTCTCTTCATCAGTGTCTCTACTTCAGACACACACATATCTGCGTGTTTCTATTTGTTTGTCTTCAATAAATAAAAAATGACAATGAAATATTAATTTGTGGCGTCTCGGAGTCTAAACAATAACCCGGAGCGTCCCAGAGAACCTGAAGGCGTCATGAGGCGATGACAAGAGGAGGGGACCAGGACAACAATCCAGATGGTGGCACAAGAGGTGAGGGGGTGAGGGGGGGGGGGGGGGTTAGAGGGTGAGGGGGTGAGTCTCCTTGACTCGTAAAGGGAAACCAGTTACTGGAAGAAACAATGCATAATGCATAAGTCATTAGCCTCCAACCCACTGCAGCAAAAAAACCAAGACAAAGCAGCTGAGGACTGAACGAGACCAGGATCCAGGACGATCTGTTTCAGGGTGAATGGATCCTGTCCTTGATATTCTCACATCACTGTAGAAATGTTCCACTGAAACAATAGTGGTCGGTGTCGTTGACCCTCTCTGATCCGCTGCAGCTGCTTCGACCAGCACCGGTTCCTACTGCCGCCGCCGCCGCCGCCGCCGAGGGAGGTTTTCTGTTTATTTGCGGACCAGTCCCGTCCTCTTGACCCCGCCGTCCAGGCAGCTTCCCGGACCTCTTCAAACCACAGCGAGGAGCGATGCCAAGTGGCCCTGCTGCTGGAGCACTACACATCATCTCCTCGGGCAGTTTTTACTTTTTTTTTTTTTGGCGTGGGTGTTGTGTGTAATGAATAACAAACAGAGAGACGACATTATGCAAGAAAGCTTGGGACAGATAGAGACTGTTGAGTGAGAGGAAGTTGAATCTCTGGTCTCTCCTCAATTCACCCCCAGTGTTTCACAATAATAAAATAAATAAAATAAAATAGCCTGAATGTCAGACTTATACTTCTTTGTTGTTGTGGCTCATTGTTTATCTGGAGTCTCTCTGTTGGGAACTAATTCTGCTCCTGCAAAGATCTGCTGGACCAATCAGTTGATTAGGGGGCGGGGCTTCATGTGTCACACACGTCCAGGTGAATCAGAGGTATCTTCCCTCTGTATTGGTTGATCTATAAAGTCAGTTTATAAAATCAGGCCTTTCTGAGATGCTTTAAGACGATCTCATTAGTCCGACATAATCAACTCCTAACAAAGAGACTCCAGAACAACTTTCCTCCACAAAGGAATCTGGTCTGGCCTCCAGATTAGATCATAAACACTCAAAACAAAAACACCAGTCTCAGTCCTCTTACTCTTTCCTGACTTCTAAGAATTATCATGCACTCCCTTGATTTCTGCAGAAGAACAAAACTACCTCTCGTGTCTTTGCCACACAGGAACAGCTTCCTCCAGAGCCATATAAGGAGCAGAGCTGGGGCCGACACACCAGGATGTTGTGCAGAATGAGTTCCTCCGAGGGGCGGGAGCCACGTCGACGAGGACAGCGAGGACGCTGACCCGCTGTTCTCTGGTCCCGTCACAGTGACAGCGGCGCTCGCTGCAGTCCAGCGTTTGTTTCCGCCGGCTGCAGACCGGACAACAAACGCACACTCACGAGCATCCTGCAGGATGAACGTTAAAAAGGTTCAAAAGTAATATTACTGTTAGAAAAACATGTTAGTATACCTGTTGCTCTTCAGTTCATTGATGTCTTGATCCAAAGCAAAATATTCCACCAGCTCCGAGTCCCATTTTCTGCACGTTTCATTTCTTGTTTTGCTTCATGAGGTAAAAGATGAGCCTCGTCAGAATCAACCTGGAAGAATGTTTGCTTCTAAATGAGACCATCAATCGTGCTGTGTCTTAGTTAACGTCTGAAATAATCTGTTAAGAGGAGAAACAGCCTAGAAGATTAAAGACTGAGGGAACTAAACTGATGCAAAGAAACCATGAAGAAGAAGAAGAGAGCAGCGAGGAAACGCTGGAAGTGGAGATTAGACCAGAGGATGCCTGGACTTTAGTCTGATGAGTTGTTAAACAGCTTTTTTTTAACGGTATATGTCCATGTTTGGACGCAACGTCAAGACTGACAAGAGGAGAAAAGCTCCAGAAGAACAAGATCATGGAGGATGGATGAGATGCTCAGCAGCACATACTGAGATGCATTAATGTGTTGATCACATCAGTGAAGGTGGAGCTGATTTAAATAACGACATGTAGTTTGATTAAAGGTCTCATGCTCTAATTTTAAATAGATTTTTATTTTGTAATCTGAGTCTGTAAATTAACTAAAAACCCTGATCACACGGGACTAGTTTTATCTGGACACGTCCTGTGATTCAGAAAGTGTTTCATGTGGCGCATTTACACGAGTCAAGCAAACTTTGTGTTTTACTCTAATTTACACTTTCTGACATCTTTAGTTTTTATTTTGCAAATTCTAATAGATAATAAATATATATTTTTGTGACTATTTATCCTGGTTGAGAAATAGCTAACAGCGTGGCAGCATTTAAACCAGCCCCACCTGAGTCAGCACATTAACGCTCGTCTGTCCAGGCTTTGATTGAAGAGGCAGAAAAATAAGATGAGAGTCAAATGAAAGTCTTGAAAAGGTCACAAAGACCTAGGGCAGGTAATATTTACTTTACAGATTACGGATATGGACAATTCACACGGGATTAAGATCACAGACGACTGAAATTATCAGAGGTCCCCAGGTAAAACTAGTCCCATGTGAATAGGGCTTAAAGATGTCAAAAAGGTATAAAATATATTAACTTTAGACATGAAGAGGAGTAGAATCTGTGTTTGGATGAAACAGAGTGGGGTTGATAACTCGCTGTATTTTTTACACGTGAAGGAAGGAAAAGACGCTTTCCAGTACGTTAGGTGAATTTATCATTAACTTTCTTCATAACGACGCATTAAAGTGACTTTAAATATCCAGTAACTGTCTTAATCACTGTGAACGAGACCACAGACGACCTCTGACATCAGATAAAACTGGTCCCGTGCAAATAAAGAAACTAAAAACCATAAACGTCTCCTATATATCTGCACTCAACAGAGCTTCTATTCCCAGGACCCTGGGTGTATGAGGCCCAGTCATTACAGCTGTACACAGGCCGTCCTGAGAGCAGAGTCAAGCCTCCCCCCTCCCCGTGTTGTTGTCATCACCTTGAGCTCCTAACACCCAGCGGCGCCTCCACCCAGAGGAGCTATGGGACGGACAGGAAGTCTAATTCTAGACCACTTCCTGCATGACATTCCTGACCTGAGCTGCCTTCCTGCCAGACTCTCTGTACGTATAGCACATCTATGGTTCCAGCGCCCACTTTTAAATCCCCCTAATGAACATATGCAGGAAGAGGAGAGGCAGTGAAGCACAGAGTTGATGTCCCACTTGAATTTTTTTTTTTTTTTTTAGTAGTAATTTCATTTTTTATTGGTACCTTCCATCAGGTGCATAGAATGAGAGTTAACATCAACAACATTTATAACAAAGTGACAGACTGATAGGTGGAAATACATGGATAAAGAACAGAACATCAGACAGAACAGACCACATTCATCGTAGCAGCACGACCACCGTCCCATTCCTTCACCTCATCGTTGTTCCCGTCCGTAAAATATGGGTTTCTTTATATATATATATATAAATGTAATTATAAGAGTTTTTATATGTGCAGTAACTCAAATTATACGCTTCATGGCACTGGGAAGGACGCAAACAACAAGGCACAAACTAGAGATCATGAAGCATCTCAGGCCTGATGTGAAGAACATTTCTGATATTTTTACACATTCTCCACCTTTTTCAATTTGATTTAATCACAAAATATCTGTCGGTTCAGCGGAGCAACGTCTCCACTAACATCCACCCTGAAGGCATCGACTCTGTCCCTGATCAAACAGACTCCCATCCAACACTAACTAGCGCTCATTCTACATTTCAATAACTTGTAGTGTTTTTCAAATACATTCCTAGATTAGTTTCCTTCTCCCGTTACATTTATTACTTCACCTACATAAATGTGTTGATCCTTCCAGTTTTTAACAAAACAAGAAAATAAAAATAGACGTGTAAATCAAACATATCTCCCAAAGATAAATGCGTTTCGTTCATCTCTGGATCTAAACCCTGACCTTAATCGATTGTGATTGCTACAGTATGCTCTCCCTCAGATTGCCGCCAGCACCGCCGCCGCTGGACGCGTTCGACTGCTGACTCTCTGTCGAGGCTTGGTTCCACGTGTGAAAGTCCAAAAGAGCTTGGTTGAGCTTCTCCATCCAGTCCAGTCTCTCCTGCTTGGTGTCGGCAGAGAACCAGCACCTGGAATAAAACACAAGGGTTAGACGAGCTTGACTCAACACAACTAGTAAAGGAGGACGAAGAAGAAACCAATGAGATAGGACAGAGACGGAAGAAGAAACTGAGGACAAAGCAGAAATGATGAAAAACAAAAAAAAGAAAACAAGGAGATGGAAGAAGAAACCAAGAGGAAAGAAGATGGACGAAGAAACCAAGAAGACAGAAGATGGACGAAGAAACCAAGAAGACAGAAGATGGACGAAGAAACCAAGAAGACAGAAGATGGACGAAGAAACCAAGAAGACAGAAGATGGACGAAGAAACCAAGAAGACAGAAGATGGAAGAAGAAACCAAGAAGAAAGAAGATGGACGAAGAAACCAAGAAGAAAGAAGATGGACGAAGAAACCAAGAAGAAAGAAGATGGACGAAGAAACCAAGAAGAAAGAAGATGGACGAAGAAACCAAGAAGACAGAAGATGGACGAAGAAACCAAGAAGACAGAAGATGGACGAAGAAACCAAGAAGACAGAAGATGGACGAAGAAACCAAGAAGACAGAAGATGGACGAAGAAACCAAGAAGACAGAAGATGGACGAAGAAACCAAGAAGAAAGAAGATGGACGAAGAAACCAAGAAGAAAGAAGATGGACGAAGAAACCAAGAAGAAAGAAGATGGAAGAAGAAACCAAGAAGAAAGAAGATGGACGAAGAAACCAAGAAGACAGAAGATGGAAGAAGAAACCAAGAAGACAGAAGATGGAAGAAGAAACCAAGAAGACAGAAGATGGAAGAAGAAACCAAGAAGACAGAAGATGGAAGAAGAAACCAAGAAGACAGAAGATGGAAGAAGAAACCAAGAAGACAGAAGATGGAAGAAGAAACCAAGAGAAAAGAAAATGGACGAAGAAACCAAGAAGAAGAAGATGGACGAAGAAACCAGAGACAGAAGATGGACGAAGAAACCAAGAGATCAGAAGATGGAAGAAGAAACCATGAGAAAGAATTGGACGAAGAAAACCAAGAGACAGAAGATGGAAGAAGAAACCAAGAAGACAGAAGATGGAAGAAGAAACCAAGAAGAAAGAAGATGGAAGAAGAAACCAAGAAGAAAGAAGATGGAAGAAGAAACCAAGAAGAAAGAAGATGGAAGAAGAAACCAAGAAGACAGAAGATCGAAGAAGAAACCAAGAAGAAAGAAGATGGAAGAAGAAACCAAGAAGAAAGAAGATGGAAGAAGAAACCAAGAAGAAAGAAAATGGATGAAGAAACCAAGAAGAAAGAAAATGGACGAAGAAACCAAGAAGAAAGAAGAAACGGAGGACGAAGCAGAAACCAAGAAGGAATAAGATGGAATTAGAAGAAGAAACAACGTCAAAGAAGAAACCAGGAAAAAAAGAAAAAACAGAAGAATAAGAAAACGAGGAGGAGGAAGAAGCTTCACGTGGCTGAACATGTCTGACTTTATTTTCTAGACTCCACCACAGCAGTCAGAGCGGTTAGTAAATAGTGGATGTTTGATGAGGCGGTAGCAGAGATCATGATTGTGTTTATTTAGGATCAGATCAGTGATTGGCTGATCCTCAACAACTAGTAATGTCCCTGAAGGTGTTCCCCATCAGCTGTCACAAGTCAGAACGCCCACTATGACATCATCAGCTGGGCGCAGCCTGAACAACATGTTTCATACTCACCGTCAACAAAAGTGACAAATACACTCGGTAGCCAATTCATTAGGTACACTAAATCTGCTCTAAATGTTATCTTAATCAAGATTTATGATGTTTCTTGTTATATGCACAGTAAAAACATCAACAGTAGTTTAGACCATAAAATGAAATTATTACTTTGCTACTAAAAAAAAATAAAAAGTGTTCCAGAGTCAAACAACAAATCTCTTTTTACAGCCGACTACTTTCACTGATAAGGTCTCAGTGCTGCTAAATGTTCCAGTGAAGCAAAGTGTAATCCAATCACCTTCAAATGAAAAAACAAACTGAAGCTCTTAATTAAACCTTGAAAGACATGTAGTGTATTTGTCACCCCGCACGTCATCTACTTCCCCAAAGATCTCATTTCTCAGGGCGTTGGGAGTTTTTCGTCAAACTTACTTGGCCGTGACGTCCTGGCTGTGGTCCTGCTGCTGCTGCTGCTGCTGCTGCTGCTGCTGCTGCTGCTGCTGAGGGAGGATGCTCACCAGCTCAAAGGTGAAAGGTCGAGCACACGAGTCCCTCTTCACGGGCCTGACACACCGACTTTTAGAGCTGGACAGAGATAGGCTGCCCTCTGCTTCCTGGAAATTAAAAGAAATAATAAAAACGGTGACCAAATTACTACTTGGACGCTTTTGTTTTTCTCTTTTCTGTTGCAGGGATTTCATTAAAAGTAAAAATCCAGTATAAGCTGCTCAGTGTTTTAAGGTACGCAGAGTAAGTCAACACAGCTGATTGGAGTTTTAAAGCGAGGAAAGACCAAAACGACTTCCAAGAACTACCGGAAATGGAACACGGTGGCTGTGCCCGAGCCAAAACGCTGCACACTTCAACACAAAGACGACAGCCGACGGGCAGGCGGCACATACATCCTGCGTCCGCATATAAAACTAGGAAATGGAAAGAGCTACAATTAGCTTGGAGGCTAGGAAGCTAGGAGGAGCTATTATTAGCTTTGAGGCAAAGAAGAGCTTCAGATTTCTTCTGAATCACGCTGATTTTGGTGTGTCCCTACTTTTTGTGGCGTAGAGATAAAACTAGTTGGCAGATGTGTTGTTTTGTTGTTTTTTTTTGTCTGTCCATACCTTGGTTTCTTTGTCATTGGGGTGGTTCCAGTAGTACATGCTGCATCCCTCCAGGACGAAAAATCGACGATGCCACACCCCAAATCCACTGATCAACTCAAACATCGTCTGGGAACAAACCACGAAAACAAACCACGAAGATTAAACACATTCTCATTTGTTTCTGAATAATTAAAGCACAACAGAGGCTTTAAAATGCAGACTACACTAGAGCAGAACTGACTGGTCCTGATTTCACTGAGCGTTTTAAAGGCTCTCGGGTAAATGCTGATTTTTACAAACATCATCCTGCAGTGTGACGCTCTATAAACATCCAGTACATGCACAGTTGTCACAGCTGTGTGAAAGAATAAAATCTGACCAGGAAGCCTTGGTGCTGGACGTTGGAGTGGCCCTGGCTCTCCAGTCGCAGGTAGATGTTGCCCTCTAGAGGCGAGAGAAAAGGCACCTAAGAAGAAGAGGAAGAGGACGAGATAAATTCATCTGCTCTGCGCCCGGCTGTGGTCGCTTTCACCTCCTCAAAGAACATAAACGAGCAGGAATCACGATGGTTAAATAAGCTTTTTACGGAGCTAAATCTCCACGTTTTTGATTAGTGATATCAAGCGAGAAAGAGTCTAATTTTCAGGAGTTAAAAATGTGAAAGCAAGAGTTTAGTTTTTGCAGAAGAAGGAAGAGAGACGGTGGAGAAGTGGTGGCAGCGTGGTGAAATAAAAGAGTGAAACCTTTTCCTGAAATTCATCTCCCAGCAGCCTCCTGATTTTCCCTTCAAGTTTCATCTGAGTGGAGGAAGACAAGACATGTTACATCACCAGTGAGTCCACCCACACCTGGACACGTCAGGTAGAACATATGAAAGGGTGTAGAGCTGTGTAGAGCTGTGTAGAGTGGTGCTCTGTGCTCAGGGTTGGAGAATTAAAAACAAAACACTGGTTCTGTTTCATTCTATAAACGCAAAGAAACTAAATGAAGACAAAGGGATATAAATGATCCTGACATGTTTCCATCAGATACCATTGATGCCAACTGAAATATCCACTCACTGGCCAGATTATTAGGTACACTTTGTTAGTAAAACCTGCTCTACATGTAAATTAACTCTGACTTATTTGGGCCGGGGCAGAATACTTTAACAGCAGCCGTCTCTAATGGCTTTCTACTGTTGTTTCAGAACCATGAATAGAGCTGTTTTATGACTTGGGCTCATGTTTATTTATTGGTTTCTGCTCTGACTTTAGTTATTGTGTGACGGTATAAAAGTGTTTACCGGTAGAGATTTAGTAACACCGTTAATGCCGGAGAAAGAGCAGATGTCTGCAGCATCTCTCTGAGTCGCTGTAATTACACCTCCTCGACACACGGGGCGCTGCAGGCATTGCAGCAGACTGCTTGGCTGGTTGCATGAGGCAGTCAGACCCACCCATGACGAAGAGGAGGAGGAACTCGTTAAGAAAAGGGGCGCTACGTCTGATGTGTGGAACTTTTTCGGATTTAGAAAATATGACAGCGAACAAAACGTGATCCTCTGCAAAGAGTGACGCACGACTGTTGCTGCTGGAGGTGGAAACACCAGAACCAGCCCGTTCAAAGTCACTGTCACACCTAAATGCACTGGTTTGCTGCCACGTGATTGGCTGATTAGATGTTTGCAACTGTACCTAATAAGACGGCCAGTGAAGTGTGATCAGTCACTAAACTATTAGTTCAGTTTTCAGGTAGAATCATTGGACATTAACATCATAAATTACCTTATCCAGGGGGAACTTGCTGCGTCCCAGAGAGGCCAAGGTGATCTTATGAGAACCCACCAGACAGAAGTTACTGGAGCGACGAGGGTTCAGAGCAGGAAGAGCAGCAGCAGCTGGAGGAGAAGGCAGAAAAGTATTTTGAGTTTGCTTTTAAAACCAGAAAAACTACTGCTATCTGATTTTTTTATTTTTAAACAAAAGTAGGAAGTAGTCTCCATGGAAACCACTGGTCTCTGTCTCTCTACCTCGAGTCAGAAAGTCTAAAATTACATCTATTGTTCCAGAGTCATGTCCATGCTCCGTTCCATCGATTTTATAAAGTTAATTTAACACTGTAAAATATTATTAATAAAGTTAACTTACACGTCAGACTGTTACTGGATCTCTGTAGAAAAACAAAAACAGTTTTAGGTGATAAACACGTGTTATAGTTTGAGTATGAGCATGAGACGATAATAACCAGATACTCACTGTGATTGTGTTGAGAAGTTTTCTTGGTGTGACCTGAACATGTGGAGACGGCATTAAATAAATTAAAGCTGCAGCTGATAAACAGACGCTGGCTCATAATTTGGGAGGAGGAGGATCGTACACGTACCCGTGACTTGGTGGAGGCCCGGTCCACGCTGCAGTTATTACCTGAAGTGTGGGACTAGATGGGAACAAAAACTTTTCACTAATCAAAGCCTGAATAAACAGTCAGAGTGTAGCTCAGCGTAACGATCATGTTCTCACCAGGCTGTAGACCTCCACATCGATCTCAAAGGTTGAGCGAATGTCCCTCCTGAAATATCACAAATCAGTTCAGTGTGTTTTTCCAAAACAAGAAAGAAAAGAAAAGGAGAATCCCATGAGGTGCAGCTTACAGAGTGACAGACGTGGGGAAGGAGATGGTGTCTCCGTTCTGAGCGTCGGCGGCTGTGGCCAGAGGGGTGGCGACGATGTTACACGGCCCGTAACGGATCAGGACGAAGAAGTAGTGACTTGGTCGACCTAAAAAGAGCACGTCTGTTAAAGTCAGTGTCATTACTGAGAACGAGACGCATCAGCACATTAAGAAGGAACGACTGATCAGATATCGATCTTTTAATATTTATTATCATCAGATCTTAAATGTCTTAACGTCCTAGACTTGGTCTCCTGTGTCATCCTAAAGTCTGTCCTTGTCTTCTCCTAGAGTTGGTCTCCTGTGTCTTCCTAAAGTCTGTCCTTGTCTTCTCCTAGAGCTGGTCTCCTGTGTCTTCCTAAAGTCTGTCCTTGTCTTCTCCTAGAGTTGGTCTCCTGTGTCTTCCTAAAGTCTGTCCTTGTCTTCTCCTAGAGTTGGTCTCCTGTGTCTTCCTAAAGTCTGTCCTTGTCTTCTCCTAGAGTTGGTCTCCTGTGTCTTCCTAAAGTCTGTCCTTGTCTTCTCCTAGAGTTGGTCTCCTGTGTCTTCCTAAAGTCTGTCCTTGTCTTCTCCTAGAGTCTCCTAGAGAAGACGTTTTAACCCTGTAGTGACGTAGTTTATATCAAACCTAAACCAAATAACTACAGAACTATCAGAATGTGACTCAAACCCAATCATTTTTAAATGCCTGGATCGGCCTTGATAATAATCGGGACATCCCTAACGTTAAATATGAGACAATTAAAAAGACAATAATGAGTCCTGGACGCGTTACCTGCACGGCTGTGTGAGGAGCAGACAAATTCCACCTTAAGAGGCAGCTGGATGTTGGTGATAGCGACGGTTCCTCTGCAGGGCTGCTGGGAAACGTAGTCCTTGTCCTCCACCGCTGCCTCTCCAGACTCAGAGCTCCTCTCCTCCCTCAGCCTGGCCACCTCTGCCAGCAGGGCCGAGCGTTTCTCACCTGAACACAGACACATAAACCGTGAAGTAGTGACGTTTGATCAGAGTCTGAGCGTTGGGTTATGATTATATTAAACGCTCCATGCTGAACATACAGGAGACCAGCAGCAGCTTCTCAGCTTCAGCCTCCTCCAGCGATCCTCGGCCGTGGTCTTCATCGGTGCAGCAGCTGAGAGCCTGAAGGGTTTGGTTGATCACGGTCTGCAGCTTCACTGCTTCTTCATTGAGAGCCTGGACAGAGACAGCACCAGCACCACGGGTTAATATTAATATCTGAATTAGCTTCAGAATACGTCAGGGGAATTTCTTCTAGAACTATTTTTCTCTATCATCGACTATTATTCTGTTCTTTGGGGTAGAACTGGTAAAATAAAGCAGTGAAGTAGAAACTAAAAGATAGAAAAAGTAATTTTAAGACTTAAATATTTTTCCTTGAGTTTGTCTCAGATGAATGCAGAAAAGTAAACATCTACAACTGACTGAGAAGGAGGAGAAGGAGAAAGAACAAGATGAAGAAGGAGGAGGAGGATGGGGAGGAGAAAGAAAAAGGAGGATGACAAAGAAAGAGGAGAAAGGGGAAGTAGGAGGAGGAGGAGAAGGAAGAAAGAGAAGATGTGGGAGGAGAAAGAAGTAGGAGGAGGAGGAGGAAGAGGAAGGGGGAGAGGAAGAAAAAGGAGAAAGAAGAAGGAAGACGAGGAGAAAGAAGAAGGATGAGAAAGGAGGATGAGAAAGAAAAGAGGAGGAGGAGGAAGGAGGATAAAATGTGGGAGGAGAAAGAGGAGAAAGAAGTAGGAGGAGGAGGAAGAACAGGAAGGAGGATAGAAGAAAAAGGAGAAAGGAGGTGAAGAAGGAGGAGGAGAAGAAGGAAGAAGGAGAAGACGTGGGAGGAGAAGGAGAAAAAAGTAGGAAGAGGAGGAGGAGAAAGAAGGATAATATGTGGGAGGAAGAGGAAGGTGAACAGGGAGGAGGAGGAAAAAGTAGAATGCATGAATGCAGTGTAGTAAACATCTTCTAACGACTGAACGGATAAAGATTTATTGTCCACACCGTGATCTTCTCCTTGGTGTTGACAGACGGTTGAGGCTTAGTCGTCTCTGCAGCTCGTCTCTGAATCCCTGGAGTGACGCTCTGAATGGTGGGAGGCTTATTCTGTCTCTGTGTGCGGTAGGCGTCAATGCTGGGAAACAGAGAAACAACAACATTAAATCATCATATCGTCTGAACTCTGATGTTATCAGACAGAGATACACCTCACTCTGTATATTTAGTTTATGAGATGCTACGTTTGAAGGTGTGTGATGGTCAGATAGTAGAGACAGAATAGAAGTCAGGGGTTTATTTTGTTTGGGGAAGTTTCTGAGTCGTTGGTTGTTTGAATCTGTCTGGTTTTTGATTTCAAGTCACCTCCACAAAAAAAAAGAAATAAGGCCATCGACATTAATAACATGTTAATGCAAAGATGGTTTTATCACAAGGAGGAGGAAGAGGAGGAGGAAGAAAAAGAAGGATGTAAGAAAGAAAGAGGAGGAAGAAGGAGGTGAAGAACGAGGAGGAGGATGGGGAGGAGGAGGAAGAAGGAGGATGATGAGAAAGAAAGAGGAGAAAGGAGAAGGACAATGGGGAGGAGGAGGAAGTAGGAATAGAAAGGAGGAGGAGGAGGAAGGTGAAGAAGGATGAGGCGGATAGAAGGAGTAAGAAAAAGGGAGATGAGAAAGAAAGGAGGAAGAGGAGAAGGAGGAGAAAGAAGTAGGAGGAGGAGGAAGAAGAGGAGGAAGAGGAGAGAGAAGGAGGTGAAGGATGGGAGGAGAAAGAAAAAGGAGGATGAGATGAGGATAAGAAGGACGATCAGAAAGAAAGAGGAGAAGGAGAAAGGAGAAGATGTGGGAGAAGGAGGAAGGAGGACAGAAAGAAAAAGGAGAAAGGAGGTGAAGAAGGTAACAGCATTCGAGAAACAATAAACCTGATGCTGAGAATCCTGCAATGATCAATCGGCATGAGGCCGATTCAGGAGGACAGACGACACACTGACAGACAGAACGGAGGACGCCTGATTGGGACACCCCTAATAAAGACACTTTATCTCGGTCAGTAAATGTGATTTTCTTTCCTTTCGTCTCTGGCTGATTGAAGCATGTGACAGATGAACAGTAGTAGATTATTTACCTGTAGAGAGGAGCAGCCTCAGGTGGAGGAGTGCTGCTCTCTTCAGGAGTCAGGAGCAAAGATGGAGGATTGGACTCCTGACTCGCTGCCAGACGCTGTTGGTTGAACATTGTGTTATAAGACGTTAGAATCATATTTAAAGTTAAATGTATCTGGGTCTAAATGAATCTCACCAGAGGGGTAACCACCGCCTCCACAGATTTACTGAGAGGAGAGAGGATGCCACAGGGAGGAAACGTCAGCATCTCATCTCCGTTGTTATCCAGCTTCTTACTCTCATCACACTCCTCCTCCTCCTCTCTTCCTCCTCTTTGACCTCTTCATCCTCTTCACTTTTCTCCTTCTCTGACTCCGTATCCATCTTGTCTTTGTCTCCGGAGCAGACGCCGATGCCGCTGTCTCGATCCTCGGCGTCGTCGTCATTGTCCCGTCTCTCCTCCTCGATCCTCCCGGCGTACTCCAGCACCTCCTCAAACATCTGGTCGATCATCTCGGCCGTGTTGGTCTCGTCGTGAGAGCCCACCTCAGCATCTGAGAGACAGGAACAAAAGCATCAAAGCTGAATCTTTCTGATAAATAAATCCCACGACAGACGACCACCACAGTGTTCACGCTGTGTTTCTGAAGGTTTGGAAGAATATGTGACTAAAGCCCGTGTCTTCATTCCACCAGTGAGCAGCGTCTCCTCTCCACCTCTCCTAAAGTGTCATCCCAGGTGCTCTCATCTTCAGACTGCTCTCACCTGACAGACTGGACTCCGTAGCCTCAGACAGTGTGGGGCTACCGATGAGCTCAGGCTCCAGGATGAAGGTGACTTTCTTTGAGCTCTCTCCTCCCTCAGCTTTGTCACTTACTTCTAAAACATCCCGCTTCCTCTCTCCTGAGCCTCGGCCCATGTCCGGATGCTCCGTAAAACTCCGAGCGCCATCGGTGACGTCGGGTAAATCCACCTGAGCGTCTGCATTATTTCCCTCCAGGTTTGAATCTGTGCCGGCCGACTCTAGATCCATGTCTTCTTCTGCGACGTCAGTCTGACTCTCGTTTGTTTGATCAAATGCATCCTCACTGAGCGGACTTCCTTCCATCTCTTTCTGTTCTTGTTTTATTGTGAAAACATCCGTCTCTCCTGTGGGTACTTCATCCTGACATACTTCAGGGAACCCTGTGTTCTCTTGGTCATCTAAAAGACTTTCATCCTCTTCTGGTTGTGGTTTCTCATCTTCTTTTATTCCATAATCACCAGTAACTTCATGAGCAGGTGAACAACATCCACCGTCCCAGATGTCAGTGGGTTCTTTAAGGTGAACAAAGTCGCCTCCTTCCTCGTCTTTAACACACATCTCTTGAGCCTCACATGTCTTTCCTTCAGGATATCTCCACATCTTCAGCTCCTCGTCTGTCGAAGGCTCTATCTCTCCTTCGCTATATGAAGACGAGTCAATCTTGTCTTCTAAGGAACACGACTCAGACCTGTCCTCTGCGCTTATTTTTGAAACCTTTTCTTTTGACTCTTCTGGAAAAGTTTCTTCTAAGAAACTCTGCTCGTCGGCCGTGGGCAGCTCTGACACATTCTGATCCTCGCTGAAAGCTGCTCTGGAGAAACTATGGTCCTCGCTAAAAGACAACTGCAGCACAGTCTTTGGTTGCTGAGAGTCTGAAGCCTTGTGCTCCTTCTCCTCCCTGACTCCTTCACCGTGAGCAGCTTGGTTTGAGCTTTTAAGCTCCAGAGACGCTGCAGGAGCTTCACCTGTTGAAAGAGGAGTCTTAAATCTTATCACCAGAGAGCCACGGTTGAGAGCTGATAAACGTCAGAGTAGATACGGGAAATGATTTTTAGATTTATCTAATTCTTTACGTTTTAGTGGCGGATCTTGTCGTCTCCAATCAACGCAGAACTAAAAGTCTCGTGCTCAGAGATTCATCCGTCCACTTTCTTTTGGCAGCTTAGATGCTGCAGGGCCGTGTTTTTTTGTTCAAGGCAAACCAAGAATAAAAAACTACCAAAGATCGTGTTTGAATGAAGCCCCAGTACCGATCAGGACATCCGGGTCCTGCTCTCTCTTGGCAGATTAACCCGTGTGAAAGATTTCAAATTACATAAATACAAAGCGAGTTGGACTGATTAGGAAGCCTGTCAACAATAATAACAACATCAGTTCCTATTTCATGCATTTACACAAGCTTTAGTTCGTCTCAATTCATCAACTATGGAAAGAAAATGTGTGGATTTGATTAGTAAACGGTTTAGACGTCTGCGTTAAGCTGGCCGATTCATTTCGTCTTCCCTCGATCATGAAAACAAGATAATCGTAATAAAACTGCCGCGTGCCGTGTCTCGTGTGGTAAATGCAGCGAACTCTTCTATCACCACCGGTGCGCTCTGCCCCGTCCCCGCCTGAAAAGAAACATTTCGGTTTCAACCACACCAGTGAGTACTGCCAGTGGGTGTTTGGGGAAAAAAAAAAAAAATGAAGAAGACGTTAGAAGAGAGAGGCAGCCTTCGGTCAGGAAGAACGGTAAAGTGAAGTCTGTGGAAACGCTTCAGTTTGGAGAAGTCTGACTCGGAACAAGATATTATGTGAGATATGTCACACGACGAGGGCAGCCAGCCAAACGTCCCCTGAAAAATGGAATAGTCCCGTATTAACAAACAAAAGTATGTGTCCCGTATTGAGCTGTAACGGGACGCACTTTGTCCCCTACGACCGTGAGAATCAAAAATAGTTTGTAAAATGTAAATCAATAAGAGAGTGCTTTATATAAACATTTACAGTAAACTTATATCACTCAAAAATACGCAACTAATTCAGTTCAGGTTCGAGTCAAACAATTAAAAAAATCATAAGGGCTAAAAACGTCACCATGCCGTGAAGGGTGAGAGTCGAGTCGTTGGGCCCCGACAATGAGGCGTCACTTATTTAACCCTACACACGATCATGTCTGCATCTCAAGGGAACACGAACAATTTAAACATTTAAGTCTAATACATCCTGATACAGCTCCTGGGATTATTACTACAGTGTTTTTTGCAGTTCTAGGTAATGTTGTTGTAGCATTACACCATAGCTGGAGTTGTTTTTTTATGGTAAAGAGAAGGGATGTGCGATATTTCATCGTTTCTGATATATCGTCAGAAACATTCTCCACGGTAAGAATATGTCGTTCCTAGACGAGGCTCCACCTCCATTATTTTCATCTGGTTTGGTTTTAAAAGTCTGACGCGGAGCAACAATTAGTAACAGCACTAAAACACAAACCAGAATATGAAGAAACTTCATCCAAAGCCTCTGGTAAAAAACAAAACAAAAAGAAAACTCAGATGAAACTTACCAATGCACTACAGTCAAAAGGATTAGACTAAATTTGTGTTTATTTTATCGTTACCGTGATAAATAGCAGAAATTATCGGGATAAATGTTTTAGTCCATATATCACCCATCCCTAGTAAAGAGGAGTAATTATGTTTCAGTGTATAGTACTTCAAACCTGGGATAGTGTTTATTTTTTTAATTTTACATATGCACTTTGTGCACCTTTTTCAGTGCAACTGTGTCTTAATTATGTTTTAGTTCTTGTTTTACCCTGGAAAGCACCTTGTGCACCATTGGGGGCTGGAAGGTACAAATAAATACTGATTGATTGATTGATTGATTGATTGTTTGTATTCATTTTATTGAAATTTTGTCTCTTATTTGTATTTTTCTTGATTTTAAGCTCAAACTTATCGTGTTAAAAGAAACACCAGAGTTAAAAGTTTGATAAAATGCTTGTTCTCAAATCAATAGATAATCGTCTTTATTAATCGTGATTGTTATTTTTGCTCTAACCCCGACCCTAGCGCCATAACGGACGTGCACCTCACCAGAAATGTAACTACGCATCGCAGCGACGCAGACCTCAAGAGCTGTGATTGGTCTGCTTCATAGTAGCATGTTTCTGCTTTAGTATTTCCTGATGCTTCTTCATCTCCACAACTGTCTAATTGATTGTTTTGAATAAATAAAGATGAAACACATGGAGGAAAGGTTAACTGAGGAGGTTAAGAGATGCAAACATCTCTACGACTCGTCTTCAGGGACATTACGGTGAAAGTTTCAGTCGCCATTGTTGAAAGTGAAGCAGGAAGTAGAAACAAAAATGAACCCGACTGGTAAAAAAAGCCAGACGTCGTCTATGTCCTGCAGTAGCTTAAATGAGCCTTAGAGAGTAGTCGTCTGTGGCCTTACCTGTGACATTTAAACAAGTTTTCTCTGCACCTGGTGGAGGAGCATCAGTGAGGTTACCATCTTTCATCTCGGCATCACTTTGAACCTGCTGCAAAAACAAGAAAGAAGAAAAAAGTAAAAGGTCATGTTAGAAAGCAGAAAAATAAAAAGAAAGAACAAAAAGAATCTAATATTCATTATAATAAAAAGTAACACCGCCCTCTATGCCATTTACCAAGAAACCAGTGACATGAATCACTCGGATGCCTCACAGAGATAAGATAGAGATCTTAACCAGGTGAGAAAAATAAAAAGTCCACAGTGACACAACAGATTCCACCCTCGTGTTTCACTTAACAGCCCCTTTCCCCCTAAAACCACACCACAGACTGAGACAGAGGTACTCAACCACGGAAATGAGGGGAAATTCACACTTTCTCACTCCCTACGTTTAAGAGGCATGAGAAACACCAGACACTGCACCGTGTGTTTTTATTTTATTATTATTATTATTTAATCACTGACTCACGTCCCAGGACGGTTTGGGAGGCCACTGATGTTTCCTGTTAGATCTATGAGCCCAGGAGAAGGAGGGAGAGGAGGAGCAAGCCGGGCTCCTTCCCTGATAACGTTTATACAAAATGGTATTTAAATAAAAAACAACTCAAACGATTTAGAAAGAAGTTAAACTATGAAGACACTGGAGACCAGATCAGTGTTCACACCTGGACCTGTTTAACATGGACACTAGAGACCAGATCAGTGTTCACACCTGGACCTGTTTAACCTGGACTCTAGAGACCAGATCAGTGTTCACACCTGGACCTGTTTAACCTGGACTCTAGAGACCAGATCAGTGTTCACACCTGGACCTGTTTAACCTGGACTCTAGAGACCAGATCAGTGTTCACACCTGGACCTGTTTAACCTGGACTCTAGAGACCAGATCAGTGTTCACACCTGGACCTAAACTAACAGCAACCCAAGTATGAAACTGTCTCCTATACAAAAATAATTCTAATTTATAATTTTTGAATCACTCACTTCAACTTTAATACACCTGATAGTTTGTTTTTAAACTCACCTGTATTGAGGAATCAGAGCTGCTCCTTTTCAGCCAGGCGTTCTCACTGATTGGCTGGAAAGGCAGCTGGTTCAACTCCTGCTCCCGTTCCTGATGAGCAAAAACAATCAGGTTAGATTTGACTGAGCAGCAGCCGACAGTCCTTTAAGTTCTCTTCCTAACTACATGTTTTTATTTCAGTGTTAAAGCTGGTGAACCAACCTGCCGCATGCGGGACGCCTGCTTGGAGCTGGGCGTGGTCGTGCCCTGGAGTTTCTGATGAATGTTGCTCACAAAGTCGGAGCGGGTCCGAGGGCAGGGGTCAGGGTGGCTCGGCGTGGTGCTGGGGCTCAGCTGGAAGACGGGCGCTTTAAAACGCTCCATCCTCTGATTGAATTCTCTCTCACCTTGAAAACAGAAAAGACATTTGTGGAGATGGACTTTTAGAACTAGTAGGAATATTATTTGATCTTTAAGGCGGTGCACACAAGGAACCATAAGATGACAGATTTACATCTACTCATCTGAAATTGGGTTGAGGTGGATTTCTAAATATCCATCTCCATAGCAATGTTTTGTTAGCCTAGCTTAGCGTGAGTTTCTGCTCTAGGGCTGAACGATATGGACAAAGTTTCATATCTCCATATCGAGCATCTGAACTATTTTTTAAAGCCCTCGTTCTAGACCGTGTACACTGGTACTATGTCTTCTGCAGTGTGGTATGTTACAGCGTCTGTGATGTGTTTATGTCTGGTGGACGTCGCTGTACATCCCAGCTCAAATTCTGAAGCTCTACTATTTAAAACCACATTAAAATGTTGTTTTTCTTGCTGTGAATGCTTCTCATTGCTTTAGTTTAGTTTTACAAACATATGAAACCAAGAACATGGCAATGGATTGACATGAATTCCTCTGTAAGTATAGTGTATTGACTACTTCAGTCTATTTGTGCATTCCTCACCGAGCAGAGGCTCCATGAAGCCCTTGTCATGGACGCTGACTGATGGGCTGTCGCCTCCAGGATCCGAGACGCAGCGCTGGGTTGGAGGAGCTCCACCTAAAAACAACAGTAATCATTCAACTCCCACAGCGTCACTCTGACACATTGCTCAACAGCCTGACAACGTTTCTAAGCTTATCTTGAATGTGGCTAATCCAGCTTGACTTTTGATCCGTCGTAACATGCCACAATCTTAAACGGCACAAACTAAATACAGAGGAGCTGAATCCATGTACAGTTTGTGAAGTGGATGGACACAATAACAGTAATTACCTTCTCGTCTCTGGGTGAGCTGCTGGACCCGTGACCGGACCGAGGGAATCATCGGCGTGTCTGGTTTCGCCTGCAGCTCAGCCAGACGTCCAGAGTGGGAGGACGACGGAGGACTACAGTTCTCCTGACCTGCCGTCTCCAGACGCCGCCGCTTCTGGCCATTATTGTTCTCTGAGACGTCAGATTGAAAAAAAATATCACAGTTACAAACATAATCAAGTGCAAAGACTGCAGATAACATGCGCATATTCTGTATTTATAGACACATGACACACAAACATACCCGGCACTGAGAAGATATTGTCCTCAGAGTCAGACAGAGGAGCTCTCTGTCTCTTCATGTTGACATTGCCTCCGCTTTCTTCATCTGCTTCCATTTTTAGCTGCAGACACAGAGACATTATTTAAAAGGTCAACTGTTACTGCTATTGACAGAAAAACTCATAATAACAACAAATAATCGCAGTTAACCCTTTATTAGGTACCACAAACCCTGACAGAGTTTACCAAGAAGATTAATAACTAGGAGTCTCACAGGTTTTTGTAATTTCTATGATTTCCTGACTGTCTGTGTTTTAAACTCATTTATTTTTCCACAGTTTCTGTCAGAAAAGAAGGACAACATGAATGCTGTCATCCAGGTCTGCATGCTCACCTCAAAAGGTTAAATTAAACTCAATAAAACGTCAAATAATGTTTTCTTATTTACTTCTTTTCTTTAAAATGTCCAATGAGCGCTACAAACCAGGGATTAGACAGTGTGACCTGGAAGATTATGTCATAATATTAAGATAATTTAACATAAAAGTTAAGCTATTGCAAATATAAATGCTTAAATTACTTTAAACTCTAATATTTTACTATAATTCTTAAGTATTATCATAAAACAGAATGACAACGCCCTGTTTATGAGCGTTAAGTTTAAGCTTGGGTCAACTGAAACACTCACAGCTAGGTAGTTGCGTTAGCTTGTGAGCTAAGTACAAGTACAACAGCGGTTTCTTGTTAATGTAGCATCAAACAGCGACCGCTCTGTCACAGTTAGCAACAGTCCTTTAACTCTAAACACCAACAACATGTCACTTGACTAGTAAATGTTAAACTTTAGCAAGCTAACGTTAGCAACACTGCCACTTGAGCTAGCTCTCTAGCTAGCTCGTTTAAAGCTAACGTCAAGTTTGCAAACTTGCCGTTAGCCTAGCTTAGAGTTAGCGTATCAAGCTAAACGTTAGCAACAGCAAACTGCCGCGTTAAGCTCGAGTTTGTTTGCAACTTGTTGTGACGATCTTTTACCTGAGAATAAGGAAACTTCAGGTGTAAAACAAGTCAACGCCAACTGACAGCAAACAACAACCTTCGTGTTGTTTCAGAGTTTCAGTCTCCTCCTCCAACTTTGAATTTCAGCGGGTCTTCTGACGTTAGCGCAGCGTTCGGCCTCCGTCCCGCAGATATCCGATGGGAGCGCCGATCTGGGATCAGTATTTCTAAATCGCGTTCCTATGGATACAGTCAGGAGGCGGAGTCAAAATCTGATCTCAGGTCAGTACGGCGGGAAGCGTGGCCTCTTTTACCGTAATACACAAAGAAGACACGCAAACCTAGGTTTCTGCGCAGGTTCCACAAAAAACAACTGCACTTTAGTCTATTAGACGGTAATAATAATAGATAATACAATGTTATTAGTTTAAATTAACATATTACATTGATTGTTAATTAATAATTAAAATTGTTAATTTGTGCAGTGTGTTCACAGTAATGAGTCTCAGTATCCTTCACATAATTATTTAAACAAAATGTATTTACTTTATTTGATTTTAATGTATTTGTATTATTGTCATGTATGTTCTAATGGCTTATAGCACAGGTGAGCATATTTTCTGCACTATTATGATCCTAAAATGTTTGGAGTGCACTTAATGATAAAGGTTTGAGGGTCACAGTCACAGCAGACGTATCAGTGTGACTCATTTATCTTAAATCTCTTTTCTCTGAGCTCCTCAGAAAGCTGTGCTGCTGCTTCAGAGAGCAGGTAGCTTTAAGTTCCTCTGTGTCCACATTCCTGCTGATCTCACCTGAGCTTCACACGTCTCCCACCAGGTGAGCAAAGCACAAGAAAGACTCCGCTTGCCTCCCCCTGCGCCTCCTGACAAACTTCAACAGGTCATCTACAGAAAGCATCCTGGCCTAGATGCACAGAGGAGGAGGAGGAGGAGGAGGAGGAGGAGGAGGAAGGACCTGCAGCGAGGGGTGAGGGGGCCGCCACTAACCCTCCACCCTGAGAAACATCTACACGGGACGGCTCCAGAAGAAAGACAGTGACATTTGTGAGGATCACACCCACTCTGGAAATAAACGGTTCACCACTTCTGGAAAGAGACGCCGAGTCATTGAACTAACCGACTAAAAAACAGCTTCTACCAACAATAACTCCCATATTTATTTATTTATTTATTTACTCAATGCACTATCGTTTAATATTGTTTAGAGTTTTGTGCATGAATGTGTGCTTTTATTGCATACAGTATATTATATTTTATTGTGAACAGCTGCTATAGTTTCTATTTTTTTATCTGCTAAACTGCATTATGTACAATAAAACTTCTTATTCTTATTTGTGAGTTCAGTTCAGCTCAGTGTAATTTACGAGCTCGTCTCTGAATGAAGATAATAAACTAGCTGAGCATATTTCCTGCACAATGGTCCTAAAATTTTAGGAGTTAGTTTAATTTATTTAAGGATGAAGCTGATAAAAGTCACAGCAGCAGTATTTGTGTCTTAAATCTATTTAATCTATTTAATCTACTTGACTGTGGATGATTTGTGGGATCTAAACTCTTTAGAGAGTTATCTTCTGATTAAGATAATAAACTAGCTTAGATGAAATTTAGATATGACGATAAAAAAACAACCCGTTGAGGTTAAAAACTAAAATCTGATTTTACATTTAGAGCCGTATCTAATCACCTGATCTGAATGATAAAACATTCATTTCTACTGGATCTTTTAAACGGAGCAGCAGGAGTAAAATAACAAAGAGATTAAACTTATAATATAGTATTATAATTAAAGGGTTGCCTTTTGTCTTTTGCATTTATTTATTTTTTATTTTCCAGACTGTCTGTACTGTAATGACCTTTTTTTTAATCTCCTTGACATTTCACATCTGCTCCTGCAGTATTTATCTCAGGAACCAGCTAATAATTTACATGTTACATAGTAGTATTTATTGATGTGCATAAAGTTTCGTTCTGTGAAGCCTCTCTGCAGAAATATGCACGAGACAGATCTAAATAGGTCACCGATGCTTTTCTCTGAAAGGGGTCGAGATAAGATCTGAGTACGTCGTGTTTCACCACACACGACGAACCGAGCCACGGTGAATTTGTCACGCAGTCGAACCCCTGGGGGCAGGAAGCAGAAGCCTGGGGCATTTCTTAAGACCTTCTGCTCCATTATACTGTGTAATTTCCCTACAACTAAACATCGTCCCTGTAACCACCGTTAAAGGACCCGTGAACCTCTACACCTTCTCTATTTATAGTTTCATGAAGCTTGATTCTAATCAGAGCAGCGTCCGGAAAGACAGGAGAAGTTTTTTATCAGTGATCTTTAGAAAGTGATTCTGTTCTTATCTTGATTACATGACTTTTTTTTTCTGCTGGGTGGAACAAGTTCATCGTTTAAGTTTAGAGAGGATTTTACCGTTAGCTGCATGAAAGCAGACACAAATATCTGACGGGGTTTGTGCAGAGAGACGAGGCGGTCAGTAGAATATTGTAGCAGCTGCTGTCTCTGCTCGGTGACTTGGAGACATGATCCACATTTAGGAACCAGATGGAAACACTCTCACATGAGAACATGATAGCATGACAGCAGCAGGATGTGCAAGAAAAACAAGAGTCGCTGTTCCCTTCCTCTTGAACCCGATCACCATCTCTTTGGTCTTGTTCACGTTAAGCAGCAGCTGATTCTTTCCAGTTTGTCCTCCAGCTTCATCCTGTTTGAGTCTCTCAGCTTGTCCCCCAGTTAGTGCTGTACCCTCCCTAGCTCCTCCCTGTCTCCGGACCTGAAGGCATTTTTAGGAAAGGAAGGAAGGAAAGAGGGAGGGAGGAAGAATGGAAGGAAGGGAGTAAAGGATCGAGGAACAGAAAGAATGAAGGAAGGAAGAATAGAGTGAATGAATGAGTTCTCCTCCTCTTCCTCAGATCAGCCCTGGTGAGTAGCTGGTCTTTAATGTGACCCAGGACTCATTGTGTGTTCACACTACCAAAGGAAGGAGGTCACATGTGTCCCAGACCACCTCCACATGTGGACTGACACCAGGTCAGTGTTCACACCTGGACCTGTTTAACCTGGACTCTAGAGACCAGATCAGTGTTCACACCTGGACCTGTTTAACCTGAACTCTAGAGACCAGATCAGTGTTCACACCTGGACCTGTTTAACCTGAACTCTAGAGACCAGATCAGTGTTCACACCTGGACCTGTTCAACCTGGACTCTAGAGACCAGATCAGAGTTCACACCTGGACCTGTTTAACCTGGACTCTAGAGACCAGATCAGAGTTCACACCTGGACCTGTTTAACCTTGACTCTAGAGACCAGATCAGTGTTCACACCTGGACCTGTTTAATCTGGACTCTAGAGACCAGATCAGTAGTTCACACCTGGACTGTTTAACCTGGACTCTAGAGACCAGATCAGTAGTTCACACCTGGACCTGTTTAACCTGGACTCTAGAGACCAGATCAGTGTTCACACCTGGACCTGTTTAACCTGGACTCTAGAGACCAGATCAGAGTTCACACCTGGACCTGTTTAACCTGGACTCTAGAGACCAGATCAGAGTTCACACCTGGACCTGTTTAACCTGGACTCTAGAGACCAGATCAGAGTTCACACCTGGACCTGTTTAACCTGGACTCTAGAGACCAGATCAGAGTTCACACCTGGTTTACCTGGACTCTAGAGACCAGATCAGTGTTCACACCTGGACCTGTCTAACCTGGACTCTAGAGACCAGATCAGTGTTCACACCTGGACCTGTTTAACCTGGACTCTAGAGACCAGATCAGAGTTCACACCTGTATGATCAATAATATTTAAGATATGTTTATTAATCCCACGTATGGGAAATTTCCTTGTCATTAATTAACACAATGAATTGAATATAATTGCACATTGCTCCTAAAGTGCTAATGTCAGTTCTTTGCTTCTTTATTCAAACATATCAGCTGATGTGGACGCTGTGAATCATTTCATTTGGTTTTTAGACTTTTAAATCTAAACTTCCTCCGTGCTCTTGAGTTTCTTGCAGCAGCGTCGTTATTTAAAAATAAAAATTGTGATCTTTTAATCTGGGCTGAACATCTACAGGCGTTTTGTTTTGTTCTTCTGGTTCAGATAAAAATCAATGAGGTTTTTTTTTTTTTTTTTTTTGCTCTTGCACATTCGAGAAGGTTGAAGCTAAACCTCGACCTGTCCTGGTTAGACTGAGGAGAGGCTGCAGCTTCATGCAGCAGAAGCTTCACTGACAGAAAAATGATCAGATCACATGGACGCTGGTTTTATCTTACAGGTCAGGGACCAGCGTACGAGCAGATTAGACGGTTCACTGTGCAGACTCTGGTGTCAGGGGTCACGTACATCGATGGTGCGTCACATCCAGAGACCTTTCAAGATGATTTTATCACTTAACCACTTCCACCCATTGCACTCTGATGGCCTTCTTTTAAATGCACTGGTAGAGATGGTAGAGATAGAAGAAAAAAACCCTCAGAGGACGTCTCAGAGAGAAGCACATCATACGTGTATATTTCTAAACATCTGCAGCAAACAAACTCAACACGACGGTTTAAGAAACTGAATCATGTTTACTGAAATGCAACAGTAACAGCATGACTAGTAGTAGATAATCGTTCTTCAGCATCATTCTGAGACAGGATGCTCGTCATGTTGATGATATTACGCAGGTGAAAGAAGGTTTCTCGCTTTATGTGACATTTAAAGGACGTATCCTCGTCAAATACAACACCAAGGTTTCTCACAGCAGTACTGGAGGCCAAGGTAATGACATCCAAAGAAACGAGATGATTAGATAATGAATCTCTGAGATGATAAAGGGTCAAATGTTTGTGTTTAAGACTAAATAATGACAGGTCATCCAGGACTTTATGTCTTTAAGGGCTGGAGTTTAACCAGCTGATTAGTTTCATGGATAAATATAAATATAAAAGTGCTTTATTGTGTCATTATACAACATGCAACGAAACGGTCGGATGGAGGGTTGATGAGGAGCAGGAGGAGGAAGAGGAGGAGGAAAAAGTTGAAGAAGAAGAAGCAGCTGAAGAAGAGGATGAGGAGCAGGAGGAGGAAGAGGAGGAGGAGGAGGTCAACAGCGTGTCCAGTGATGGAGGAGAACCAGGGTCAGGGTCCTGGACTAAAGCTCATTGGTTCTGGTTCTGAGTCAGAACACTGAGTGGATCTCAGAGCAGTCAGGGTCTCCATGCTGACCTCTGACCTCTGATCACACCTGGACCAGGAGACCTGGAGACCTGGAGTTTCTGGTTTTAATGTTGTGGTTGATTTGTGAATTTCTTGTTGACACAAATACATTTTAATCAGGTCTTTTCCGTTAGTGTGAGTGTTTATCTACTGACACAATCAAAGCTGTGGTGATGACTTCCTGTCACCCACGGCAACAGCAGCATCAACTCTCTGCAACCTCAGCTTGGAGGCGTAGACCTTTAGAGCGGATTGGAGCAGGTATAAGACACTGAGACACTCAGACGTGTTCAGACCTGCTCAGACCTCCAGCATCTAGATCATCTTCATCATCTTTATCTTCATCGTCGTCATCATCATGAGGACTCTGAGCTTCATCGTGGGCCTGATGCTGCTGGTCATCGCCGTCTACCACTGCAGCGCCATGCGTGAGAAACTACTCTATTTATCCTTTAGTTATCTCAGAGTCTGACTTTAAAATGATATTACAAATATGATTATATACAAATACAGCAATAATATATATTATATATAAATATATATTAAATATAATAATATATTAATATGATTTTATTACTATATACATTTATATCATAAAATATTATTATCTGTTGATCTCATTCAAGATTCACCACAAGAACGTTTGTTATTATTGTTAATATAATATAATATAATATATTTTATTATACATCTACAAAATACAATCGTAATATATTATTTTTTATAAATATTATTAATACTACTACTATTACTACTAATAATCTTTAATTTAATCCCACTTTTTATCTTTTGTCCATATTTTCAGTGAATTTCTGGGTTTTTTTTCTGGTTAAATCTAAACAAATCTCAAAACTAGATGTTTAGTCAGATTTGATATATTTCTTCCTTTTTCTTGAGAATTATATTTGAAGTTTCTCAAATTTTAAAGTAAATGTGGCATAAAAAAATAACGGACAGGAACCAAAGCGCGGTACGATCAGTGTAGCTGAGGCTGTTTGCTTTAGCACGTTTAGCTTTAAGGATTATTATCTGTTGGGTAAAATTAACGAAGAAAAACACAGAGAAATAGATATCAGAGTAAATTTAATTAAAGTACAGATACAGCTAAGCAATGATCTGATCCGATTGGATCGTTGCAGGAGCAGAATCAGTTCCAATCAGAGACTCCAGAACTTTCCACCATAAAAAACTAAATCTAGTGTGTGGGGGAAACACTAGTTTACAGCATGACTCAGTTTATAAGTCAACGACGACTCATGAGAAGATTTAATGTCCAACGAGACGACGAGTTTAAGCTGATCTGAATGAAACCTGACGGAGTTTGAGACGTTTTAAAAAGAATCCAGATGTTAAAGTCTGGTTTAGATGTGTCCACAGACTCTGGACCAAGATGCATCTGTTAAACACTGACTCTAAGGCTCATTTATATATATTATATATTTTTAATTAATTGACGTTAGTTTGTATTAATCAGTTTTTACTCAAACAGTGAAGAGATTCTTTTTAGAAATTTATCTGAAAGAAAACATATTAAAACAATTAATGTTAAAACATTAAATCCTTTGTCTTTTTCTTTCCCACAGCTCATGCAGTCAACACAAAGCCTGACCCGTGCTGCTTCAAATTCTTCCCAAGAAGAATCCCAAAGACAGAAATTCACTCCATCAACAAAACTCACCACGGATGCCCAACACCAGCGTTCCTGTAGGTTTCTACTTCACCGTCTTGTGCATTTTGTTTTTATGATAATTAACAGTAAATAAAAACGTTCCTTTCTTTCTGCTTCCTGCAGGATCGGGACGCCCAGAGGAGTTTTCTGTGTGAAGCAGACCGAGAGGTGGGCTGAGAATACTTTCACAAGACTTCACAACCTTCAAAACGCCCAACAATGATCTGCTCCACCCGCTCCACCTGCTGCATCATCCTATAAGCCCCGTTTATATGCAGCGGAGTCCAAAGAGTCTGAGACCAGTCAAGACGCCGACAAACAGTAAATGAACTGATGAGTAAATACGGCCGAGCAGAAGTCTCAACATTTCTGATTCTCTCTGGATCCGCTGCAGATAAATATCATAGAGTCATGTTTGCTTGTTTTATCCTCAGCTGCAGCTAAAGCCATTCATATATATCATGTTGTTTATTCTTTATGACTTATTTCCTCCAAACCTCATGAATTTACTCCGGTGAATGAAAGAATTTATTTTTTTAAAGCAATATTTTTTACTAAATAAAATAAAAGTTCTTTGATGTTTGAGTGACGTCTGAAGTTTCTGAGTTTAAAGCGTTTACCTGAACAACAGGTGACTTCAGTCTGCGTTCAGCTAAAGTACTATGATACTAACAGTGAGCTACGTTGGCTTAGGGTTACCTGCTGACAAAATACTACAGATTCCCACTAAAGGAGGCTCATAAATAAACACATTCTGTTATTGTGCACATTAAAGAATCCATGAAAGTATTGGTATTTTCCTCAGTACGACTGTTTCAGGTAATACGCAGGTAACTCACCATGGAAACGAGTCATCAAGACGTTAGATGTTACTGCAAAGCTCACAGGTAAGAAAACAGGACGTGTAGAGTTTTGCTGAAGACGTTTCATTTGAGTCTTCAGTCCTAAAAGACTGGTGAGCAGCATTGATTGTATATACTAGGTGAGGAGTTGAGGTTTCATTAGGAACATGTGTAGGTGGTGTCCACCTGAAACTCACATGACTAGAGTCTGTTAATGAGCAGATACTCACCTGTAGTTGGAGGAGCTGGTTCTGGGTCTTGAATGTCCAGAGAGTAGAGTCTTAAGGTTTGACAGCTGCAGTCACGTCTTTGATTCCTCCACGGGTCGGTTGATGTGAACACAGCAGATGTAATGTACAAAAAAATCGTTCCGATGCTAAAATCTGAATCTATCCAGAGTCTGAATGAAACCACAAACCTTTTGTTTTTGAAGTGATGCATCTGCTAACAAGACAGCATAAGCCACAGTCAGTTCTGCAGGAGTTTCCCTCAGTGTCAAAAGACATCAATTAAAGGGCCCACCAGAGCTCCACTCAACCTCTCCCAATTATAAATACTCCCTTTGAATGTCTTAGAATGGACATAGTTGGCTGTGTGGATAAGAGCAAAGCAGGAAGCTGCTTCATGCTGGTCATTACAAACTAGGCCACCAAATATCCAGAAGTATTCCCACTGAAATCCATTAAAGCAAAAGATGTGGCCTTCTCCTTGGTTTAATTATTTGCAAGAGTGGGGTTCCCTTGTGAAATTTTAACGTACTGAGATACTTTATGTCTCTACTCTTGAAACAAGTCAACCAGCTGCAGGCCATATCATCTGCAGACAGATGGACTGACAGAGCGCTTTAACCAGACCCTTAAGTAAAGGCTCCGTAAGTTTGTGGATGAAACTGGGTCTGACTGGGATCAGTGGCTCCCCTACCTTCTTTGCCTTCTGGGAGGTTCCTCATGGCAGAGGCCCAGTGGCACCAGAAGACCCGGTATTTCAAGTCAGCTCGAGAGAGAAGCTTTGAACCTGGTCAAAGGTCTGGGTCATGCTGCCATCTAGTGACAGCAAGCTGCTGGCAAAGTGGCAGGGGACCTTTTTTTTCTAGGTCCAAAGGAAACTTGGGTTCACCACCTATCAGATACTTTACATAAAAATAAATAAATAGTAAGCTATACTACCACAGTATGCTGATAATATTTTGCACTTCACCCATCTGGTATTAATGAGGGTAAAGTGTCTCAGCTTTCATCAGTTTCTGTGATTGCTAACTGGTCTAGAAGAAGCAGAGATGGTTGGTGTTCAGATCTAATACAAACTGAACATCAATGGAGAAGAAATGAAGCAGGAAACTCAACTGGACAGAGGAACAGAGTTTGATCTGGATCAACTGGTCAATGAGAAGAAAAGTGTAGATTTGGCTCCAAGTCATCACTGCTGCATTGTTGCATTCTTCCTGTTTCTAAATAGTTTTATTGCGGAAATCATTCATCTTGTTCCTTCCTCCCCCATCGTCCCATTTCCGTCTCTTCCTCCTCACTGTTGTCCTTCACATTATTCTGATGCATCTCTTTAATTATTATTAATCCAAATCTAGGACCCCTAACCTCATGTTTGAAACCGCTGCTCTAATCCAGACTTTCAAAATAAAATCTCCACATTAATGACACGCACGTGGAAGTCCAGCTCTGTTCTGGGCTGCCCTCTGGACTCAGTGGGGGAGGTGGGTGACAGGAGAGTTCTGGCTAAACTGTCATCCATGCTGAACAATGAGTCCCACCCCCTGCATGGTGATCTGACAGGACTGAGGAGCAGCTTTAGTGACAGACTTCTTCACCCTCCATGTGTGAAGAAAAGATACAGAAGGTCGACTGATTATGATTTTCTTCTTTGCAGTTTATTCAGTTCAAACTTTACTCACTAGAATTAATTTATTGACTCTTCTCACCTCTTTTTTTTTCAGTTAGTCAGTTAATAGGGTTTAATACACATCAGCGAACCAAACCCCAGATGAAGTAGGATGTGGGAAACAAATAGAAACCACTTTATTCTTGGGTAATGTAGAAGTGAGATGCGAGTGACGAAGGGGGATCCACACGTAGTACACTTCCCTTATCTCACCGAAATGTGAAATGCGAAATGTCATGGAGTGATTTTAAACAAGTGAAGTCAGCTCCAAGCCTTTTAACAGCTGTGCTTTTGGAGAAGTGGAACACAGACAGCTGGAATTATTGCAATGTCAGAGGTGTCCATGTGTGGATGTGTGTTTGGCAATTATGCGCAGTCAGGATGTTTAAAACAGAAAAGCAGACATAACAGACAAAGTCAAAGTGGAAGTTGTTCAAAGAAATGCGTTCCAGACATCCTGCAACATCTTCACTGACTCCAATAAAACAGCATATCCATTATAAAGTAATGATAATTGTGAAACTACATTTTTTTTCTCTATAACCGTATCATCAAATTGATGATTGTTGCACCTCAAATTATCCCACTGTTCATGTCTCACGCAGTTGACTAACAAGGTGAAACACAGAATTTGGTGATAATGTTTTGCTACATGCTTTGCAACCAGTCAAACCAGAAAAGAGAACATTTAAGTTAAAAGTAACAGATCTCTCTGCACCCTCGGTGCCATGTGTTTGTCATTGAGGATCTGTTCCGTTTGCTGATGACACATAAAAGGGCGGAAGGTTGCTGTGCCTTGGTGCTTTCTGTCTTCAGAGACTAAGATGATGTCTGTGTTGGAGCTGAGAACTCTTCTGCTCCTGCTCTTCATCGACTTGTCTGCAGCAACAACCAGACACAAAGACGGTGAGATAATTCATTTTAACATTATTATTATTGTGTTTATAGGTTTTCTTCTTCTTCTTATTATTATTATTATTCCTAAATCTTCCGCCATGGGAGTCTATGGCAGCCCATAGAACCGTGTGGTAAAAAGTTGTGACATTTGGCACATAGCTTAAGGCCAGTCTCAATATTACTTTGACTGGGTTACATGTAAGCACTGAGCACGGTCTAGCGTCGAAAGCAAAACTAAATTTTCAGTGGTCACAAAATTTGTCTGATTCTCACGAACATTGGCACAGACCGTCTTCTGACCAATGCGCACAAACGTTACCGGTGTGATTTGTGTTTTTAGGGGTGCTCAAACTTTGTCCCAGCACCCCTAAAAATAAAAGTTTAGTTGTTTTGATGATGATTTGTCTATGATATGATGCCAAAACAAATAGCACAAAAACTTGTGGCCAAATTTGGCGTCATTTGGCCACTAGGGGGCGCTGCAATTAGCGAAAGTCTCTTTTTGGCTCATACCACCTGATATGTTTGAACTCTGATGTCTGCAGACACTGTGGGTTTTCTTATTGACAGAAATTGCCAATTTTTCTTGTCAACCGAGTGGATTTGATGGCGAAGTGGTGAAACAAGAAGTCACCTCGTATTTCCACCAATCTTTGTTTGTGTTTCATGTCTGACTGTTTTAATTTCTGCAGTAACTGATAATCAGGAAGTTGAAGGGCTCAGTGTGATCATCTGCAAACACTCATTTCTGTATTTGTCCTCTGTACCCTGTGACTCATCTGGTGTGTTGAATGTAGAGAAAATGTCTCTGTGGCTGTAAACAAAGGGTTCAGGTTCATTCTGGTGCTTTGTAATGTATGTCCTCTATCTGTTTTGCTGCTGATTTAAAACCTCCTGATAAAACTATGCTTTCTCTTAAGGGTCAGAGGTCACCAGAGTGGTTACATCTGAAGGGAGTGACGTGGTCTTACCGTGTTCTCCAAGCCCCAAGGAGAACATGGAGGGAGCAGTGTTTGACTGGAAGAAGGATGGACACATGGAGGTCTTCTTCTATGAGTCCGGTAAACATTACAACAACGGGCGCACGGGTCAAGACGAGCAGTTCAAAGGTCGGGTCTCATATTTTCCTGAAGACTTGAAGTTTGGCAACGCCTCCATAACCATCAGAGACACAAAGATGGCCGACAGCGGAGTCTACACCTGTGTTTTTCCACGGCTCAATGGAGGACAAGCGCTGAAGATTGAGCTTTTGGTTGGTGAGTAACTTCTGATGATGATTTCCATGTAAAAGCCAGCGTCGAATCAAAGTGGCTTCTCAAATAAGAAATAGCAGTCAGAGATCATTTTATTCTGCTGCCCTTTCCCCGCCTCCGTATGTGTGTCTGTGACCTGGGATGTTGACACGTGACTTATTAGATGCTGTGGATTGTAGACGGATAAGTAAAGTTAAATCTGAAGAACAGAACATCATGTATTGTTGAAAACCCAAATGTGGTGTTTTCCTTTCAGAGCGTACCTTCAAAGATCGATCAGGAGAAATCCCAGGTGAGACTAAATCTAAAGGTGTTTGAGTGCTGGTGCTGCTGGGATCCAGGAGGTCAAACTGTGCTAACGTCAGGGAGGATTTCTTGTCCTGTAGCTTAAACTTTCTGCTTTTGTTCACAGGTGCGTCTCCAAAGCCGATAACCAGGATCCTGAACGCCACTCAGGACGGGGTGTTGCTGAAGTGTGAGGTCCGTGGTGCTTCTCCAGAACCTCAACTAGAGTGGAAGGACAGTGATGGTGGAGTCCTTAAAGCTGAGGAGAAACAGGTCTCACTCAGAGGAGGCCGCTACTACGTTTCCCTCATCACCACTGTAACCGTGTCGACCACCAACCGCTTCCTCTGTGTAGCCAAGCAGGAAAACATCAGCCATGAGGTCCATGAGGACATCTATGTGCCAGGTGAGAAGATCAGGAAATCATCTCAGATGCATTGAGGACCTGTTCAGTTCATGTTCCTTACTCACATGGTGACTGAAACCTGATGTGTTTCAGACAAACTGTTTGAGTCCTGCCAAGGAGTCGTTGCAGGTGCATGGACTGGACGTGGATGGTGTCCGGGATTACTGACTGCTGCAGCTCTAGCTGTGTTTGTAGCTGTTTTTCTTTGTTTCTGCTCCTTAAGGCCCCTAACACTAATCCAGGTAGATTTCCTTCAACCTAATCTGAATTTATTCTGTTTGCAAATTACCAAATGTGTTAATTTATAACAATGAAACTAGTTCTGTTCAAAACAAAATGCTGCCTGGAGAAAAGTTACATTTTATTTAAAAGACGTGTTTCTGTCCAGAGAAAGTTATGAATTTATCCCTTTTTGCAAACGGGAATCTTTTATGGTCCATTCAGACATTGATAAAAAATAATAATAATAAATTGTGTAATTGTAGAAAAAATTATGTTATTTTAAAGTTTCATGAAACGTTTGGGCTGATTTTGTTTTTACTTGCATCCTTCTAATAATGTTCTTTTTGTCGTTCAGTGATCATATTAGAAGATTATTAGTTAAATAAATAAATACTGGTGCACACGCTTGAGAGTTAAAGCATAACCTCGTCAACTTTAATATTAACCATGTACAGTTAGAGACAGAAGACTTGATAAAAACAAGAAGAGAAGCAGAAAACAGAGTGGATATAGACTTATATATATATATATATATAAAAAGAAAAGAAAATATTACAAAACAAAAAGTTTAACATTTGGAAGGGGGAGAGGCTCAGTCAGTTATTTTGTTTCTTTATATTTGTTTTATTGTTTGACTTTGTAGGACCACAGAGTTAGTTCCTGGATGAAGGGATCAGGTCCTGAGAGGGTGAACAGTTAACGTTTGTTATTAAGATGAGTTTCAGATAATAGGAAAAGAAAGGCCACGGAGCAGCAGCCTCAGTATGTACACAATATCTATGCATTCCCCACGCAGCTAATATTAATATTAATATGTGCAGAAGGTTTCAGGTTCGTCCCTTTGCCTTTTTTTTTTGTTTTGTTTTAAACAAGGAATGAAAAACTATTCTAAAACAACCGAGAGAGCCGTTTAAGAAAACCACTACGAGAAACAATATTAATAACATCATATGAAAATAAAACATGACCACTTTGGGGGAGGAGTGTGTGTGGGGGGGGGCGGGGTTAAAGGTGCAGTCGCCTGAACATATCAAAGAGAGGAGAGGAGAAGAAGAAGAAGAAGAGGACTACCAGGGTCTACCTGCAGATCTATGGAGACCTAGAGGACTAGTACGTAGTATGTGTCCAGGTGGCGATGCATGGTCCCTGCCATCATGTGTTGACTCTCAGAGGAGCTCAGCGTCTCCTCGTTGTCAGGAAATATAGGAAAATAGAATCTCACACACAGGTGAGAAGGTTTGAGTGGATACAGTAAAAACCCTGCAGAGAGACGAGTGTGTGACCGGCATCCATGTTAAACAGAGGGCTGTCATGTTGAACGTTACGTGTGTGTGTGTGTGTGTGTGTGTGTGTGTGTGTGTGTGTGTGTTCAGGGGGATGAAGGAGGAATGAGTTTGTGTTGCTCTTCAAAAGATCTTTCCTTTCTTCTTGTTCTTTTCCATCGTCCTGTAAAACATGAAAAACAAAAAGGTTGTGATTTTTATTCAAACACTACGTCAGGATTTCCATGACATTTAAAAAAAACATTACCCACAATCCTCTCTGCTTGAGAAGCTGCTCTTTCTATCGGTGCCCAGCATCTCATAGCTGAAGCTAACCAGCTAGCCTCAGCTAACAGAGAATAACACACATCCTAGCTTTGAATGTTACAGTCAACATGTCAGACTTTCCTCTTATGCACCAATATTTCATCCAAACCAAGTCATTATGAGCATATCCATCCATCCTCCATCAACTCTGCACCACACGGTGACTGGTCTGACTAAATATGATGTTCAGTTTCATCCACAGTCCTCTGTCTACATCTAGAGGGTGAAAGGTGGCAGCATAGCCATCCTGAGGTGAACAAGGACTTGGCAAAGATTAGCCATGACTAAATTCCCATGGGAGTTAGAAACATGCACAACACTCAGAGGAAATATTTATTGTTCAGATGCTATATTCACTACATTGCTATTAATATTTCCTCCACACTGTGGTGCATATATAACCCCAGTGTTTACCTGTAGTGCCACCATACGCCCACTAGGTGGAGGTAAGAGACCATGTATGAAGATAAAGCACAGAGCTCAGATTCTGTCGGGCATGTCACCGTGTGGTGCTGATGGAGAATCACGTGGACGCTGACTGCATCAGGATAAGGTGTATACGTGCTCCAGTATCCCGGCTTCTATCAGAGTTCTCCAGGTGGAGAAACCGTGTTTCATGAATTCAGGAAATGGTGTTTAAATGGACAAACACAAAACCAGGATACTAAAGACCATGTAAACACAGACACTGTTAGCTGAGGCTACCTGGTTAGCTCCAGATTCTTTAGTTTCAAATGACACCCAGCATGGCAGAGTGGAGCAGAGAGGATTGTGGGTACTGTTTCCTCATATTTAGATGTTGTGACTGCAGCGTTACTTACTTGGAGGCGTCCAGTTTCTGCTGCTCCAGGATTCTCTGCTGAGCCTCCCAGTTTGCCTTCTCGTCCTCAAACACTCGCCTCTTCTCCTCCAGCTCTTTGTACTGCGCCTCCAGGTTCCTCTTCATCTGTTCGTGGCGTCGCTCCAGCTGTCGGTCGAAGCGTAAGAAAGGATTCAGGCACAAAGACGGGAGACGCTGGATCATCTCATCTTATCTAAATATCATAGCATATCTAAAAAGACATCTGATGGTCTTCATCAGCAGGTGGAGGAGAGTGATCGATGTTATTTAGTCATTTAAAGCTCTAAAATAAAACAGTAACGTGACACTGAGTCGTTTAGGAACAGACAAAAAAAAATCTTTTTAATAGTATTTCTTGCGTTTGACTGAACTCTCTGTCTAATCTCAGGACTTGTGTGAAGATCCTCTGATGCTCTGAGTCACTTTTATGGAGAATATTCTGAAGCACTTCACTAAACTAACAGTCACCATGGCAACGACAAGCGTTCATTCCCATCAGACCAACCTCAGCCTCCGAGTCCTTCAGCTTCTGCTTCTTCTCCTTAACCTTCATCTCAAACACTTGCTCCATCTCGGCCTCCATCTTCTTCATCTTCATCACGTGCTCCCTGCGCTCCTCCTCCATCTGAGCCAGAGGACTCCTGAGGAGCAAACAGAAGGTGGAGGTTTAGAGGTTTGAAACCAGAGAGAGACGTGATGATTCAGTTTAAGAATAAGAATAAGAAAAAACGTTATAGAGTAAAAAGAGAAGCGTATAAAAGATAAATAATGAAACAGAATAGAATAAATAAAATTACACAGGCTGAACTGTAAGATGTTGAACAGACTGGTGTAACTGTGTTAAGTTCTTCTACCTTGAGGTGTAATAATATAAAGAGTGTCCACTGTGGAGCCTGACAGCAGCAGGAAGGTGAAGCAGTCTGTCTCATTGTCCAGCATGGAGGACACTTTATCCCTCACTGAGTCTAATGAGCAGCCCAGGACAGAGCTGGACTACCTGATGACCTTATCCTGCGTCTTCCTGTCCCTCTCTGTGATGCCACTGTTCCAGCAGATCACTCTGTACGTGATGGCCGATGCTACTAGAGTCATAGTAGACGTACTGAACTGGAAGGCGTCACTACGTCAACAAGGCTAGAAACAACCATCTTTTTTAACCGTCTCCTTTGTTTACTGTCTTTTTTTCAGAGCCCACTACCTATTCTTGTTCATATATTTAGTATATACCACTCTGGATAAACAGATAGTGACAGGTTTAGCACAGCTGAAGCTAATACTTCTTTTCCTCATCAGAGCGTCTTACAGTGGTTGAAAAACAGTGCACTAGTGTACCTAATGAAGTGGCCAGTGAGTGTGAAGTTAGGTCAGTTTATTACCTTTAACTAACGGTTTAAACTATTTATCTGTCTCTTCTCTTTATTCTCACAGCTGTGCAGTAAACGTGTTAAACAACATAAAGCTGGGGTTTGTTCTCTGCAGCAGTTTAATAGTAACGATGGCGGTCTCACTTGGTGAGCTGTCCCTTGGTCTTGGTGGTGTCCACGCCGTTACAGGTGACGGCAGCAAGCTTCTTACTGCGATAATTCTCGTAGTGGACGTTGTTGGTGACGTCCTTCAGGTCCTGCATGTGAGTCCTGAGGACGGAGGAGACACAGGTCAGATGAGCTAACAGGAAGGTATCTGAGTATTATTTTAACATGTGGCTTAAACAGGAATAAAAAGAGAAACCACTGGAAAACGTAAAGTTAATCTGGACCTCTAATCTGAATCTATTCACCCTCACACAGCTCTTCTTCCTTTAACAAATGTTTCTGGTCTAGATTAGCTGAAGTGTGTCAGCCTCTTCTAAACACCAACATAAATCCTGAGGCCTTTCATGAAGCAAACCTTGGACACCAGCTGGTTCTCACCTGATCAGCATGTTGCGCAGCACGGTGAAGTCGCAGTGCTCCCCGTTCTCCACTGAAACACACAGGAAACAACACACATCAGTGACAGCAGACGACTAATCTGACTGACAGGGCTGGAAGTAAAATGTCTAGCGTGCTAATTAGCTACAGGAGCAGCCCTGACACAACTGTAGTGTTATTTAAAACATAAAACAGTGATTATATGCAGATATTACGATATTAACAGACACGGATGTATGAGAGCATGTAAAGATCATTCATTCACTCTGCAGGTATAAAGGAGGAGGAGACACGTCGAGGTGTTGCTCAGGTGTGGTCAGTGTGTAGTAGAGTCAGTCAGTTATAAAACAACAACAACAACACATTAATAGAAAACAAAAGGGCAGAGAGACGCCATGATCACATATTGATGGTGGGATGAAAACAGATTTCTGAACCGTCCTGTGTTCTGGACGATTAATTAAGCACTTGTCTAGTTTGAGGAAAATTTTGAGTCATTTTTATGCAGAGAAGAAATTCTTCAGGGCACAACATTTTATATTTACGTTAGTTACCATAAAGCCCTGGAGACGGCTGCACCAGTAAAACGTAAAAAAGGTAAATAAATAGTTGGGTCTAAGTCCAACGTTGGGCATAAAACTATGACTAGGCGCAGGTAAAGCTTGTTACATACTCCGTGAGAAGCAAGAACAAATTTCTCTAAGGCTGCAAGAATAAGAAAACATTTGTTCTGCCCATGTCATTTATATTTCATGAGAAAGCCAAGTGCTGCACTAAGGTAAGTTGTCTTTTTATTATCGGATGATGGCTGGTCATTTTGACGATCGTGTCTATCCGCTTTAACCCCACCCACTTCCAGATTCTGACCAATCACAGAATAGTTGCTGGACTCCACACAGGTCTGCCCAGTTGATGTGTTGAACTCCCAAACGAGTGTTGCTAGAACTAATGTCCACACTTCTTCTGGAGCATATAACAGCCTTAAGCCTTGTAGACTTGTTCAAAAGTTTAGTTTAGTTTTATTTATTTCTGCTCTGGATGTTCTCTTCTACTCGCCGCCAACAATGTTCCTGCTGCTTTGGGTTGGCGTGAGGGTTAATTAACATTTGTAACACAACCACAGCCAGAACAACGATCTCCCAGTCGTCTCCTATCTGATCACAGCCTCTCACGGTTAGAACAAACACGACTTCCTGGTCAGACAACAGCAAACAGAACTCATTTTCAACATGGTACCGTTAGATGATTGTGAGTTTTTCCATCTCAACAACAAAGACAAGGTTACAAGGTCAGATGGGATTCTGGAAAAGGACTGCAGATCAATAACTGCTGCTGCTGATGCTGTGGGTGTGTGCGGTGGATGTCCAAAGCCGCCTTCTTCATCAAATACGCTGCTCCTCATTGGTTACCCCACTTGGCAATCAATCATCATCATCAGGGGGGGAGCGAATAAGGAGGACACCTTACCATTGATGAAACTTAAGAAGTCCTGCCCCTTGGCATCCCAAGCCAGCCATTGACCTCCTGTCTCTTCTAGAGGAGGGAGCTCTGACGGAACGGGAAGGGGTATGGTTTTTCAGTTACTGTCTTGGGGGGGTGGTAGGGGCTAAATCTGGGTCTGGAGCAGCTGGGTTTGTTACAGCTCAGGGCCAGCGTTAGGCCCAGATTCAGCCCAGATTTGGCCCGGATCAACACCATAACCTGCATGAGTCCAAGCTGACTGGCTAAAGAGCTTGAGTGGGAGGGAGTGTGTTGGCTGGAAGAGGGGGTGGGGCGGAGTGGGGTTGTTATATCGGGATCTGTGCATGATCAGCTGGGGGCGCAAGTCTCAGTGAGGGGAATAAGTAGAGGAGCTAAGTCGGGGTCAAAGATTCAGGAAACAAAAAGAAAACAGGTTGTAACTAATAATATACAGATCTTATTTATTAATGAGGGGCAGAAAATACCTGATGGACCCTCCAGCTTTTAGATTCGATTCTTGCTTTTTATTAAAATAATGTATTGGTCAATCAGAATGAATGGTCTCGGTTCATCAGGTGTTTTGAGCCTGGTGGTGGTGGGGGGGTCTTCATCTATAGCAGCGTTTGTTTAGGCCATGATGATGAACTGCTTCAGCACCTTTTTAATCTGAAACATGCGCAAACGTGTTAAGAGTCCTACGTTAAAGGTGCTGCTAATGAGTGACCAAGCCACATGTTACCTTCATGCCCTGCTGGAGCAAACGCTAACGCTCTCCATTAACAGCTCATGAACCTACAAGCGATGTGTTAGGATGCTGGATCCCAGTCCTTGGTCCGGTGATACAGAGCCTCTGATAGCACCAGAGCAAAGAAGGGAACCACAGTGTTAAACGAGCGATGTTTTATCAGAGCAGCTGGAGCTTCAGAACCAAACAGCCTCTAGTTTTCTCCATGACTATTTACAGCATCAGACCTGGAACACGGCTTTCATCTCTCTTTGAGCTAAGATTCTTCAAATGAACCTCACAGGATCTCATCTGATTGTTTTATTTTGGTGATCATTGCTGAGATCTGGGAACTCACTGAGATGAAACATGAACAGTGTAAAGTTTATTCATCTAATTTTAGTGCCGTAAACTAGCCTGGATTTCCTAATGTGTTGTGTTTCAAACCTTTTCATCAATGGGAGAGTCGTCTGACAAATGTCTGAATCACTGTTAACTGTTCGTTATTTTACTATGAATATCTTTTCCAACAGATGCGAAATCTAAACATCTCGCTTCTACAACGGCAGCTGTTTTGTTGTGAACTAAACTCCGCCCAAATGATCTGATTGATCAGACAAAGGAACTTCAGGTTAAACACAGAATAACTTAGCATACTACATCAGAATGTGACTGTAGTTCCCTCTAGTTTTCCAAAGCGAATCTTTACTAAGAAACCTAAAAAATTACTGAATTAACCGGGTAAAACGGTCTTGAACTATTTGAATCTGATTTTAGTTTGGCTTATTTTCAGCTTAACTCATTAAATGTTGCTTTAGTAGTGATGAAGTTGTTCCCAGATCTTAGCAATGAAAAACAATATTAGCAAAGGAAACTAATAGTAATAGATATGTAACCAGGACTCAAGTTGTAACGGATTTCTTTTTTATTTAGATCAGAAATAATCATTTATGTGACCCTCCTGTTGATGTTTTCAGGATTAATCTACGGTATCCGATGCAATGAAAAGGTGCCAAGACGTATCACTGGCACTGTATGACTGTATAAAGTGCATTGACAGGTGCAAAGGCAAAAGTTTTTAATTTCTGCACAAAGTTTAACTCAAAAGATCCTTCAGGTCAGTTAGTTTACAGAACAAATACGTATTTAGTAGCTGTAAAACTAGGCTCCTGTCTTACATAGCATAAAGAAATGCTCAGAAATGGATCCTTGAGCTAACTAAAACGACAGAAAGCATCTTTGAATCGTTTTAGTTTGGCCCCATCCACTAACTTAGAGGGGGCGGAGCTTATGACCTGTTCTGCAGTAAACCACCAGGAGGAGCTCCATGTTTGAGGAGCTGTCATGACGTCAACCTTTTCTTCAAAATATAACACTGTTTAATGTGTTAGCATCCTGTATTAAGTTTAGTATTGAGAAGTATTAAATTATATTTCATTTCTGGTATCATGACATCCCTAGAAGAAACAGAGATCTGAGGATCACATAAATGATTTTGGTGTTTTCAAAATAAAGCTACGTGTTCCTCCAAAAAGTTTCAAAGTAAAATGCATTTCAGTGTGAGAGTTTGAGCCTGTGGCCCAAGTCTGATCAGAGCATTGGTTTGACCATCAGCCTAATGATGAGACAGCACAGCAACAGAAAAGTGGAGGGAAAAAGGAAGGGATGGGAGATCCTGACAGGAGGAGGAGGAGGAGGAGGAGGTGGGATATACTCTGAGGTAGGAGGAGAAAATGAGGTTGAAATCAAGTGAAAGATGGTTTCGTTTACCAAAAATGCCCTCTGTCAGTCATGGAAAAGAACAGACAAAAAGAAAAAAGAAAAAAAAAGAAAGAGAGAAAAGAAAGAATGAAATAGTGAAAGACTGATAAACGGTCAACCACAGAGCAACAAAGGTCTTTCTGTTTTTACTTGATATAAACACAAGAGAATCACCTTCTCAGAAGACGTGAAGAGAAATGAAAGAAACACACCAGTAAGAGCAAGAACAGTTCATCCAGGTGAAAAAAAGGTGACAGCCTGATATCCCATGATGCACTGCGTCTAGCCTCCTTTTCCAGAATCCCTATCGGGGTCAAGGCTACCAAAGGGACCGTGTGTTTGTCAGCGGGGAGGGAGGGAGGTGGGGAGGTAACGACGTAGTAACTGCCAGACAACGTCACACTTGTCAAAATGTAATAAAGCGACTGAAGAGATTTCAGTCCTCCAGACGTGAAAAGAAGATTTCAACTAGACGGATTAAATGAGGAGGAGAAAGAACAAGAAGGAGGAAGATAAGAAAGACATAAGGAGGAGTCCTCCTCCATGTCCTGAATGTGTAGAGTCTTAGAAGACGACCAGGATGTCTCCACATTGTCTCCATGGTCTCTGTCCACATTGATTCCATCTTGGTTCTTCTAGTTTTTCTACCTCCATGTTTCTGTCCCTCACCTGATGTTTATTCCACATGGAGCAGACGTGCTCAGAGAGATTTATTCCAGCTCTCATGTAACATTACCTCCAGAACCTCTACGTCTGATCTATCAGTCTGCCACTAACTTCCCTGGGTCTGGTCTTCACAGGTCCACTCAGGTCTGAGGAACCTAGACCCGACCCAGCACCTGAACAGGGACAAGTTCAAATTCTACTCTAATCAGGTTCAGTTGAGTCTCCAAGTTCCTCCCAGGTTCCCTCTGTAGTTCTGCTCTCTTATTTAACGTATGCATGTTGGGCATGGTTGGACTGAGCCAGAACCAGAGCCAGCAAAAGACAGGAAAGACTCAAAGATCTCGTCACCAAAACCCACTCGTGATGGTTCATCTCAGTGGTTGTGTGTCCCTGTTTACATTTTGACAAGTCGTATCAGCTGGTAGTTAACACACTGAGTGGATACAAGGGGAGGGGGTGTGGGGGGGTCGCTGTGGAAAACATGCATCAAGTCCCAAACTCTCAGAAACGCCATGCTTCATCCATTCCAGCAGAGGACTCTCAAAGACCTTTAAATGCTTCACATGCTCGAGACTCTTTCTCACATCAGTCGTCGTCAGACCAAAACATTTTTTTAAACATTGTTTTTGCCTCATTTCTATTTTTAGACTCCCAGTTTGGTCACAAAGTGAAAGTCGTGTCCTTCCTGTGGTGCAGTGGACCCTGAGTGGACCTACCTTCTGCCACGCCCCACGGATACTGGCGACCTCTGACCTTCTTGCCGTTCACCTCGATCACAACGTTGCTGCCAACCACCGCCAGTGGCATCTTCTCCTGGAACAAACACAACTCTGTCTCAAAAACAGCTGCATTCAGCTACAGCGTCATCAGACTCTCCACCCGTCCTGGTAAACTCTAATCTCCAGCTGAGGGTTAACGTCCCGTCAGAAACATCGGGGTAAATCTGTGCTGGCTGGTATTTTTAAACTGGAAGAGGCTCAGACTTGGAGATGAAGATGAGGAGTTCCACATCTATCAAGTCATCTTTCTAATGGATGGAACAAAGCTACTGATCACGACTCTAGAGTTAAATATTCGTCTGGTTTCGCCTGCTAACACAAAGTCATATGAACGACAATGAACAGTGGATGTTTTCCGGTCAGCTTGTCCATAAAGCTGATGATCAGTTACTCAATCATCCTGTCAGGAAGTGGAAATGGGTCAGAGGCAGCTGCAGGGGCGGGTTGGACACAGAGCGGAGGACAGACCGACTTTTAGTGTTTATTCCCACTCGGGCCGATGGGAAGTTTTAAAGGTTTGCGTGTGTGTCGTCCGTTACCTTGATCTTTCGGATGAGCTTGTTGTCCTCGTCGTCCTCCGTGTCTGGGAATTCATAAATTTTGATTTTGTGCTCCTGTATCTCTTTCATTATCTGAGGAAAAGACAAAGTGATTATTACACAACACAGACGACCAACTAAACTATTAAATAGTTATTCTACAGTTAGTCAGATCAATGTAAGTGCATGAAGTACAGAGTTAGAGGCAGGAAGTTATTAGCTTAGCTTCAACCTTGATAAATATGCTTTCCAGTGTTATTAATGCTCCCTAAAGAAAAAAAACACCTCTACAGAGTTTGGAAGCCACAAATAATCCACAGTCAGACAGATTGAAGACGACAGGAGTGGTCCAACAACAAAGATCACTCCATGATAGTCTGAGAGGAACCAGAGGAACCCAGGGGAACTTCTAAGCAGCTAAAGGCCTCTCTCTCATTGGCTGATGGTAATGTTGATGAATCCACTGAACAACCATGGTGTGATGGACAAAGACACTGCTCTCCAAGAAGAACATTTCTAAACATCATGTGGACAAGACAGAAGACTACTGGGACAATGTTTAGTGGACAGATGAGACCAAAGTAGAATAGTTTGGTTTAGATGAGATGAACCATCAGAACCTCATCCCTCCATCTACAGCTGCACAGCTATAATTTTTCTCTTTCATTACTTTAAATGATTTTAACTGCAGATCTAAATGGATTGCACCAACATCCATCCTTCCATCGTCCTACGCCAACTTTGCACTCAGCTGATGTTTGCCAACTTGCAAACGTTTAAGCTTTCAAAGGAGCCAGTCTTGGCTGACTCACAGTCTTCCAGCTAAGCTAAACTCCACTAAGCTAACTGCATTAATATTCTAATCTATAGGTCTCAGCTTGAAAGCATCCATCGCCACTAACCTGTTTTTTAAAAAGCTGGCACTCCTCAGGAGTCAGAGTGTCGGCTTTGGCGATGAGGGGGATGACGTTGACTTTGTCGTGGAGTCTCTTCATGAACTCGATGTCCAGGGGCTTCAGGCTGTGAGGGGAGACATGACAGCAGATTCTTTAGACATATGGGTGAGCAACAGCTGGTCAGTGTGAGTAAACGTCCCATATTCAAGTTTCTCTGTTAAGAATTTAAGTTGGCGTGGACCACTGTTAAATATATATTACACTCAGAGGAACGTTAAAATGAACAGTTCTGAAAGGTGGAGGATTTAAAGTGGAACGTTAAGTTGTGTGCATGAAGAGATGAGGCTGAAACAATGACATTATTTTATGTGGGTCAATGTCATGAATGAGGAATTGATGCAACACTTGGTCTCTTCACTGTACGGCCTTATTAGTGAGTGCAGTTCAGTGGGTCACCACCAGGGGGCCACGCAGAGCCGGTCTTTACATGCAGGCTGCAGCAAAGACACAAAGAAGAGTGTCTGGCTGAAACCAGGCCAGAGTTTCCCTCTATGAATACCAAGTGTTCAGTTCAGTGGCTGAGACAGTGGACTGTGTGGTCAGTGTGTGGGAAGAGGATCATAATTATGTAAAAATATTACTGCACTCAACAGTTGTGCTATGTGACCCTGATGCCAGGCTGACGTCTCCTACTGCACAGTTAACATTTATATTCAGTCTTTATTTAATTTAGTTCTTAGGATCTGCTAAATTTACATTTCCTTTCATCTGACAGCTGCTGTAGCTGAGCTCCATGCATGTGACAAACATTTAAGCGCTTGAATGAGTGTGCACGTAAACACAGCTCTGAGTTACTCCTCACGCCAGGAATGCAGAGATGCAAAGAGGACAGCGAAACAGGTGTCGTCCAGGTCACTAGTTCATCCACAGGAGGACGAACCGGGTCAGAACGAGGCCGTGTTTCTGCAGAGTGACCTGGAGACGGCGAGCGCTCAGGCTCTCGTGTGATCTCTGTGTCGTAAATCTGCGCGCTGACGGAGATATTCATCATCAGACCAGCAGGCAGCAGCGCTCTGTGCACAGAAAGCTGGACTCGCCGTCGGAACGTTTCTTCACATCAGAGAGGCTGAGGCTGGAAACACGAGCACACGGTTTACTTCTAACGCAGGATTTATAGGATTTTAAAACTTTTACAGCCACGTGTCAGCGCTGGCCGTCGTCCGGCAGATTTAAGATGTGAAAACAGTCTGCTCAGAAACTGTAATCTGGCAAATTCCTGAAGAGTGACAGTTCCTTCACTCCGTCCATGCACTAGAAATATTTTTATATTCCGTTTGTTTCACTCGGAAAGGAAATCTCGGACAGAATGAATAGTTTTATACATGGACAGCGTTTACAGCCGCTGTGTTTCTATGAGCTAAAGGCCAAATGAGACATTTCCATGCTAACGTGTAGCTGGTCTAATGTCACTAGATAAGTAGGAGACAAAAGAAAGGAAGATTAATTTGACCCGACGAGACAAAACCAATGTCCTGTCTCTAATGGTGTGTGAAATAAAATGTGCGAGAGACGCTTGACATTCAGACTCATTGTCTCATTGTCTCAGTGTTCTTGTCCCTGGCTAACAGCGGAGAAGAAGCAGCGTGATTTATTTCTAGCAGAGTGAAACTCATCAGTCAGATTTTTTTATCGTCTCATTAATATTTTGCTGGTGCCATTAAAACATGAAGCACTGATCTCTGCAGGCTCATCGACGGTTCACTGAGTCTGAGTGAACTGCAGCTCCAATCAGCCAGAGGAGAGAAGACTCAGCGTGTGTGTCTGAGACGCTAGCTGCTCCGAGGCTTCGCTCTGATTGGCTGACTCCAGGATGGAGAGAGCAGCTCCACTGAGCATGAGCAGAACGGTGTTATATAACATATGTGGGTCACAACCGCTGCCTGGCAGCCTCCTCGTCTACGATGCATTCACACACTCACACACCGGACGCAGCAGCACCTACCCGTGTCCAGAGGGAGCGATGAAGTAAAGGCAGCAGTGCACTCGGTTGTCAGGCATGGATCTACGGTTCACCCTCGACTCAGCGTTCAGGAAGTCCTCACATTTAGTGTCAATGTAGTTAATGACCGGCTGCCAGCTGGAAGAGAGGAGGAGGAAAGATGTCATTAGATAATAATAAAGACGGTATAATGAAGTGGAGACCATCATCAGAGTCACACATGAGTCCTGGGTCACATTAAAGACCACCTACTCAACAGGGCTGATCTGAGGAAGAGGAGGAGAACTCATTTACTCATCCACTAGTAAAAGCTAAACAGCTGTTCATGGTTCAGAAACAGTGAGAGACAGCAGCTGACATGTGGTTAATTATTGATTAGATCGCCTGCTGAAGTATAGGAGCCTCCATAAAGGTTTAATAGAACGAGCTTTGTGCAGGTCTCTTAAATAACAAACATCAAGATGGAGATAAATAAATAAATAAATAATAACTGGGACTGGTTCCTAAATGTGGATCATGTCTCCAAGTCACCAAGCAGCTGTTGATGGTTCTGATCCAGTGGTAGGTAGAGATTCTACTGACCACATGATGGCAATGCTGCTCATTTACAGACACACACACTGAGATCACATCTACAGAGCTGGCTGGGGACGCATGTGGAGACACATTTACATTAAGACCAGGTGGAGACACAGGGACTTAGAGGTGGACAGGTGTGATCAAGTGTTGGCGTGAGGTCTGAACTGGGCCCATGTCGTCATACTTTTAAGATCCTCTCCAGCCTCATGCTGATTAAAGTAATGAACCACGCTGGTAAATCTAACAGGTGTCAGCCGACGCTCTTCCTCACCAGTTGCTGTTGTCCACTGCGTCTCCAAACCCTGGCGTGTCCACGATGGTGAGAGTCAGCTGGACTCCTCCCTCCTTGATCAACACCTTGGACTGCTCCACCTGAAAAGCACAAACACAGCAGTGAGCGCTCGCCCTCAGCCGATCATTTCACACTTTCACAACAGAGCTCGGCAGCATGAATGCGCCCACACACACAGGAATACATGGCTAATTATGTCACACTATCCTCTCCCACTCAGGGCACCGATGATGCAACATCACGCTGCCAGTGCGCCCACACGGCCTGAATCTGAGATGCATGGAAACATATCTGCTGGTCAGACTCTTCTCTTCCTCTCAGCAGCGATACAGAGCAACGTACCGACTCCTGAGAGCAGCTGGACATGAAAAGGAATTCGTACAATGCTGTGATGCGTCGTCTTAAACGGCAGCGTGCTCCAGCAGCCGTGGGATTAGCTTGGGTGGAGAGCTGCTCTTTAAACATCGTGTGTGAGTCATGTATGCATTGCAGAAAAAACCTGCGCAAGAATTATTGCAACAGTGGAGGTTTGTGATGTTCACATGGAACGCTGCAAACACAGAAAGCCAAGTTACACACGTTAATCAAGTCAACATGTCTGAGCCGTGAAGGGTTCCTCTTCAAGCAAATGGAAGAACAGTTATGATCCGACTGGCCTCGGCAGATCTGTGCTGGAGCAGAATCAGTTCCCAACGGAGACACTCCAGAACGACTTTCCAAAAAGAGTGTGTGGGTAGGGACGCTGTTCTGGGTTCCAGGTTAAAGGGATTTGATAGACGGTGACAGGATGGAGACAGATTTATTGAGTTGGATCTTTGGTGGATTTTTCTGTGACTGAGAAGCCAAACTGAAGTAGAATTACCCAACATCCTTAAATATAACTCACTGCTGAAGGTTTAGCCTTTTTTTATTTCCTGTTCCTGAACCACGGACTGGGAACAGCTCTTATTACAAAATCAAATAATCAGTCTAAGGATGTAACGATTACCAGTACAACGATAAACCACGGTAAAATTCCCGACGGTTAGTACTAGTGAAAAAACACGAACAGAAATCTGGGCATATTTTGGATTTATAAAGGAGGGAGGGGAACGCTTCTAATTGATGATGATCAAAACTCCTTCTCAGCCAGTGTAGTGCAGTTACCTCTTATGGCCACAAGGTGCCATCTTGCACAATTTTCACATTTATTTTTATTTACTTTACTACTATTTTAATGTTTCTGGCACATTACTTTGTTTAAAACGGTAGTGTTGCTTTCAAAGGTACATAAAATGGTGAGTTTTCAGTTGTGGAATCTGTAAGACTAGATCTAGTCTTGAGCAGAGAATGTAAAGAAAAGTTAAAAAAATAAAAATAAATAAAACTTGGTTCAGTTGAACTTCCCCAACTTGGCTCGTGTTCAATCGGCTAACAAGGACATGGCTAGGTTCATGACTACCAGGGGGCGGGGTCAAGATATTTCTGTTTTTTGGAGAACTGCCCTGTTGTCCATCTTTGTTTTAAATTCATGCAAGGAATTTATTTACGCCGGGAGAGTTGGAATATAAGGTTTGACGTGGGCTTACTGTGCTTGTTATACGTAGGAATCTATGTTCCTGCTGACCTCTGCCTCATCCAAGATAAAAGACACCAAACTACCCAGAGTCTCCTACCAGAGTGTTTTATACCGGGATGTAGTCACAAGAGCAAAGGTAACAGGTAAGCTACAGGTATGCAATCATCACCCTTTCAACACCAGCTAAGTGCTTATTCTTAGGGACTGTAACATCACGCACTATAAGCTCAACCTCATTTAACATTTGAGAAACTTTAACTACAAAGAAAGAAGAATGAAGAAATTATTTCGTACAAAAACATCTAAAGATTTATCTGGTGTTGGCTAGGTTTATGACTCAGACCTGCCACCAGGGGGCGGTGGATTCGTTGAGGTGTTGCGTCATCCGTCTTTGTTTTGAACGTATTCTTGTAGAGATATAAGTCTCTGTGGTTTAAAAGCATTTTCTGATATAACAGTTAATAAACAACAGTTTATTCTTGCCAGGAGGCCTAGTGTTCAGCTTCTCTCCAATGTGTGATTAATTATTTTTTTAGTGTGCCTTTAAAAATGTTTTATAATCTCAAAAACGGAGGATGTCTAGAGATGTGAATGAAAGACTAAAACTAACAGAGAACGTGTTATTCAATGCGTTTAACAAGAATTAAAAAGGTTAAACTGGTTCTTCCTCGTGTCTGAGGTTTGAAGCATCTTTAAATAATATGACAGGATATTTTTAATGCTGGTTTCTCTTCAGCTTTTGCGTTTTTTTTTATTCTACATATTGAAGGAGCTTTAAAAAGGTTAAACTGGTTCTTCTTTCAGTCTGAAGCGCCCCAGAGAGGCTTAATGAGACATAAAGACAAAACAAACTGAATATTCCATCATTTCCTGAAGCTCCCCCGCTTCGCCGCATACTTTCACAAGGCCGTCTAGTTATTTTAGGATCACCCCTTTAACTCAAACTACAGCCCTTCCACTCTAACACAAACATTCCTCGGCTTCCACAAACCTTCAGATAATCAGTCCCACTTTTATACCACACGCCGCAGACGTTTGACATACCCAGCATGTGTGTGTGTGTGTGTGTGTGTCTCGAGTGTGTGTTTGCGCTGGCGAAGTGTTTGTGCATGACATGCTGGCCGTCTCAAAACCAAATCTGCTATTTTCACCGCTTTCCAGATTGGGAGAAAACCTCAAAAATGCCGCCGGGCTCCGAACCACCATCATTTAAAAAAAAAAAGAAAGAAAGAAAAGAAATGTGATGTGAGAGGGGAAAGTGAGCGAGTGACATGACATGGGCAGTATAAATACTCCTGACCTGGTCTCTACCGGCCTCGGCCTCAGACCACAGCGCCCGTTTCCAGCACATTTACCAAAGCACGCTAACTGCGCTAACTGCTACTTGCAGGGAGATGAATGTGTGCCCACGCTGAGCGAGGTTCAGACGAGGATACGACGCAAACGGTCCTTCACGCTCTCAGTCTGGTCCAGGGGAGTCAGAGTCATCGTAGTTCCAATTTGATCTGAAGGGGGTCGGACTAATAACACAATAATAAGATATAAATAACAACAACTCCAGCTGTTTCCCTTTGTTTTAGTGCAAAGATGTAGATTATGAGAAGGTTTACACTTAATGAACAGACACCTGTTGTTTAGTCCTGCTCTCAGGTTTGTGTTTTGTCCACTAATCAGGACTAGAAGACTGTATTGTCCATCTACTCTATCAGAATCCTCTCTTCGTCCCCGTCCTTTTTCCTCATGTTCCCTTTCTTTTGTCTAGTCTTCCTCCATCCCCATCTTCCTATTCTCCTCTTCCTTTTCCTCTTCTCCTTCCCTAGTTTCGTCTCTTCCTGCGCCGTCTTCTTTTTCCTTGTTTCCCATCTTCCTCCTCCTCCTCTCCATCTATTTCTCCTCATCAGCCTCTTTTCTTCATCTACTTTCTTGTCTTCTCTTCCCTTCTTCCTTCTCCATGTGCTACTCTTCCTCCTTCCTCTTCTTCTGCTCTTCCTTCAACCCATCAGTTTCTCCTCATCCTTTTTTTCTCTTTCCCATGTTCCACTCTTCCTCCTCCTTCCTCTTATTCTTTTCCTTTCTTCCATCACCATTCTCCTCTTCCTTCATCTTCTTCTCCTTTCTTCTCTTTCCTCCTCCTTCTACTCCCCACCAAAAAAAATCTACTTCTCTTTCCCTTCATCTTCTTTTCTCTCTTTCTTCTTCTACTCTTCCTTCTCCTTCTTCTCTTTTTCCTTTACAAATCCCTGCCATGGGGGGCCAGACAGGACCTCAGGCGGGCTGTTTTTCGCCCCTGAGCCTAATGTTTGACAGCCCCGGTCTAGACGGAGTGAATTTAGGCCGGCGTTGGTGCATCGCCTGGATCATAACGGAGCTGATGCAGGAAGAGAACGGTGGCATCACCTGATTCGCTTTATTTAGAATTCAGGACACGCTGAAAGAGTTTTAAAATATAAAAGTGAACAAGAGGCACAAAATGGACGACTAGGATTCAGTGACAACTAACGCTGGATAGAAAACATCTTGTTTTAAAGATGTACAGATGATGAACTGCTGTAGTATTGGTTGTTTACATAGTTTGATAAGTTTATAGTGGATTTATTTTTCATTTTCTTAATGTGATATATATTTTAATGTTCACCTTTGGGGTGAGAAACATGGGAAACTGTGAAGAGATGGACAATGAGCTAACTGTTTAAAGAGTGAACAGAAAGACATAAATCCATTTTAATGTAATGTTTAGAACATAAGGGCTTACTGTCCTACACTCATGGTGACGTGCTAAAGCTGCTTATTTACTAAACAGACACAGGAACAGTTGTCCTTTCTCTTGTGGAACGTCCTGTGTTTTGACAACATTCAACATTTGAGAACCTTTGCAACAAAGAAGAAAAGATTTTGATTTACAGCAGGAGGTAGCGTGATGAAATTCACACACACGTGCAAAATCTAGGTTCTACTAGCTTGTTAGCCTGTTAGACAGCGCTGGATTTAAGTGTCTTAATTAAGGATCAACTCCACTGGTATCAGGGCTGATGCAGGCATTTATAAAGCCTGAACTTTAGTAAATTAGGTTAACGAAGAAGAAGAAGAACAAGAAGACAACTAATAAGAAACAAGAGTTTATGGCAGCGTTGGATGAGAACATTTCTGGAGGAGAGAACACAAGTTACCAGCTACCCTCTCCACACTACATTAACTTTGACTGGAAGATTTACTGGACTGAATCCAGTCCACTCTAGGAGAAGACAAGGAAGACAAGGACAGACTTTAGGAAGACACAGGAGACCAACTCTAGGTCGTTTAGGATCAGATGAGGACGTCCCTGGTGGTATTTGGCGTCTGTGGACGTGTGATGGTTGTGTTTATTAAGGCCTCGTCCACACGTACGAAAACGATCTTTTTCCTCTCCGTTTTCGCTGGCACGGTTTCACGGATTCGTCTCAACGCGGCTCAAAACGCTACTTCATACTCCAGACCTATAGGTGGCGCTGTTTCAGTTTCAGAAATTCACCAAAAACAGAGAGGAAGAGGCGGCGCATGCGCATAAAGCTTGAGCGCTGTTTACAAATCGGTTTTAGAAGAAACCAACCTCAAGGAGAAATGATATTTAGCCCTAGTAACCATAATAGGCTCAATATCTTCTCCAGCAGGAACACGAGCATGTAGTCCACCATTGTTGGTGATGTTGTTAGGAGACGTCTCACGGGATATAAGAGGTGGAAGGCTGCTCCAGGGGTGTGACCATGGTGGCGATGACGTCATCGTTTTCCAAAATCTCCGGTTTCAACTGTCCAGACGGATTCACAAGAAGTGCGTTTTCGAATTTATCCACCCTGGGACCGGTTTCAAAAAAGTGCGTTTTAGGGCTATGCGTTAACGGGATTCATCTAGACGATCGGACAAAACGAATAAAAACATCTGCGTTTACGCAAAAATGCGTTTTCGTGTGGATGGCCCCTAAGCGTTTAGTGCATCAGGTTTTTGTGATTCTTCATCATCTAAATGAATAAGATGATCTTTCAGCTCAGTAGGTTGCCTTGTGTCTGGAGGTGAAGGTTGGTGCTCATGGGGGGGTTGAGTTTCATGGGAACATTCCTGCCCTGACAGCGACCCTCTCAGACCCCAGAGGGAAACACAAGGACTCCCACCCAGTCCTCTGTTTGTCTTTGTCTCTAACCATCACTCCCCTCAGGCTTTAGATACAACTCTTCAGTTCTAACCAGCTCTCTGCCTGCACACCTCCACCTCCACCTCCACCTCCTCTCTCCTCCTCCATCCTCACCTCCCACATCAACATATTTACTTACACTCTCCATCTTTTAATTTCCCTCATTTCTTCTCTTCCTTCTTCCCTAACTCGTTCTCCTCCTTCCTTGTGCTCCAGATGCAGACTCCCTCCTCCTCCTCCTCCTCCTCCTCCGTTTATAATGACCATAAAAGGACAAAACCAGGCCCTGTGGCCGTGCTGCTTCCCTCTTTCTCGCTCTCTTTTTACATGATACTCCTTTCATCCCGCTCAGAATCCCATGCTCCCTCCCTTCTTTCCTCTCTGTGGCGCTTTAGCCTTTCTACCCTCAGCGACGCCGCCGACGGCTTCAACCAGTGTGGCTGAAAACCCCATGACACAGCCTGTAATTTAAATCTTTGGGTTACACTGCTCATAAAATGTGATCGGCACCGTAAGGACACAAATGCACTAATATCACACTAACAGAGAGGAGTTAGTGTGAGACTGTTGAACAGTTAAACATTCTTAGTGCTGGTGGATGCCCTAATGTGTGAAACTTTAAGAACTTAAAAACAGTACAAATAAACAGCTGTGCTAATGTTTGACCTTTCTTGTTCGCAGCATTGTTTTAATCCAGGACGTTGGTTCCTAACCCTTCTATGTATTGGGTTAACCCTTTAACCTCTAAGCTGCAGAACATCCACCTGGACGTTTTTTAGTTTTGCTTATTTCGACCTGAAAAAGAGAAATAAGCTTCGGGTTGCAAGTGAAATGACTGTACTGACACCGTATCAGCTGTAAAGAGCAACGTCTCAGTTTCAGAAAGGCGTGTTTAAAAGTTAAACGCACACGTTAGCTACAAAAACGCCTCCATCAGAAAACGTTTCCTTCAGACTGCCTTCAGGAGCCGCTCATTTGTTTTTAATGACAGCTGTTGGTGTTGTGGTTCCAGCACCACATGACTTTAGGTATTTGTTGCTGGAATTTAAGAAATCTGCATCAATCAACAAGACGTGCGTGTTTCAAAGCAGCACTTACGCCGTCTGAACCACAGAAGGATCTCAACGCGTTTTAACAATGAAGCCTTGACAGGATGGAGAAGCCGTGCGTGTCTCACCTGTACGGTCTTCTTGATGCGTTGGGACGGCCCGGGGTAGTCCTTGGAGTACAGATCAGTCAAGAACAGAGAGTTGATGAGCGTTGATTTCCCGAGACCAGACTCGCCTGAGGACAGAGACGAAAAGAAGACGTTAGAAATGTTTGAGAACATGACTTTAATGCTTTAACGGTGTACGGAAAGAGGAGAGTGGATCATAGGTTAGCTTTTACCAAACTAAAACCTTCCTGGAATGAATCCTTCTCATGTTTGTCAACTAAGGAAAGGGATAAGTACTGTAGATGTGTAGATACAGCCCGTTTACCTGCTAGATATATAGGTTTCATTAAATCAGTCTAAATCTGATGTTAGATGCAGTTTTACTAAATGTCATCATTAAAAGCTGACTGACTAAGATAAGAATGATTAGAACATGAGGAAGGCTGCAGACCATGTTATACACATTCAACCTGACACATAGACATCTAACATACACAGAAGCATGTGGATGCATCGTGACATCGTTTCATATACACAAACCCTGAAGGAACACAATCACAGCACAAAAACCAAGTTCACTGTGTGAGGGAAAAGGTCAGGAGCTCATCACGCCAACAGAGAAGAAAGGCCGCACATAGAAGGAATAAAACATTTCCTCTTCACCTCCCGCTCACTCTCTCTCTCTCTCTCTCACCGCCCCCATCCACCCACTCTGCCTCCGTCCGTCCAGCTCAACACTTCCTTTAAGTATAAATCTCCCTATTTGTGTCTTCACGGTGCCAACTTTCCATTCCCTGCTCCCATATTGATGTTATAAGAGCTGCACAAACACACACAGTTAACATTTACTTGACAAAAAGAGCACAGCCAGTCCAAACATACACAATGCATATGCACACACACACACACACAAGGCTGTGATTAATGGCCGAGCATCTGGCTCGTGTCTCGTGAAAGGGCGTTGGAGGGGTGTTTGGTTGGAGGGAAGGAGGGCCGCCTGTCCCAGCTAGACCTCAAACCAAAGTACCACTGCACCATTTCAGCCTTGGCCCAAACTCAGCTAGTTTGGGAGCAAACATGAGCCCAGGCTGGATCACACGGCAGCCTGGAGGCCTTAAAGTGTCAAACCTGAGAAATAAAAGAACAAACCTGAAGGAAAACCACAGCCAAACACTGGCTGCTGTGGATAAAGAGCTGTGCATCAACTACGGCTGCAGCTAATTATTTTCATTATGGACGTGGCCCCAGATTCAACAGAGACAACAGTTAATCCAGAGTCTGAAACCCCAGATTACTTTGCTCATTATGAGGCGTGTTTAAATACTCCTGCACGCAATCAGATAATCAGAGACGTTTAGTTGTGAACTAATTCAAAAAACATAAAGCTACGCCCAAAGCGTCTGATTGGCCCGGCAGATCTTTGCAGGAGCATCATCATCAGTTCTCAACAGAGAGACTCCAGACAAACTTTCTGCTGCAAAGATTTTGTCTGTGGCGAAGATTCAATTTTCACAGAATTTACACAACTCTCCTGTTTAGATCAGACAATACTCAACACTTTGGCAAAAAGAAAGAAAAATAATAGTAATGGTAATTTTCCGTTGATGGGTGTTGGAACTGAAGCGACGCCTCGAGTCTGGAAACTTAATAATCTCATGCAAACTTTGTTTACGTGTGTCTGCTTGATACTTAAGATTCCAGGAAATATCCACAGCCCACAGCAGCCACTTTAAATAATGGATTTAAATGTGGAACCGGAAGAAAGAACACACAGAACCATGCATCTTATAAGCCTTTGTGTCTCAGTTAATAATCTGATCTGATGCAAAAGAAGAAAACCAACAATAAAAAGTTCACATCTGATGAATGACACTGAACTCTCTGCAGCTTCCAACACCAAAAAGAACCTGAGACAGAAACGTATTTTGCTGATGTCCATCCAGAGACACTGAAATCTAACGAAGCCTGACCTTGAAGTGAATAAATTGGTGATTGCAAACAGACACGACACAATCGTGCGCTCAGAAATCAAGCCGCTCTCGACAGCACAAGACGAATGTGCACGGCTCTTACCACAGAGCAGAGGAGAATCTGGAGGTTTTCCATTTCTAAAATGATGATCAGATGTTGCCTCAGTTATTTTAGATTGATGCGCAAATTTTCCAGAGAGCTGAGAGTCTGGAGTGTCGTGTCTACAGCTCGGGCGTCTGAGGTTAGTGTATTTACTGCGAGGGCTCTGAGAGGCGACCTCACCGCTAATCAGAGGTTAAACATCTGTGAATACTGACGCTAATAAACAGCAGGGCGGCTCAGGTTTAGTCATGGAGTATTTTTCTTTCTCCACAGGTGTATTAGATGAGAACACTGACTGTTCTCGTCCTGGTTGAAGCGGCCACCTGCTGCGACTCAACATCTGCAGCGTTTCATTCCTTCTGCCTCCGGGACATCTGTGCATCCCATCAGTCCAGGACGACCCGGTGTGAATGCCCCTTCTTAACCCTCGGCTGCCCCCTGTGTGTGTTTGCTCAGCCCTGGATGATATTCTGTCCCGGTGTGAGTTATGAAGCCACTCTGCAGCCTCTCCGTCCAGACGACGGGCGGCTCACCCGTTTGATGGACTGTTTGGAGTCAGAGGTCAAGCCTGCACACACACACAGACCTGTGCACAAAGACAAAGGGTGTTTCATGACGGGATGGGCTGGCTAAGCTGATGCTAGCCCTGGGAAGGAGGGGACGGTTCTTTGAGTCAGCCTTGTGTCTGTAAACACATCTGCTCCGTCCTCTTAGCTCTGCTCTCTTGGTAGTTTGGTGTCACTGCTGAGGCTCGACAAAACACAAGCGCCAGGATGTGAAGAGAAAAGTCACAGAGGCTGCAGAGAGGCTGACTACACAACAACAAGGTGTTACTGATTAACTGGAGCGTCTGAAATGAGCTGAAATATCTGCAGCCACGCACACAGCATCACTTCACTGAGACAAGAATCGATTCATCTGACAGATGTCTTCTCAGTCCTCAGATCATCTGCAGCAACAACAGATTTAAATTTCATTTGATGCAACTTCCAGAAATAGTTTGAGCCCGGAGATGGCCTGAAGTTCCCACACCGATAAAACTGGAGTCGGGGGAATTTGGAATCTGGAATAGTTCAGTCTGATTTCATTATTCTCAAATCGTTTAGACGGGGCTTTATCTGGTGAAGGACAAGATGCTGAAGAAGATACTGACAACAAAATAACTTCAGGAAGTATATGTCACTCAGTTTGTTTGTGGTTGGTCGTAGGACTGTCCATATGCATGCAGACGAAGCCTTTTCTCTCCATCTGTACATGCTCCATGATGAAACCCAGACACTTTTATTGCTAGCATATCTATTTGGTGACGTACAGTTAGCTCTGAATGTGTTTTGACAAGGACACGACTGTTGTTATTTTTAGCTGTTTAAATACTTTGAAGACGAAGGAGCGATGGCTGTGAATGCAGAAGACAAAACTAAAGACAGAGGAGCAGGAGAAGCCAGCAGAGGATCAGAACACCCATTCTTTGGTGATGATCATGGGCTCCAGACTTCAGGCGACCACCGTCTGCAAAGGAGTCTACATATATCATTAAAATGAACATTTTATGTCATGTTATTTTGTACCAAATACATATGAGCTCCTGACTATAACAGAGCAAAGAAACAGTGTGCAAATATAAAACAGGTGGAGGGATTTTATGAACTGATATCACATTTTTCTGTGTAACGAGATGCGTCGACGTGTGAAGGAGATCCAGAGTTTTAGTTTGAAGTAAAACTGTTTCAGGACGGTATGAACCAGAATCAGCCCGCGCCCTGGTTCCCTTTGCAGACTGAAGGTCAGAGGTTTCAGTTTCTGTCTCTGAACCCGGCTCGTCCGGGTCGTGGGGCGGATTCAACTCAAAAATCTAAACCAAGCGGAGCAGCAAACACTTCCCTGAGTACACACCAAAACGTCCCGCTGACCAAACTCCTCAGTGGATCCTGAGCAAACAGGATGATAGTCTGACTCAACTAAACACTGGACAAACGTAGCTACGGATACTGGCTCTTAAGGACCATGTCAATATTTGTGGATTTAATACCGACATCCTTAAAACAGAGAAAGTGCTACACTAAACAGAAGAAGAAGAAGACCTTCACTCTGTGACGGATGCCTCAGTTGCCTAACCCCCCCTCCCCATCACCCTCGTCCCCTGAGGGAAGGTCCGTCCCAATTAGCCTCCCTGGTTCAGCTTTAATTAAATATTGGTTCAGCGTGACAAGTGGAAGCTCAGTGGCAGCTCTCCGTAAATAGACTAATGACCTGATGGATGATCATCCCTGCTGCTCCTCCTCCATCACTCTCTCCAGCTCTGACTCTCTGTCCTGGTTCTCTCTCCTCTGCCCCCGCTGTCTGCTAAACAGGTCGCTTATTTTGACAAATCGTCCTTCTGACTCGTTCAGCACATTCAGGGGAAAACGAGACCCGACTAATGTGTTATTGATCAGGCCCATGAGAGGCCGACTGCTCACTGTTTAACACGTGACTGGATACGTCACCGTTTTTAAAATTAGCATCGTGCTTCAGCCACGTCTAATCTTTTGTGGTTGTTTGCTGTAGATCTACCACACCATGCCCACGTAGAGGCAAAGCGTCTTCTTCTTTGGTTTTAATGGCAGCTAGGTAGCATCGAAGCTGACAAAAAGAAGACAACAAATATGAAGGAAAGGTAGTAGTAGAAGAAGAAGGAGGAGGATATGCTGTGGTACAGGAAGTAGCAGAAGATGGAGTAATGGTAGTAAAAGTTGAAGATGTAGTAGAAGTTGTAGAAAAATAAGATCAAGTAGGAACAGTAGTACTATTAGAAGTAGTAGTAGAAGAAGAAGACGACAAATACGACAGAGAAGAAGAAGAAGCTGATCATCGCTCAGTACGACCAACATGATTCAACGGCTCCAATAAAACAGACTGAACGTTTAAAAGAAGAGAAAAGTTTCCTGGAGACATCGTCAAGGAGAAGAATCAGGACTTGGGGAGATGAAGCTCTGGAACAAAGTCTCTCTCTTTCAGTCAGTGACAGAAGAACCGCCGCCAAGACAGGAAATAAAAATAAAAAGCTGTGATCACTGAGGAAATAAATAATCTGACATCAGATCAGTGAAATGTGTCCTGGTTGTGTTCACACATGTACGTGGTGACTTTAGATGTGACTGCCCAGGACGGATGTTAATGTCAGATCTAAATGAAGCTAATTATGGTCCTATTAAATCCTAACGCTCCAGTCTTTTAGACAGAATGAAACTCTTGCCTCTGTGTGTTTGTCTTGGACACATCATGTCCTGGATGACTGAGAATCTTCTCAGACTTAACACTCAACTTTAAATGATGCGTTGTTGATTTTTTTAACCAACAGAGCAGAACTCAAAGAACTTTTGCTTAATTCAGTCTTTAAAAATGTCTTAGAAAACGAACAGCTTCTGTTTTCCTGCTGATTAAATGACTGATATCCTACTATATGGTCCATGGTTCAGTAAGCACATGTTACATATGAATCTGTTGATGGGAGTGTTGGCGAGTTGGACTATGAGCGACACAAAAACAAACATACAAACGGTCAGAGTGGGTTTCCCATGGGATTCCTGACATTCCTCCCACTCTCTTTCCCCTCTTTGGGTCCTGGGTCTCTCTCTCTGGCTCAGCCCCGAGGCTGCAGCTGGCCCCCTCACATCCTGACAGGCCTGTTAACTAGCACCCAACACAAACACACATCCAGCAGACGTGTGTGAGGCCCGAACCAGAGAGCATGGAGGGGAACTACACGGGGATAAAGGAAGGGAACGGAAAGCTGTAGATGTGGGGGAAGTTGTTGAACACCAGCCTGTTGGGAGCCGCCATGGTTGGGGTTAAATGGGACCGGCTGAAACACGGAGCAAAGGTCAATGCTTTGTCAGAAAGATGAGGATCTGTGAGTCTAGCAGGGATGACCTGGTGTGTGTTCTCTCTGCTCATCCAACGCTGCCATAAACTCCCTAACCCTCTCTGGAAGATGTTTCTCCTTGACGCTGTCTCCAGGAAACGTTTCTTTTAAACGTTCAATGTTTGTTGTTGTTGTTTGGCTGCAGCCTTTGACTGAGTGGATGATGATCAGCTACTACCACCTCACCACAGATACACACTAGATACTGACTAACAGAGGACTGCCTTCATTTTACACAGGAAACTTGTTTTTAGTTTTTAGCAGCTTTGACACCAGTCGACCGTCTTAAAACCAAAAAGGAAGTCGACGTCACTACAGGGACGTGGTTTTGGTTTCTGGTGGACCTAATAGAAACAACTAGAAAACATTGGGCCTGGCTGGAGCCTGATACTGATCCAATCAATTTAAAACTTCCTGAATCGGCCCAGACACTGATCAGGACATCTCTAGAGTCTAGCAGACTGATCTCAGCTACAGGAGCCTCACAGGGACACAGCCCCTCCTCTGTTATTATTATTTATTTTAAATTAGAGAATGAGTGTTCTGCTGCGATCCGCAGAGCCTGAGACTAAATCTGGCAGAATTGGCACATGCTGGGTCACGGCAGCCATGTGGCATCTCAAAATAGAGACAACGGGAGAGAACGGGAGAGAACGGGAGCACGGCGCAGAGAAAGAATGAGAAACTTGCCTGCAGTGATCTGACTGAGCATGCATGAACATGCACACGTGCACGCCCTTGTCCTGATGCAAACACACACACACGTCCGTGAGTGCTGCACCCAGAGGCGATGAGGAGTCTTTGTGGTGATGGTTTATAAACAGGCCACTGTCCAGCACTAACATGGGCGGCTAAATGCATCCTAACCTGACCACGGAGGACAGAGACCAGGGTGGAGGAGACTTTCAGGTGGCCTGCTTTGAGGCCTGTAAATGGGTTTCAGGGCTGCAGGACGTGACTCAAGTTCTGTTAACGAGCCGTAAAATGACCGATAAAAAGCTTCCCAGAAAATCACAAATCTGAAGATGCAAACCATAAAAGGCCAAAAAACAAACGCTTCCAAATCAACGGCAGAATCTACAGCATGTCACTGACTGAATCACTATGACATCTGAGCAGCTGTCGCTCTGAAAAGATGCCTTTCTGTGATGGACGCGTGAAAGTAATTGTGCTATTGACAAGAGTAGCAGGGTTTGACGGCGCTGGGGTATTGTGGAGACACTGACAGAAACTGAAACCAGACCAGGACGTCTAATTTATGACCGTGCACCACAGCTGTGTGGAGCCTGTAACGTGTTGAACAGGGCATGAGCACAATAAAACTAACACCTGTACAATGTAACACAATACAACGGTGCAGTCAGAGCGTGGTGGTCCATGCAGACCTCCTGCTCCTGGGTCCTAAGAGTTTGGGACAGAACACAGAGCTGAGACACTCCATGAACATTTACCAGAGATAACAGACACGACCATTAAGGTACAGAGTCACCAAACCAACACCAAAGGCAACAACAGAGAGTGGCTGTGACGTCTCCTCGCGCCTCCAGTGCCTTGACCAAAAAACTGCACCTGAACACACCACAAAGGTTACAGCCAAAGACAGGCTAGGAAGCTAGGAAGAGCTACTGTTAGCTGGGAGGCTAGGAAGCTAGGAAGAGCTACTGTTAGCTGGGAGGCTAGGAAGCTAGGAAGAGCTACTGTTAGCTGGGAGGCTAGGAAGCTAGGAAGAGCTACTGTTAGCTGGGAGGCTAGGAAGCTAGGAAGAGCTACTGTTAGCTGGGAGGCTAGGAAGCTAGGAAGAGCTACTGTTAGCTGCTGCTGATTGAAAACAATGAATCGTCTGAAAAGCCGACAGGTGGCAAAGGTACGGGACATGTGCCCTAATGATTGGTCTGGCCTGGCAGATCTTTGCTGGAGCAGAATCAGTTCCTAAAGGAGACTCTGGACAAACCTTCTGGTTGCGTAACATTTGTGGGTGAAGGCGTTGGTCAGTGACGTTGTGCTGCTGCAGACATTTGAGCCCGGTCTCAGTTTTTTTTGTTTTCGTCATGCCAGTCATTCACAGCAGACCTGTTGCAGCAGGAAAATGACAGGTGTTGCTAATAACTGCTGCTCGCTTACGTTCAGCTGGCTCAGTAAACGGTGCCAGTCAGCTGACTCACACACCTGAAGGGGAATGTGAACGCTGTTAATGTTATCAGTGTTGCACCTGTGCGTTTCCTGTAACGACACGTCAAAGAGTCGGTTTGGGCCGAGACTTTTCCAAACGGCGGCCAAAGATGAAAGAGTGGCAAGGCTCTGGCACGGAAATCAAACTAGATGTCTGCCGTCATTTCTTTTAATTACCCGTTACGTAATTACGCAATTTTATTCCAGCATTGCTCTGCTGCTCTGCATTAGTTGCAGCATTTCAACCTCTAACACATCAAGCTGTCAAAAGTGAAAGAGCCTTAATGACGTTAGTTCACCAGAAGATGATACCACACTGACAATGATTGGATGAAAGGAATAGAGGAAGCCAGAGTGTCTGAGAGTGGCTCATGATCTTTTAAATGTACTGATGCACTTTAATGTTTCCTCAGATTAGAAGAAACTGTGACATTTACATAATCTGCTCTTTTTCTAGACTCGTCTGGGAGCAGGTCATGACCCAGGAGGGATTTAAGAAACACTTTTTCACTCCTCGTATAAGATACGTCTGCAGGCGTGAGAGCTTAAACTGAGAACTGAAAATTAAAATGAGGAATTAACGTCAGCCACAAGTTACAGCATGCCAGGAAGTCAGTTTGTCACCCTGGTTGGTGACGCCGTGGTTTAAAGAGGCTCACTGAGCATTTTATCACAGGGTCAGGCTTCTGCTGGACCTCAAACAACCTGACTACTGAGCCATGGACTCAGACACAGATGTCGGAAAAACAACCTTCTGAGATTCATTCATGCTGCCAATCTTTTGTTCTCCCACATCTCCCCGAAATCACTCCTGCTGAGGTCTTGGGAGACTGATCTGTGCATGACTAGTCCAAAACACTAAAACGTATGATGACGGAGAGGAAGATGAGAAACCAGAGCATCACTGACAAACTCACTTTAGTTCAGGGGACACATACAGTTTTTTTGGGTCAGAATAGACCCCCTGTCTGGCTGGTTTTGGCCCCTGGGACGCACTTTTGACACCCGTGGACTAGAGGGAAAAGATTGCAAAAACACCTGACATGTCTTAACTTTCACATCTGCAATAAATGAATCTGAACAAGAGGAAAACTACAGCTCCGTGTTCATGAACCAGTTTGTAGTGGTGCGTGTGGGACGGTATCGGGGTCGACGCAGGCATTTCTGAAATGATCGGCTCGGTGGTGGGCTTCAGCCAAGCCTGATCTGCTGTCTGTAATTTATTTTAGCTCTGTCATAAACCAAAACCACATTAATGTAGCGTCAAAACATCCTGGTCCTCTTGGCTGGCGTCAAAGCGAGATTCATTCATTTACATATTCTTACGTCATACAGTGTGTGCGTGTGCGTGTGTGTGTATGAATTCATCTGTCTAAGCCGTCAGATTAGCTCAGCCAAAGCCCTCCTTCTTCCTCCTCTCTGCTGGGTCAGTGGGCAAGGCGGTCGATCCAAAGCCTCGTCAGCTCGTCTTATCTGGACACACACTGCACAGTGTTACTACACACTCACAGCTCATAAGCTCAGAGACACACAACAACAACAACAACAACGGAGTAGACGTCAGGACGGACAGCGGTAAACAGCTCCTCAATCAAACACGGATCAGCGCAGCAGTCAGTCACATTCTGGCGTAGTGGAGGAGATTCATGTTCATCCTGCTGCTTCATTCACAGGCAGCGCTACAGGAAGTGATTCAGTTCACCGTCATACATCACAGAGATAAGCAGCTGCAGTATGGAGCGTCTTCCCTCCTTCACTTTGCAGTCATTTCATAAATTATCCAAATAGCTTTTCACTGACTCCAGCTCAACGCTCTGCCTTCATCAGCTGCAGTTTTACTTTGATGGTGCACTAGTTTCAGCCGTTCCTCCAGTTTGTACCATCTCATCAGAGCTGATACTGATGTCCTGATCGAGTTTTTCTCCTTGACGCCGTCTGAAGGAAACTTTTCTCTTCTTTTAAACACAGTGTTCAGTGTTCCTTGTTGTTTGCTTCTTTGTTGGTTTCTTCTCCTGAGAACTTTTGCAGCTTTCATGCCAGCTACTAAATATAATGTGTTGGGACATCCCTGTAACTTCCTAATAAAATTGCAACAATAATTAAATAAGCTGTGCCCAAAAACTGAACAATAACATGTCAAAGCCAAAATATATGTCAATGATCTACGTTAACTGCTCCACAGTCTCTTTGAACCTGGTGGTGACAAAAAAAAACAACTCTCTCCAATTAACTGTTATCTTTTATGATTGAGATATCCGGCTGTGCTAGCGAGGTCAGACCCATAAAAAGCTTCTCGTGCTCTCCTCCCCGGCCGCTTTGAGAAAGCAGAGGCAGCGGGGCGGTAAAGCTTTTTGGCCCGGTTGCAGATCAGAAGCAGCGTGAAGCGGGCACTGCTTCCCCTCTCGGCTGTATCGCCTCTCTGCACCGGAGCTGGAGCTCGCTAATCTTTCCAGGAGTTTCTATTCAGTCTGCCAGCTGGACAAAGAGGGGGCAGGAAGCAGCTTTCTCCCCCCTCAGAGGGAGAAAGAGGGGAAGGACAGAGAGCTGGACGGCGAGAAGGAAGAAAAGACGACACTGACTGACAAACTCAAAGTGGTTTGCTTTAAACAGAAATGCACAGATGAACATTTATTTCATTTCATTCATCCATATTTATTATTCTAACTCAGTCTGATGCAGCCATTTGCAAACACACAGTCTGGATCTCATTATGGGATGTGTTTCAATCAATACAGAGGAAAAATAATGCATCTACACGCAACTGTCCTCCAACCAATCAGAGCAACACAATGCGACAACAACGACAAAACAAGGACTACTGTTGGTTCTTCCATCCATCGCCAGATAAAGCCCCGCCCAAATGATCTGATTGGCCCAGGGGGGCAGGAACTGTTCCCAGCAGAGAAACTAAAACAAGATGGCGTTGCCCGTATCCCTGGGATACTAGCATCAGTTTGACCCACGAGAGGAAGTGGATCGTTCCATTTTTTTGTCTAGGGTGCTGGATCAGCTGCAGCTTTAGAGGCTAACTATGCTAATATATGCTAATACTAATGCATGCTATAGCTGAACAACATGTGATCTGACAAAACGGTCCAAGCAGATCTTCACTGTGACTCCAGACTATAGTTATAGTGAGTAACTTCAGGCTGGCTTTCAGGATAATTAACAGTTAATACATTCAAATAAACAACAAACAGAGCCGTCTGCTCTCAAGTATAAAAAACATTCAACACTAAACTAAAATGAGCCATGAAAGTCAGCAGTGCAGTTTCAGTTTCATGCCTTTTAATTTATTTCTAGGGGACGCCGCCACTTTGCTTCAGTAACCTTTATCAAACTGTCAGTGGGCAAAGTGAGCGGGGCTAACTATGCTAGCATGCTATAGCTGGACGACGTGTGCTCTGACAAAAAGGTCCAGATGGGAACTTGTGCTGTAGAATTTCAGTTCCAGGAGGCGAGTACACAGACTTTGATAAACACTTGTGACTGTAACTGTTTGGATCAGAGAGCTGAATGTCTACAACAAATGCATGTACTGTTAGAGTCCTACTAGCACCTAAACGGACACATCATCAGCTACCACACCAATAACAACAAGAGAGCACATTTTAATTTCTAACTAGAAACAGGAAGTAGCCTCTCCTCCATATTTAAATCGACGTGCTACAGGAACGGCCTCTCGTCTCTGCTGAGGTTAGTGGAATCTGAGCGAGTGACCTGCAGCCATCAGCTCAGTCGTCTCATGTTCCACCATCTGTCTGCTCTGAAGCTGCAGCAGAAACAATACCAGGCCTCCGAGGTCGGGCCCAGCTTTCACTCCTCGCGTAGACGCCAAGTACAGCGGGGCTGCAGCCAACCTTCAATCTTTACAGTCTGCCGTTTTACTGCAGCTCCAGCTGGCTGCTGCTCAAATAAAACATAATCAGCTCTTCTGCCTCTCTCTCCAGTGCTGGTATTTCCTTTTCTTCCTCTGTCACTTCTACACTACATTCGATTGTTCTCTGATTGGGGTCGTATTTATGAACGTGTGCTCCTTGTTTCTGGGTGATTCTATGGTTGACGCTGCAGGACTTTATTGAGGTTAATGATTTCTAACAGGTGCATGAGACTTTACATTTCGTATTAAATGCACATGTTACTGGACTTAGGAACCTTTAAAGCTTCTTCTTTAGCTGCCAGCTGCAGCAGCAGTTCACCTCCCATGTTTTGACTGGATGTTATTTCATTCTTGTGTGAGCGTCCAGATACCACCATTTCTACAGCTTTGTCTTCAAACACCCTTTATCTGCTCAAACAAACACGCTCGCCATCCTGTACCAAGATTAAAGTCTTATTCTGATTCAGACCGTATTACTAAGACTTACATAAATCATTTATGAAGGGCTGATTTGTTTTATTTTAGATTTACAGGACATATAAGACAGGACTGGAGTAAATCTGAATGATTTTTTGTGTCGAGCTCAGCACTGATCAAAGGACAGGAACTCATGATGTGGACAAAGAGCTGGAAAGAACAACATGGTGGAAACTCTCCAGAACTCCAAACATTTACTTTTACACATGAATGGCCTTTACATTCAAACGCTTGCTAAAGAACATCCAAAAAAAAACTGGAGAATCCCGTAGAGTCTCTTAAAGAGGTTTTCATCCCCTCACTAAAGAAGTAGCTAAACACAATGCTAATTACGCTAACGAGTGCAAGGTTAACCTGTCTGCATTTCCTGATTAAGCACAAGGCAACGTTCCTGAGCCGTATGCATCCAGATAGCAATGACTGGTCACCACACATGAAGACTGGAGCAATGCAAGAAACTGTCCCATGACCTGTCAGGCAGCAGCAGCTTTGTCTCAGTGATGTTGTGGTTGACGCTTTACTGTTACCACATCAAGTAAAATGACAGATACTGAAACAGCTAAAAACCACACAGGACTAGTTGATTTATTCTCCCACACACAGACTCAGTGGGCAGCCGTCAGAGACCAGGATAAGGTGTAAACATGCTCCAGTATCCCGGCTTCTATCGGAGTACTCCAGGTGGAAAAAACGGGTTTCTTGAAATCAGGGAATGGGCATAACCTGATTTCTGAATTCAGGATATGGTGTTTACATGGACAAACACAAAAACGGGATATTTCAAAAACCTGATCAAAACCAGGACACTAAAGACCATGTAAACACAGTCAATGACAAAATAGTTAAAGTAATTCACATCACTAGCAAACTCACCAGAGAGCAGAGGAAGAGACATTAGTTCTGTTTGTTACAGCATTTCCCCGTGATATAGATTCAAAAATCAGAAACACGACAGAAGCTCCAACGCTGACAGAGAAGAGACACAAAAGCAAAGACGCATGAAAGACGAGAAACTAGAGGGAGACACCACAGATCTCTGGAACTAATGACATTAGTTTTAGTTCACAGTAAAATCGTTTCTAAACTGATTTAGGATATCAGTAGTGACACCCAGTCCAAACCAGGATAGAATATTAAATATATCTCTATATATTCAAGCAGTAGAGCTTTCAGAGAAGCTTCAGTGGGAAGATCAAGCTGAGAACGTCCTCTTAACATTTGTTACGTGTGAAATTTGGATCTGCCTGGGTTTACACGACCGGAGGCCAAGAAATGTGGTTAGAGAGAGCGAGGGGCCCATGAGAAAGAGGAGGCCTGAAACAGGATCTAGCTGTGTGGATCTCTGTCTGCTGCTCTCAGACCATCACTCGGTGGCTCTTAACCAGCGGCTGTTTACTAAACAGGAAGCACAAACCCCAGGCCCAGACAATAATGAGTGGACGCCACTTTACGTCTTCTTCCTCCGCTCAAACTGCTTGGGGCAGCCACAGCTACATGGAGCTACTTTAAAGGCCTTTAAAAACATTTTAGTAGTTATATCATCAGTAATAGGAAATAGTTTTTAAAGGTCCAAAAGGGAACACAACACAAACAGGAAGTTAATGATCTGAGCTGTTAGAACACTTTTAAACTCTAGTTTGACATTTTCTGGTAGTATGTGTGTTTCCTTTCTTCATGACAATCACATGGTTGTTATTAATGTAAAGAGCTGGAGTCGAGAGGCAGCTAACCTAGCTTAGCATAAAAACTGGAAGCAGCAGGAGTTCAAACAAGGGTTTAAACCAAAACAGATGGAAAAGAAGAAAACTATCACAAATAAATATTCCCCTTTCCTCTAGCTAAGCTAGGCTATCCACACACAGTTTCCATATCTGCACTAACAGACATGAGTTTGGTCTCAATCTTGGAAAAGAAGCAACAAACGGTGTTTCCTGAAACTTTAACATCTAATCGTCTCTGTTTCCTTGGTGTCGTGCACAAAGCGCAAAGATCCAGTTTAACAGCCTGGGGTCACGTGGTGTCACATATGTTTGAACATATATCCAACAAAAAGATCAAAACCAACCAATCAGAGAGAAAAGTATCATCTGAGTCAGACTAACGAGCTTTGGATGGCTTTTCTTCTGATCCGTCTGTAATTAAAGACTACCTTTAGAGTATTTGCTGACTTAGTCCCAAATGAAAACTCATCTTGTTGTTTATGTGTCATTTAAAGGTCAGTGCATGCGTGACAGTCTCACAGCTCTGCACGAGCTTCCACAGTAAAATCCATGTGTTCATTACAGACAGCGAGCACGGTTCAATATGTCAAAACAACATGAGGATCTCTTGGCCCGTGTCACACAGCCAAAGCCATTGTTCCTCCACTCCTCTGTCCACTTCCCGCCCTCTGTAATGCAGCTAGCCACACTCTGCAGCCGACCTTCATTCATGCTCGAACCAACATCCTGCAAATTAAGATGTTGGTAAATCCAACATCCCAGCTGTTCTGCCAGAGATGCGTCACCTCCTTTAGCCATGAGGAGACACACTCAGAGCCAGCAGTCACTCGTGGATGACATTTCCAACTCACCTACAACCATTAACGTGAACTCGAACCCTCTTTTCACCGACTTCCGGTACACCTGGTTGGGGAGATTGGCGAAGCCCACATAGCCCTCCAGGTTCCGCTGCTGAAAACAAACACACAAAGACACACTTTGTGTTATCGACAGATACATTAAACATGCTCTCAACATTTCAGTAACGGCTTAAATTTGCACACTGTGATATTTTATGCAAACAAAACAGGAAGAGTAGCAGCATGGATGAGAGTTCTGAATGAAAGCTTTGTTCTGTGAAGTCACAACCACTGGTGGTCTGCAAGAATGGAGAAGTTCTAGGAAGGGGCCAGGGGCGAGGACAAACATCGATGACAAAACAAACAGAAAAACGTGTCGTTCTGAACATGTGATTAGCATTTTTGTGTCCTGCAGCGACAGCAGAGCTCCTTTTGAAGTGAAGTGCAGCCGAGATAAATACAAGACAAAAAGCTTGTTTGAAGGGTGGAGGAAGAGAAATAACAGGCTTCCCTCCCTCCACCCCCCGAGGAGGACGGAAAGAGGAAGAGGAGTCAGAACAGAAATGTAATAAAAGCCAGTAAATGAACATGTTCCTCAAAAAATAAAAAAAGAACAGAGAAAAAGTAAAGAATAAAGAAATAATCCTACGTGCTGAATCATGTCCATCGTGTTCCTCATCCACCACCGAGCAGCGTCCTCATCCCGTCCCCATCTCCTCCCACTACCTCCCTCTGTCACCCGGTCTGCTGTCATGATAACACCCCCCACCCACCACCACCAATCACTGTGCACGCTACGAGAGGCAAACACAATCAATGCTGGCCTCTCGGGCTCTGTCATGCATGGCACAGATGGAAAATGTGCAGCACAAAGAGGTCTGATGACAGCAGAGGCTCAGAGCTACCTACAGCTGAAGTCAACACTCACATTTACTGACACAGTAAAAAAAAAAAACGAGTGATTAACGCGCACAAGCCCAACGACGGGTAAAATAAACCAAAACATGTCTTTATGAATCCCTTTTAAATCCACTTAAGGCGTCTGGAGCTGAACATATCGACCTCTAACACTAAACCAGGTAGCTTTCCCTGAGCGTTAAGGTCTCAGTTACAGTTAAATCATACTTAAAGCTGTGTTTGCTAATGAATGACAGAATAGAGATGTCCCAAAAGTTTTTTTCCCTCCTGTTCCAATCCTGATCTTTTAATATCTTGCCAGTCCCATTTCTGATCTGATCTTAACCTGCCATCCGACGCCACGCGCTCTGTAACCCTGTCTGGAATACACTTCTCCTTAACTCATTTGGTAAACGTTAGGAATTTGTTGCTTTCATCTACAAATATGTCATTTTAGAATGTGTGGTTATTATTTAATAGTAAGTAAACCAAGTGATTAATAAGCTGTGTCACTGCTGGATTAAAAGCAAACAGCTGAAAGGCCATAAAATGTTCCATGGGAACGTTTAGCCTCATTTCCTGTGGTTGTAATTAATAATGTGGAGTATCAGCTGACCTCCACTCTCCTCCTGCTGAACATACAGTAAATAAACTGTGGGAAACATGAGGAAATAAAATCTATTCAAATCATCAATACAAGCCAGAAGCACTTTCCAGCATTTTCCATGTTCGATCCACCCACACACCAGCCCTCTGAGCGCGTTACATAAAGTAATCAGAGCAGGTAGCGCTAACATTTCAAACTAATTACTGCATCCACTGTATTGTGGCCATAATTCTGCGACAGTAGCCTCCTGTTATGAACTGAAGCGTGACTAATGTGGTTATCTGTCAGCAGAGAGTGACTAAGAGAGAGCAGCAGGGAGGGGACTGAAAAGAGGGAAGTAATGGGGGGATGAGAGAGGAAGGCTAGTCAGTCCGTAGCATTCATGCTAACTCCCCCCTCCCCCAGTCCAGCCAGTGGTGATAGTAGCAGCCTGGTTCACTGACATCATCTGGATAGTCAAGTCCAACCCCCTCCTCTTCCTCCTCTTCCTCCTCTTCCTCCTCATGCATCCAGCAGCTGATGCCAACACCCATCAGCTGTTTTCACCTCTCTTTTATTAGACAGTGAATATTAATTATGTCACAAATGCTGCATCAATTAGCAGCCGTTTTATTTATAGCACACTGTTATATCAGATTGCATCACTGCAGAGACAATGTGTGCGCTGTGTTGTACAATGATTAATCACGCCGTGCTAAATGTAAGAGACAGTATGAGGAGCCGTGCACGCAGAAAGCTGGACGAAGGAACACGCTGGGAACAGGAGGGCGTGCACAAAACAACTTAAAGAAGATGTTAAACCAACACAAAGAGACACAAAAATACACCAGAGGAGCAAAATGACCACAAACATGAGCAAATAAAGCTATAAACTGGACACAACACAACCCCTGTGATACGCAAACTTCAATTTAAGGCTCTGATCTTCAGTCTTTAGCAGGTTTGTACTTCCAGGATCCCAAAGCGGCTGGATGTGACGGGGGCTTCCTGTTGTGTGCAGCTGCATAGACGGCCACACCAGACTTCATCTTAGCAAGACTAGCTTTTCAATATCATTTACAGTGCAAACTGTAACTTTAAAATATTTCCAGTGGTTCAGCCAAGGGGTAAGAAAACCACAATGAGGCACAAAACCACTCCAAGAGATGCAACATAACCACAACAACGACCCAACAGACGCACAACACAACTCAAACAACATGCAAAAGCTGAATTAACGGCTTCTGCACAAGGTGCGGAGGGCTAAATGTCTCATAACATGGACAGATGAGACAGTCACACCAAACTCCATTCAAAATTCCAGCAAATTTAGGAAGACTAGCATTTCTATAAATGCAGCTAAACAACCATCTCTAGTTGTGAGAGATTCAGCCAAAGGGCACAAAAAGCAGCAACTGAACCGTCCTTTATGTCAGGGGCTCCATTGTCTTATAACGTGCTAGATGTGACAGTGGGACAATCACACCAAACTCCACTCAAAAATCAAGCGATTTCACAAGAACTAGCGTCTATTTGATAACATCTACACACAGGTAATTTAGCAACAGCTCTAGCAGTGAGTCATTCATTTCGGCTCATCTCTTTCCCAGCTGCACACAGCCTTAATTGAGACCAGACTACGTCCCAATGATACGTGCCATTATGTGTAACGTTCAGGGATCCTTCACGCCAGCCTCCTTTCAAATAATGCATTTTTTATTTTTTTAAGACACCATCATTGCGTTGTGCAAACGGTAGTTTAGTACAGTCAGTGTCCACATACACGCATAATAAATGCAATAAAATCCACATTATGTTAAGGCTTCACCAGAATGAGGCTACACAAAAAAGAAGGCGTGATTAGGCCATTTAAACGATAACACTGATTAAAATGCACATTATTTGGTCAATGTAATTATGCCGAAGTTGAGATGGACTATAAATTCTTCACGTGGTGTAATTTAGGTTGTTTTCAATTATATCATTTTGTAAATTCTCAATATAATCTAAAACTGACTGATTTGTTAACGGAGTTTGGTATGACAAGCTCCAACTCGGTAACAGCAGGGATGAGACACACGGCCACAGTTAAATGATGACGTTAATAAATACATTATTAGTTTTCTGTAAACATAAATGTGTTTTTAAAAGTAGAAAGGAGACTTACAGCGATGCTGGGAACCGCAGTCTCTGGTCGCTCGATCATCGTGCTGTGACCACCCCGCCTGCGACGGACACTCACCGCGGTACAACCGTCCGAGAGGAACGACGGAGCGGATGGAGAAAGGCGCAGCTACCTCCCGTTAAGAAGAAGAAGAAAAGGGTAAAGAAAAACGTCGCTCGGTGTCAACAAAAAATAAGCCAAGTCCGTCTGAAGATGAATGAATGAGGGCAAATTACATATGGCCGCTAACGGACGTTGATAGCAGTTGGAGCTCAGAGAACAAAAATGCTCCAACGGCTGTTTTTCCTCAGGAGCGTCGAGAGCGGACGTTACACCCGGCTACATCCGGTGGAGAATTTCAAAATAAGATGAAACGTCTCTTATTTTGACGTTTCCTACAGACATATTTTAAACCATAAAAACCATAAAACCATAAAAAAAGGGGGCCCATCTAACATAATAGACACCAAACTAAAGCAGTGGCAGTGTGCTACGTTTTAATGTAATTTAGAGTTTGTCTTGGCAGGTGGGGGCCCCTACTATCATTGCAACTGTTGTGTAGTGGCTAAGTTTTTAATGACAATAGGGCCCCCCACCTGACATTAGAAGCTTTAAACTACAGCAGTAGCAATGTGAGAAGTAGGAGCTTGCACCTGACATCACAAAAGTTGAACAATAGCAGCGGCAATGTGTGGGGTTTTCAATGCCAGTATAAGGGGCCCGCACCCAACGCAACAAGCTTTAAACTACAGCAGTGGCAATGTGGTAAGTAGGACATAACATGAAACACTTTTAACAATAGCAGTGGCAAAGTGTATTCAGTGACAATAGGAGACCTCCCTAAAGGGGAAATATATATGTATATACTGTATATATATATATACATATAAAAAAGACAAATTAAGAGTGCTTAACAAACCTAACAATTAAAAAAAAACTTCAAGATGTGGGTCTACTAACGGATTACAATTTTAATCGATCGAACAAATTAGACTTTGTTCTGAAAGTTGATATGTATGACTTCCGGTTTTGCGGCCAGCTGTTCCTGGACACCTTGACGCACCTGTAATGACCACAGAGCCTTCCTATTGGTCGGACAGCACGCTTGGCTCTGATTGCGTACGTGTTGCCTTCAGGTACTGGAGAGTAAAATCTGCTGCCTTCACAGACTGCCGTAATCATCAGTTTCAGCTGAGACTTAAACCATGTGACTGATTTAGAAGCCGTGGAATAAAAAGAGAATTTATTAGATCCGCATTGTCTCATGACATCTGATTTAATAACGATTCAATAATATCATTCATGTGGACACACACATGATTTAAATGTGAGCTGCTGGTTTTGTGGTGAGTGTCACAAGATGCAGCAACGTTTCCGTCATTTTCAGATTATCTGATGCAATCGTGGATGGATTGTTGAACAGGACAAGTGTGCAAAACAAAAGGAGATATGAAGTGATTCAAAACTACGACAACAACACACGGAGACAATATTCAACTAGAAAAAGACACAAAACAAGAACCAACAAAGACTAAAGGACTACGGAAACGACGAGTGACAAAAAGAGGCTGTAAACTACGACAAAGACACAAAACAAGAACAGAACATGACCACAGAGACACAGGCGACAACTACAAAGACATAAAATAAGTACGACTCAATGATTAAGGCTGACACTAAACAATAAATTACCACAGAAAGACAATAAATGAGGACACAAAGTGACTTAAAGAGACTTAAAACTACAACAAAGACACAAAACAAGAACTGACAAAGAAAAGTGACGATGAATAGATGATGAGAACGGACAGGAAGTGACAAAAAGAGACTCATAACTGCAGTAAAAAGGCAAGAACTAATTATAAACAGACAGAAAACAAGTGAAATACGCACAAGATAACAATGCAGTAATGAAACGTGACTAAAATAGAGTACGAAACAGCAGCAAACACACAAAATCTAACTACAAAAAGACAAAAACCATAAAAACTACAACAAAGACAAACAAAGCAAGTAGAAACAACAAGAGAAATGACTTGAAAGAGATAATAACAAGTAGACAAAATGACTAAAAGTGACAAAACTACAACAAAGATGCACATATGAGGCAATAATGAACTACAAAAAAACACACAGAGACACCTGACGACTACGAGACCACAAACCGACGACAGCAAACACAAAGTGGCTCAAAACTAAAACAAACAGACACTAAAAAACTACATAAACCTGACCACAAACGTACAATTAGACCGGTTTGCTCCAAAGAGACACAAACCAACACGGGCCCTTCTACACGTCTACATCCAGGGGCCCATTGTCTCTTAATCTGTGCATGTATGTGTCCAATACAACTAGATATGTCTCTGAAGAGGACAATAAATTAGGATTGGAAGCTGCATTAAAGGAGGATGTCATGACACTAAATGAGCCAGTAGCGCCCTCTATTGTAAAAACAAGACACTGCCACCAAATAAATAAAATAAAGACTAAATAAAATAAATAAACTGTAAACGGTTAAACTGACTGGGCAAGAAGTGGAGGGCCTAATGTAGGTCTGTGTCCAGGGGCCAGTTGTTTCATAACATGGCCAGATGGGCTAAGACAGTCACACCAGACTCCATTCAAAATTCATGCAATTTTAGGAAGTCTAGCATTTCGCTAACATTTCGCTATAGTTGCAGCTATAAAACCATCTCTAGTTGTGAGTGACTTAGCCAAAGGGGACAGAAAGCGGCAAATGAGACGTCTACTGTCATGTCCACTGTGTGCCATGTCTTCAACAGGTCTAAATCCAGGGTCCATTGTCTCCAAACATGGTTAGATGTGACAGAGGGACAATCACACCAAACTCCATTGAAAAATCAAGCGATTTTACAAAAACTAGCTTCAATTTGGCTACACCTATTCAAGGGGAATTTTGAAATAGGTCTAGCAGTGAGCTATTCATTTCGGCTCATCTCAGATATTTATGTCCCCGAGGAGGACAATGAATTACGACTGGAAGCAGCATTAAAGGTGGAGGATGGACACGACGCTAAATGTGCAGTCCAAAGAATGTGCAGTCAGGGGACTGCACATTCATAGAGAACTTTAATCTTTTCTGGCAACGTGATGATCTCTTTAAAGGAAAAGGCCCACATCTGAACAGAGGTGGAGTGAGACGACTGATGGACAATCTCCTCCACGCTCTGAGGGACAAGAAAAGGCCTGATCAAGTTTATGAGAGAGAAAACAGTAAAGAGAGGAGTGAGAACAGGAGAAGAACTCCTCCTCCAACACCCAAGGGCCCAACCAAGGACTTGGTCAAAACTACACCACCAACAGCCCCAGCAAAGAATCCAGCTGCTGCAGCACTTCCATCACCTCCACCAGCTGCAACAGCACCTCCATCACCTCCATCACCTCCACCACGGCTCTCACCACAGGAGTGGAAGCCCCCGGCTACATCTACACCCTCCAAGGACTCTTCACTATCTTTTGCATCTCCACCGTCACCCATGGGATTTCCGAAACATCTGGAGAGTTTAGTACAATCTGGGATTAAAATGGTTCCCCTGACTCCGGACATGGCAAGATCGAGGATGCTATCTCAAAAGAAAGGTGTCCCCCTCCCTCCTCAGTGGGTTTCACCAACCACGGCCCCCCCAGCTAGGCCTCTACCACCAGTGCCTGATGCTGTTAATACTACTACTCCCCAGCTTGGTTCAACAACCAAGGCCTCCCCAGCTCGGCCTCCACCACCGGCGCCTGCAGCTGTTATCTCCAACAGCATCACTGCTGCTATCTAGGATGCTAAAGGCCTCTGCGTTGCTACCACCCAAACCAAAGCCCATTTCAACCAGGGGTCCAGGGAGGGAACGTTCCCTCCTAGAACAATCACTACTGTCAAACCACATAGATTAGATAGGAGAAGGACAGTCAGACCGTCCTCTCAGAGAAATCTTATCCATATTCCTTGCAAGAACATCACATCCAGTCACACACAGATACACCTTAAACATGCTGTACTCAATGTTAGATCTTTAAATAACAAATCATTTTTAATCAATAATCTTATTTCCTCTTATAATCTTGATTTTATGTTTTTAACAGAGACGTGGCTTGACAAAATCACTGGCAATGCAGTTCTGATTGAGAGTAGTCCACCCAACTTCAATTTTGTGTCTGCCTCACGCCAAAACCAGAGGGGTGGGGGTGTTTGTGCAATTTTCAAGGAGAACATAGTCACACAGTCATTGTCTTTTGGGGTTTTTTCATCATTTGAATATGTGTCATTGAAAATGGAGATGAAACAATCCCCCATACTTTATATAGTTACAGTATTTACAAGCCACCACTGAAATGTTTTATTGATGATTTTACTGAGTTCCTTTCAGTTTTGTGCACAGAATTTGATTGCTTGGTGATCACAGGTGACTTTAATGTGCATGTGGATGTAGACAATGACAAGCACACAAAAGAACTTGGTGCTGTCCTTGAAATGTTTGGTCTAACTCAACATGTAAGAGAGCCTACTCATGACAAAGGCCACACTCTAGACTTAGTCATTACAAAAGGTGTTGCTGTCTCAAACTTAAATGTTATTGATGTTGCTGTATCTGATCATTTCTGTGTCCTCTTTGAACTTTCTGTTGCACCCAAACCAGTTGTTGGGCCTGCAGTTATTCAAAGAAGGAACATAAATGACACAACAAAGACACAGTTTGTAGAAATGATCCGGTTTGAAAACACTCCATGTTTTAATGTTGATGATCTGTTGAACTGTTATACATCAAGAGTTTCAAATGTCTTGGACACCATTGCTCCTGTTAAGGTTAGAATGGTTAAAAATAGGCAAAAGGCGCCTTGGAGAAACGAAGACTCAGTCAAGGCACAGAAAAGGGAGTGCCGTAAAGCTGAACGGAAATGGCGCAAGTCAAAGCTCCAGATTCATTATGAAGTATACAAAGAAAAGTTTACTGTTTTCAATCAAACCTTACGCGGTGCAAGGGAGAGATATTTTTCTGAAATCATCAAAAACAGCAACAACTCTCGTGTCCTGTTCAGCACAATCAACAGATTAACAAACCCTCCAGTTTCATTGCCCCTAGAACTAATTTCGACTTCAAAATGCAATGAATTTGCAACATTCTTTAATGATAAAGTCCAAGGTATTAAAAATGCAATAATTTCTACAACACAAATACCAAACCTGCAGCCAGTCAGTCACCTAAAGATGACACATTTTGCACCTGCTACTGACAAAACAATCGAGGATGTTATCTCTGGTCTGAATTCATGTACATGCTGTCTTGACGAATTACCCACTAGATTTCTGAAGTCTGTGCTGAGCAGCTTGTTATCACAACTTACTCAATTAGTCAACATCTCACTTCAGACTGGAACTTTTCCAAAAGCCTTGAAAACTGCTGTCATTAAGCCTCTTCTAAAGAAGAGCAGTCTTGATGCTACAGTGCTGAACAACTACCGACCAATATCAAACCTCCCATTCTTAGGTAAAGTCCTGGAGAAAGTTGTATACCAACAACTTACTGACTTCCTCCAGTCTAATAATGCCTTTGACACCTTTCAGTCGGGTTTCAGGCCTCATCACAGCACTGAAACAGCACTGGTCAAGGTAACAAACGATATCCGCCTGAACACTGACGCAGGAAAAGTCTCAGTCCTGGTTCTGCTGGACCTAAGTGCTGCCTTTGACACAGTGGACCATGTGATATTATTACAGAGGTTAGAAAACTGGGTGGGAATCTCTGGTGCTGCACTAAACTGGTTTAAGTCCTATCTTGAGGACAGGACATACTTTGTTGAAATTGGTAACTGTGTCTCTGACAAAGTGATCATGACTTGTGGAGTTCCCCAAGGGTCAATCTTAGGACCCCTCCTTTTCAACCTATACATGCTTCCATTGGGTCAGATAATACGTAGAAACAATGTGTCTTATCATAACTATGCAGATGACACTCAGATCTATGTGTCACTGACAGCAGGTGAACATGGGCCTGTAGATTCTCTCTGTCGCTGCATCGAACAGATCAGTGCGTGGATGCAAAACAACTTTCTCCAGTTAAACTCTGACAAAACTGAAATCATTGTCTTTGGCCCAAAGAAACAAAGAGAAAGTGTTATCAGTCACCTTGAGTCGCTCACTCTAAAACCTAAAAATCAGGTTAGAAATCTGGGGGTAATAATGGACTCAGACCTGAACTTTAACAGCCACATCAAAACAATAACATCAACAGCTTTTTACCATCTGAAAAACATTGCAAAGATCAGAGATATGGTGTCTAAACCAGACTTAGAGAGGCTCATCCATGCATTTGTCTCCAGCAGATTAGACTACTGCAACGGCCTGCTCACTGGCCTCTCTAAACGAGCCGTCAAACAGCTGCAGTACATCCAGAACGCTGCTGCTCGAGTCCTGACCAGAACCAGGAAATACGACCACATTAGTCCAGTTCTTAGGTCTCTGCACTGGCTTCCTGTCACTCAGAGAATAGACTTCAAAACCGCTCTGCTAGTCTACAAGTCTCTTCATGGACTAGCACCAAAGTACATCTCTGACATGATAGAGACATATGAACCAGCTCGAGTTCTGAGAACCTCAGGAACTGGTCTCCTGATCCAGACCAGAGTCAGGACTAAACACGGTGAGGCTGCCTTTCAGTTCTCAGCAGCCAAAATCTGGAACAGGCTTCCAGACAGTGTGAGACAGGCCCCAACTCTGACAATGCTCAAATCCAGGCTGAAAACATTCCTTTTTACCTGTGCATATGAGAACTGAAAGTATTTTAACTGATCTTTTGCTTTTAAGTAATTTACATTTATGTTTTATGTGTTGATTTTATCTGCCCCTCTTTTTATGTGATTTTATGTAACTGTGAAGCACTTTGAATTGCCTTGTGTATGAATTGTGCTATATAAATAAACTTGCCTTGCCTTGCCTAAATGATCCAGTAGCGCCCTCTAGTGGAAAAGAAGGCGCCAAACAGTTCTGCAAACTTCTGTGCCAACAGATAAATAAATAAAATAAATAAATAAAGATAAATGTTTAGCTTCCTGTAGCTAGTTTATGTAAAAACAGACACGTCCAGTCAATATTTGTACATGTTATATTGCTTTTATTGAAACAAATCAAATTAGCAACACAAGCACACAGAAATAAATTATTTAGTTTGTCAAACCGGGCTCCTCGTTTAAGCTCATAGCTTATACTCTACTGATGACTGGGTGGGGGTCGGGGGGGTCGGGAGGCCTGTGCTGTCGTACAGTGGATGTAGCTTCTCAGGTCAGTGTAATATTTACCTCACAGTGCTGACGGTCAGACATTCAGTGTTTGAGTGTACTCAGCAGAAAAAATAAAATAAAACACTAATAACAGGCTGCCATTTCATAAAATCACAAAAACACAATATATATTTGTAAAAGTCTCATTTTAAAGACTAAATATATGAATAGACAGACAGAAAGCTGCTTTGGTTATAGTTTAAAAAACACACAGGCTTGATTCGGTCCACAGAGGTTGCTATGGTCGGCCTCTCGTTGCCACGGTTACATGTTGGATGTCTTTCCGGGGGCAGCACTGAATGTGGCGATGAGCTCCTTCACCCAGGGAGCTGAGGGCCGCACGCACAGCTGGCGGCCGGCCCGAGTGTGCAGCCTGAATATACAGAGAGAGAGAGAGAGAGAGGAGTCAGACGGGACGGGGGAGGACATGGCGGAGGACACGAGGCCTAGGACGTGGTTTATCTGAGGACTCACAGGATGGCTGGGTTGGAGCAGCGCTGGCTGGTCTTGGTGTAGCCCAGCACCCTGGTTCTGGGCACTTCTCTTTCGTTGAAGGTGAAGCAGCATTTCTTTGGGCCGGTCCCGCGCAAACCTGCAAACACACGACAGAACATGAGTCGATGCCCGCGCACACTTCTCTGTTTGTGTTTTAACTTCCCGTCTCTGGTAAAAAAAAAGTTGTCACGTCACCTTTAAATAAAGTGAGAACAAGACAGAGGGTGGTTTCAGCTCTGCATCAGGAAAAACACAACTAGAGCAGCTACTCTGCTGAGCTACAGCTCTTACAGCTAAGAGCAAGAGCGTTAAACGTTATATTTAAAGGACATGATTTAACTTTAAACTATAAATCTGCATTCAGGAGACACAGCTGATGTATATCTGTTATTTATATTTCATACCTAAGTGTTAGTTTAGAGGCTAATCAGCTAAAATAAACTACTTTTCTAGGTGGCTAACGACCTGAAGTTCATTTTTCTTTCTGCAGGGTTAGGTTTTGTTCTTTGTCCTATTTTTGTTCCTCAGGTTTAATCTAAGATCTCATCCTTTAGCTTTCAGGTTCTCAGACAAACCAAATTGTTGTTGATCAGACTTTAGAGGTTAGAGGTCAGCTTTCCTTTCCTTTAGCTCTGTTTTGGAAGCTACTAGAAGCTCCAGATGTGTTTGACCTTCCGTATTATTAGTGTGATAATATTTATCTATGCATCTTTAAAGGCTCGTGTCTTCGTCCTGGGGTCATAAAACCATCCAGTAGAGCAGCTGTTTGTTGTTTAATGACTAATATAAAATGATAAACAGTGTGTAATCAAACACTGGAGATGTGTGTGTGAAGCTTACCTTCAGTCAGAGCGATGGCGGCGATGGCGATGACCAGCAGAGACAGAGCGAGGCGAGGAGCAGCCATCCTTAGAGGAGCGTTTGATTCGTTGATCGGTTAAAAGTCTGTAGGAGCTGTAGGAGCCTGTGCTAAGTGCTGTGGCCTCTCCATCCATCAGCTGCTGTATTTATAGGGAACAAACCGGGGTGGGTGGGTGGCGAGGGGGAGGCCCGTCGGCTGTGAGTGGTGGCCTTTGTATGTTTGTGTGTTGATTTCAGTTCTGTAAAAATAACTCCATGATATTCACTGGTGAGATTAAGGAAGTGCACTACGTGTGGATTCCCCTTCGTCACTCGCATCTCACTTCTATGTGACCCAAGAATAACGTGGTTTCTGTTCGTTTCTCACCTCCTACTTCATCTGACATCATGGGCCCCTCTGGGGTTTGGTTTGCTCATGTGGTTATTAAACCCTATTAACTGACTAACGGAAAAAAATAAAAAAAACGAGGTGCGTAGAGTCGATAAAATAATTCTAGTGAGTAAAGTCTGAAAAGATAAAGTGCAAAGAAGAAAATCAAAATCTGAGTGAGTTCAGTGGAACCGCCCGGGGAATTTTGGCAAAGATGGCCACTCCAGAAATAATAATAACAACAACTTGTGCGTGTCATGAATGTGGAGATTTTATTTTGAAAGTCTGGACTACAGCAGTGGTTTCAAACATGAGGTTAGGGGCCCTCGATTTGGATTAATAATAATTAAAGAGATGCATCAGAATAACGTTAAGGACAACAGTGAGGAGGAAGAGGAGGAGACAGAAGCAGGACGATGGGGGAGGAAGTAACATGTCCTGAATGAGTGGAGTCTTAGAAGACGACCAGCATGTCTCCACGTGTCCATCGTCTCTGTCCACATGGATTCTTGGTTCAGGCTGAATAACGTGCACAGAAAGGATCTCCATCAGGTGCTGTAGCAGATGAAGGGCTCTCACTACATGAATGAGTCACGTCTTTAGTCATAACATCAGGTCTGAGGAGGTCATGCACGGAGAGACACCTTGCAGCAGATTAACATCAAATCTCACTTTCACGTGCAGTGATTTATCCATTTATAAATCTTCAGACGAACACTGGAATAAAATAAAACAACCTGGTTAGTCTTATTTTAGCAGATGACGTCCAGAGACACAAACAGAGACAGAATATCTGCGTCCACACGGATCCGTCTCAACACGACTCAAAACTCTACTTCATATTCCAGGTCTATAGGTGGCGCTGTTTCAGTTTCAGAAATTCACCAAAAACAGAGAGGAAGAGGTGGAGCATGCGCATAAAGCTTGAGCGCTGTTTACAAATCGTCTTTAGAAGAAACCAAACTCAAGGAGAAATGATATTTAGCCCTAGTAACCATAATAGGCTCAATATCTTCTCCAGCAGGAACACGAGCATGTAGTCCACCATTGTTGTTGATGTTGTTAGGAGACGTCTCACGGGATATAAGAGGTGGAAGGCTGCTCCAGGGGGCGTGGCCATGACGTCATCGAATGTGTTTATCCCCGTCCACATGAAAACTCAAGAGCTGCATTTGCGAATGTTTCAGAAAAGTGTGTTTTAGGGCGATGTGTTTACAGGATTAATGTGGACGATCGGATGCAAAACATCTGTGTTTAAACCAAAAAGCGTCTCCATTTGGGCATGGCCTTGATTTTATACGCTAGCCAAAACAAAAGTCTCCAACTGCATGGGTGATTATCTTTCAGCTGGAAACAAGTTATTTAAGCCCAACTGATGCAATGAGTAGCTTCTCATTTCTTCAACAACCATGTCTAAAGACACATCCTGTGGTCGTCTGTTTGAGAAGGGTCAAATCATTGGCATCAAGCAGAGAAAACATCTAAGGAGATTGAAGAAACTACTAAAACTGGGTTAAGAACTGTCCAAGGCATTATTAGAAACTGGAAGGAGAGTGGAGAAGCATCGTCTTAGAGGAAGAAATGTGGTCAGAAACCACCAGTAGAACTCAGGGCTATGTTTAATAGTGAAAGTAAGAACATTTCCACACGTACAATGTGAAGGGAACTCAAGGGATTGGGACTGAACAGCTGTGTAGCCTTAAGAAAACCACTAATCAGTGAGGATAACTGGAAATAAAGGCTTCAGTTTGCTAGGGAGCAGAAAGATTGGACTCTGGAGCAATGGAAGAAGGTCATGTGGTCTGATGAGTCCAGATTTCCCCTGTTCCAGAGTGATGGGGGCATCAGGGTAAGAAGAGAGGCAGATGAAGTGATGCAGCCATCATGCCTAGTGTCTACTGTACAAGCCTGTGCTATGGGGCAGTGCTATGATCTGGGTCTAGGTTCATTAGCTGACTACCTGAATATACTGAATGAGCAGCTTATTCCATCAATGGATCATATTCCAAGATGACAATGTCAGGATTCATGGGGCTCAGATTGTCAAAGAGTGGTTCAGGGAGCATGAGATGGATTGTTCCACCACAGAGTCCAGACCTTAACCCCATTGAGAATCTTTGGGATGAGCTGGAGAAGCTTTGAGCAGTGGTCAGACTCTCCATCATCAATACAATGAATGAAACACTGGATGGAGAGAAATCTGGAGACATTGGAGAAGATTAGAGACACAATGAGACAGAGAATGAGGTCCAGCAGTGACGTTTGTTTTTATGTCCAGACTGTTATTTCTCTGCAGACAGATCAGACTTCAGGTGCTTTTCATGTCCCACAGAGAGAGATGACTGGGACATTCCCATGATGCAGCAGTGCCTCCTCAGTGTTCAAAAGAAGAACAACTTCCTGATTTAAAGGTCACTTAGACGCTTCATTCTGTTCATTTGTGTTTATGTTCAACATTTGATCATTTCAGAATGATGTCTAAAGCTGAGCTAGATTTCTCTTCTTTGTCCTCCTCCTCCACCTTCTTTCCATCTTCCTCCTCCTTATTTTTGTACTCCTTCCTAGCCTCCTCTTCTCTTTCTGCTTCTTCTTCATCTTCTCCTTCTTCATTGTCTTTCTATATCCTCCTCTTCCTCATCCTATGTCTTCTTTTCCTCCTCTTCTCCATCATGTCCACCTCTTTGCTCTTCTTCTTCCTTGTCTTTCTGTATCCTCCTCCTCTTTCACCTTCCTTTCATCAGCTCTTTCTCCTCCTTCCTCCTCTTCATCGTTCTCATCTTCCACCTTCTTTCCATCGTCTTCTTTTTGCACTCCTTCCTAGCCTCTTCTTTCCGTTTCATCTTCTTCTTCCTTGTCTTTCTACATCCTCCTCCTCCTCCTCCATCTTCTTTTCCTCCCCTTCTCCTCTTCGTTCTTCATCTCATCCACCTCATCAGTCTCCTCTTCCTCCCCCACCTTCTTTTTCATTGTCTGCTTCCTCCCTTCACTTCCTCCTCCTCCTCTTCTTCTTCTGCTCTATTTCCAAAATATGCACGTGTATCCAATCACATCAATTGATTTAGCATTTCTACGGTAACGGATTGATCCATGTGGACATGAACACATGAATAAAAACAGTCAAACGAATATTCTCATTTGTTTTGTTTAAAATGTTGACTCATTCTGACCCGGGGACATTTTCTTCACTAATACTTGGAATCATCTGGATTTCAGAGATAAGCACGTTTTCAGTCCCGTGGTTTTTACCTTTTGTCATTTCAGCCTAATTTGACCTTGGTGTTAATGCGATGGGGGGGATTTGTTTTCACACTTGACCGGCCGCTGCATGCTAATTCAATGCTCTCCACTTTTCCCCCGAGCTAATCAAAAGCAGAAGGGCCTTGCTTAGACGCTGCTTTCGCTTCTTCTTCTTCAGCCGTCCATCGGCCGTGACTGAGTCATTGTTTCTGACGCGCCGATGAAAGAGGAACTCAGACGCCACAGACTCTCTCTCCAGTGGCCTTTCTCTTGTTCAACAGGTTCTATAACCACTTCATAGCCACCGACTCTCGTCACGCTGACCGAGTATTTCCAATGCGTGTGTTGAAATAACGACACAGAGAGGGAGAGCTCCTTTCATTCTTTAGTTGTTATTATTTTTTTTTTAAGAAAAGCAGAAGAAAATCATCAGCAGTTTGTTAGAAGCTTAGAAAGAGAAAAGCTATTGATCCCCCCCCCCCCCCCCCCCCCCGTAACACATTACAGAGACCAACCCAATCAATTAACAGCCCCCCCCTCCCCGCCCGCATTGTAGTCCAAAGACAGGATTCAATTAAATCAAATAAAAAAACATGAAGACAAATTATAGAAAATCTAATCATAAAAAAGGAGAGCAACACTTTTACTGAGACTAAGAGCCAGAAGCGTTATTACAAGCAGCTACCACAGCTGCTGCACATCTGTCAGAATCATAAGAGAATACTCTAATTAGTTCAGGGACAGTCAGAGAGATCATAAACACCAAAACGATGCACGAGTCCTGCCTGATTCTTGTTTTTTGACTATAATTAATAACCTGCCAGAGGCATAGACTGTAAAATAAATGGACGACATGTCTCCCCTTCCCCCCACTGGTGTAAGCCAAGCTAAAATTTCAGGTACACGAGCGCCGCCATCTTGAAAGTTTGGATCTCAAGGCCGAGCGGCACTCTAATGTTGTAGTTTTAGCTAGCTAGTTAAAAGCACATTAACTAGCTAGAAGTAGACTCTTTAATGACCTTTAAAGGACATATGTTGCCACAGTCTGTCTGCGCCGGGCCTCACATGAAACAGTGAGTAAGCCAGTTTACAGAACAGCTACTCATTTAGTATCTACAGTCATGTTCCAAGGACAACTGTCAATCAACATGATGTCACATCCTGTTTTTATACCGTCAAATAACCTGAAGACGAAAAAAAGAAGAACGGGGGAGCTCCACAGGCTTCACTTTTTTAAGGAGCCGTCATGGCGTCCATTTTTCTACATGGTCTAAAGCATAGACATATATACATAGACACCGCATAGACTGTGTAGGGACGTGCCTAAAGCGCCGCCATCTTGGTACAGAGCTAGCAGAGGCAGCGGTGCATGAACATACGAAGGAAAGAGGTACTTCTCAATCTCAAAGTAGAATTATTTGCTGAGTTTTGGACCGATTTCCAAACGTATTGATCTGTTAAAAACGTCACACATGTAGCTATGATAAAAATATGGTTTTACTACCCAAATACAAATGAATGTTATCAGCAGACTAGCTTCTGACAGAGGATTGGAAAGAAAAGATGCCGGACTTCAACTGAGCGATTTATGATGACTTTTATTGTGTAGAAACACCATTCCTCCATAGATGTAATGCACTGTAGGAGCCAGTGGCCCTGTTCCAAGATGGCCGCCCTGTAGGCACGCCGCTCCAGTAGATGGCAGCGCTCAATGAGGCGTCTATGTAGATATGACGTTGACAGACGTTGTTTTGGCATTTACGTTCACTTTAAAACAAAAAGTTGATAATCGAGTTTGTTTGATTTGGGATCTAGTGAAGAAAGGAGGCTGAGGTTACGGTGTAACGACCAACGCTAAAGCCTAAACACGGAGGAAATATCTCAACATACCAGCAGGTGGCAGTAGTCCATGTTCTTCATTCAAAAGAGGGAAACAGGAAGAGCTACTGTTAGCTAGGAGGTCAGGCGGCTAACGAAGAGCTAAACCATTTTGTTTTGGACAAATTTTGAGCTGACCTGATTGGCCCAGAAGATCTTTGTGATATATTTTTGCCTCCAGTTAGTTGTTAATTTAGCGCCTTAGTGGTTGAAAGGAGTCCCACACAAACCAGGCTCAGTCTTTACACCTTTTTCACCTTTAAATCCCAAAATATACAAAGTTTAAATCAACAAAACGGAAAAAAAAACAACCTTCACATCACCAGCTTTTAAATCACAACATGTTATATTTGGCAGTATTCAGGTTCTGTGTCGTAAATAGGACAGCTGAAGAAAAGTAAAGTTTGACTAAATAAACATAATCGTTGGCTGAACTCATCCCAAACACACCGTGGCACCGTCCCGTCACTTCCTGCTGCGTATTTACACGACTATCTACCGAGCACACGAGGAGTTTGATCTCATTTGTTCTCTCTAAGCAAAAATAAGGAAAAAATAAAACCGCCTGTCACAGACTCAACCTAAGAATAGAAAAAAAAGGTGAAGCACAGATACAAACATTAGTAATAAGAGGAATATATTAGTCATAATATTAATCATAATAACGGGCAGCCAGGTGACGTGGACTCATACTGAATGTAATAAAAACGACGGTTGAACACATGTCTGAACACTCACTCTCACATTCACACAGCAGCAGCAGCAGTACGTCAACCCCTGAAACCACGTCTGTAAACCCTGCTCTGTCTCAGTGTGTTCAGAGAAAGCCCACCGCTGACGAGATAAAACACGGCACGCTGCCCAAACGCACACAGGACGCGGCTGTAAACACTGCGTAGACCGTCGGGATCGAACCGAAGCGTGACGGCGGCTTTCACTCAGAGAAGCGCCGTCGATCTTCACAGACATCTGTTAAATAAACATAAACCATAAGTACGCTGATGGTGGTCCATGTGTTCCCCTGAATGAACCTGGAGCTTACTGCCAACGAGTGAAGTGATAGACAGCTGCCATTAGTAACAGCCAGAACATTATGGATGTCAGGAAACTACCTCAGCATTGCTGCAGACACCTTTTCCCTGAAGGCCTCTTTCAGCAGGATAATGCTCCCTGGTTTGGGTTTGAGGACAACGAGGTCAAGGGGTTGCCTCCAAATTCCCTAGATCTCCATCCAATCCATCATTGGTGGGACATTCTGGAGTCTGATACGTGGCGACCTCCACCCCTCAACTTAAAGTAGGACTTAAATGACCTTCTGCTAACGTCTTGGTGCAAGATACACGCAGCTCCACACCTTCAGAGGTCTAGAAGAGTCGATGCCACGATGGGTCATAATGTTACGGCTGATTGGTGTAAAACCCAAACAGAAGATGTTTGATTTAGAAGGTGGAAGAAGAAGAAGGTAGGTTTCTCCGTTGGGGTGAGCATGCGATGCACCACTTAAGGGAGAAGGTGAAGGATCTCACCGAATTCAAAAGGAACTCGTGGGTACAACGTGGGAAGTCGTGCACGTACAACGATTGGCGTCCATCGACCACGCGAACAACGCTAGCTAACCACTGACTATCTATAACTCTGAGCTTATCGTTAAGCTCCGGTCTAGACGGTGGCGTTCATGCTTCCACATTGTCTAGATTTGGAGGGCATCACTCGACACATCATCTGTATGTACACAGCACCAAAACCAGCCGTCCACAGCTTCAGGTTAACACCACGGCCTCTGTGGCTGTTGGGAATTACCATAAAAAGTCTGAAGGTGTGTTTAGACCGAGGCAATTTTCCACAAACAGCCAAACTCCCCAGCTAAAGGACTATCTGAAATAGAACAGACTTATTATTTTAAGAGCTTTATTTCTTTGTAGTCTCTATTATAATCATTAAACTGAGAAGTGATCAAGTTTCATGCATTTGTAGTTCAAACCTCTAGAGCTGAACCTTTAGATAAACATCTGTTTTAAGTCAAGTTCACACACTGGTGATTAAGCAAATTAGTAAAACTCTCTCTCCAGGGAAGTGGGTAGAAATTGTGGTGACAAAGAGGAAATATATATATAAAAAAAACAGTTATGAATGTAACTGGGGTTTTATGAATTTACTATCTCTGGCTGCCATGAAGGACGAAACTGAGGAAGCGTTTTAAGAAAAAACTCTGAAAAAATCCATATGAAAAAACAACTTGTTGTTCACACCATGTGACCACCAACATCATTTGGAGCACAGTAAAATATTTAGCAAACAGCTGTGATCATAAAACAGAACCAAAAACAGCGATTAGGGCAAGCAGAAACATTGTGGTGACAGCGGTAAAGTAGCCTACACCAAGAAGGAAACTAATAAGTAATGAATGTGACTAAGGATTCTGTGAATTCTGGCATCCAGGAAGAATGAAACTGAGAAAAGCTTGTTGATTATAGCTTCCTGGATTCTTCTCACGGTCTCTTCCTGCTAAAAGGGAGTTCTTGTTTCGTGCCTGTGTTGAATTTAATTGAATTCACAGTAAAGATAAGAGTCTAGGATCAAAGGCGAGGTCAAACACATATTGCCACTGGTGCTGTTTTTTCCTTGTTGGAGAATACTGAAAGATGGCCCTGTTAACTTAAAACAATGGATTGCTATCTGCTGCTGCTGTTTCAGAACCAACAAAAGTGAACAGTGAACAGTGAACAGGAACTCTCTTGGGACGACGGCAAAGATTGTGGTGACAGAGATGAAGTAGCCTACAGCAAGAAGGAAACTATGTCAATGATTCTGTTCTACCAGCGTTATTTGGAGTAGAGTAAAATATTTAGCAAACAACAGTGGTCATAAAACAATGGATCGATATCGGCTGCTGTTTCAGAACCAAGAACAGTGAACAGAAACTGTCTTGGGAAGAGCGCGAGGATTGTGGTGACAGAGATGAAGTAGCCTGCAGTAAGAAGGAAACTATGATGTCTATGATTCTATGATGTTCTACCGACATGATTTGGAGCAGAATAAAATATTTAGAAAAAAACTGTTCTTGGTGTCAGAACCAAGAACAGTGAGCAGAAACTCTCTTGGGTAGAGGGTGAGGATTGTGGTGACATAAAAGTTATGAAGTTGAATTTACTGTCTCTGGCAGCCAGGAAGAACGAAACTAAGGAAGATAAAACATAATTTGGAGCAGAGTAAAATATTTAGCAAATGGCTGGGGTCATAAAACAATGGATCGATATCCACTGCTGTTTCAGAATCAAGAACTGTGGACAAAAACTCTTTTGGGAAGAGGGCGAGGATTGTGGTGACAGAGATGAAGTAGCCTGCAGTAAGAAGGAAACTATGATGTCTATGATTCTATGATGTTCTACCGACATGATTTGGAGCAGAATAAAATATTTAGAAAAAAACTGTTCTTGGTGTCAGAACCAAGAACAGTGAGCAGAAACTCTCTTGGGTAGAGGGTGAGGATTGTGGTGACATAAAAGTTATGAAGTTGAATTTACTGTCTCTGGCAGCCAGGAAGAACGAAACTAAGGAAGATAAAACATAATTTGGAGCAGAGTAAAATATTTAGCAAATGGCTGGGGTCATAAAACAATGAATCGATATCCACTGCTGTTTCAGAATCAAGAACTGTGGACAAAAACTCTTTTGGGAAGAGGGCGAGGATTGTGGTGACAGAGATGAAGTAGCCTAAAGCAAGAAGGAAACTATGATGTCTATGATTTTTTATGATGTCCTAACAACTGTGGTCATAAAACAATGGCTTGCTATCTATTGCTGTTTCAGAACCAAGAACAGTGAACAGAACTCCCTCTTCGACAAGGGGGCACTGTGGTGACAGACATGAAGTAGCCTACAGCAAGAAGGGAACTAAAAAGATATGAATGTAAGAAAAGTTTCTATGATGTTCTACCAACATATTTTGGAGCAGAGTAAAATATTTAGCAAATGGCTGGGGTCATAAAACAATGGATCGGTATTTACTGCTGTTTCAGAACCAAGAACAGTGAACAGAAACTGTCTTGGGAAGAGGGCGAGGATTGTGGTGACAGAGATGAAGTAGCCTACAGCAAAGATGTTATGAATGTATTTCAGGTTCTATGAATTTAGAGGACTAAGTCAGTTGTGAACACATGCACAGGACTTATTTCTCTTTCTTCATAAAACAAACATCTAAAACTGGAGAAATTTCATCTTGTTGACACTTAATTCTCGTTCCCTTCACTGCTTCTTTGTTGGTTTTACTCTCAGTCTGAACACACCTTCAGTTTGTTTCACATCTTCTGTGGCCGGGCTGCAGTTAATCTTTGGGACGAATTTTGAACTTGAATAAAAAAAAATCCGTTTTTAATCCGTGGCATGTTGCACGGCCTGCAGGTGTCCGTCCCAGAGGAATGAGGTTTTGCGGTTGCGTCACAATATGGCTGCGGCGGTGGTGGTGATGATCGACTGTACAACTCACCGCGCTCAAACCAAAGACTTCACACTGAAGTTCACCTTATGCACCAACCAGACGTGCTAACCAGACAGCTACCGCGTGTGATTCGCGTGTGGTCACATCCAAAAAAAATGGCCGCCAGAGGTTTTTAAATCGCCTGAAAGCCCCTCTGTACAAAGTGTGTGTTCATGTGCGTGTTAAGTTATCGCTCATGCACAAAACGGCATCCAGACTCAAGCCAGTGTGTATCAAGCCGCTATATTAAAGTTGTAAACTGACACCGTTTCCCATCATGCATCAGCGGAAAGACTCACCCAGAAAACAGAAACATGCTGTAGGCATCGCATCAAACAAGCCCCGCGCCTCGTGTCCTTTTATACAATACCTCTTTTTTTTCCTTTTTTTTTAAGAAACATATCATTAAAAGTATTAAACAGGCATTAAACTCCCTATAAAAAGTGGTGTGGCGACAATAGAAATGATTTTTCTCCTCTTAGAAACTTTTTTTTATGTTTTTGTTTTTTTAGAAAAGAAAGACACTTGTTGAGGTTCCTGGGACTGTCCTGGGAGCAAAGAGGTGAACGACCGATAGCCTCATTATTATTATTATTATTATTATTTTTTTTTTTAAAGGAAGGAGCACGACACGAGTGGACGCAGGCGGTCAGTGTAAAGGCCAGTCAGCAGCTTCACGTCAATGGTTTCCGTTTGTACACAGTCACTAAACGACGAGGATCCAACCGTCCCTGATGGTAGGATGATTTAAAAAAACAAAACATCATACTCAACACGACGGCTAGAACAGATCAGATAAAAGTGTGTGTGTGTGTGTGTGTGTGTGTGTGTGTGTGTTGGCTACATGAAACAATTGACTGTAAAGAAAAACCCCTCTGGATTCAGTTCAGCTCAGCGGGCAGCGTTTTAGTCCATCTCTTGTGTTTGATGTTTTCTGTTTAGTGTTCACGTGTGATTTATCCAGGAAGATGGAAATCTCTCTCTCTTCCCCTGAGTCGCCTCACGTCTCCTCTTTTAATCCTCTGATTGATCCACCTGTGAGCCGTCCCTCGAATCCTCCTCGAGCAGCTCCGTACCTGTAAACTCTCCTTCTTGAGTTTTCTTCTCCTCGTCTTCTTCTGCTGCTCCTCCATGGCAGTATGTTTCTTTTAAAAAAATAACTAAAAGAGAAGAAGAAGAAGAAGCAGCAGCAGCGGCGGTGGCGGCGGCTCAGGCCGTGGATCTAAGGCTCCTCTTCTCCGGTGGAGACGGCCAGACGCATGGCCACGGACAGGTGGTCGGTGAGGCCGGCCAGCTGAGAGATGAAGCTGAACTCCTCGATCTCCTGGAGGAGGAAGAAGAAGAAGAAGAAGAAGAAGCAGAGATGGTCATCATCAGATCATTTAAAGTTCACTAAACTCACACACTGAGACCCTTTGATGGTAACCATGGTAACCTTTACTAATCAACACCAGGTGAAAAGAAAAACAAGATGAACCAAGATGGAACCAATGTGGACCAATGTGGACAGAGATGATGGAGACGTGGAGACATCCTGGACGCCTTCTAAGACTCTACACTTGCAGGACCAGAGGAGGACATGGAGGAGGAGGACATGGAGGAGGACCCTCTTTTTCTCTCTTGTCCTTCTTTACCCTTTCCTTCCTATTCTTGCTCCTCCTCCCCTTTCTTCTCCTCATCCTCCTCCCCCCTTCTTCTTGTTCTTCTCTTCCTCCTCTTCATCCCCCTTCTACTTCTCCTTCCACTCCTTCATTCATCATTTCATCTTCTTCCTCTTCCTCCTCCTCCCTCTTCTTCTCTTGTTCTATTTCCAGCAGAGCTGATGCTCCTCTACAGGTGACTGATGTTCTGATGTAAACAAACATTCTCATCCGATCACATCGTTTTAATTTAGCGTTACTATGGAAACCGTTCAGATGGATTCTCTGATCAGTCTTTGCGTCATGTGACGTCCTGCAGCCTGAAGCCGACATTAGCGGATTTATTTCAGTCAGAATGGAAAACAAAATGCCCGGTGCAGTTGGTTCTCTTTGTCTCGTTGACTATTTAGGGAAGTATCGCTGTCAAAGATAGCTGAGGAAGTTGACATCACCGGTTTCTGGTTGCACACGAAACGGGCCGAGTTCTGTAAGTGTGACCACGGTTTTATTTTCATTTGTTTGTTATTAAAAGTCTTGATGACGATGAAACAAGGACGTCTGGACCTGTAGAGTTTCCTGAAGACGTTTTTGATTTACGTCTTCCGCTCTAATAGACCGATGGAGAAACATAAGAGACAACCAGATACCCAGCTGTGACTGGAGGGAACTCTTTCTTATATTTCCTTCTCCAATGAATGAAACTTTATGGACAATTGGTCAAAAAGTAAAACTAGATTCCTTCAACTACAAGTCAAGATCCATCTATCGACCCTTTTCTGTTCTATTCTATTCTATTCTATTCTATTCTATTCTATTCTATTCTATTCTATTCACACAGGGCCCAAATTCCCAGACACTAATTCATGTCCTTTTATAATATCTGATTGGTTAAATGAACCGTCTTAGTTCTTGTTTCTGTTTCAAGCTGAGGAGCCAAAATAAGAAGCTGAAAGAAGCTAAACAAGGCTCCTCTGGGTAAAAGCCTGTCTTACATTGCAGGGCATTTCCCACTCACTCAATTAAAAACCCTGCAGAAACATTTTCTACATAAGATAAAAGGGACTAGACCAATCCACAATAAACAACACCTGACCTAAAGTTTGTGGACGGGACAAGTCCCTGAAGGAAGACGGGTACTTTCCTTCTTTCCCTCAGCTGTGACTTCCACAGAAACTTCTACTGCTAACGCTGACACATAGAAACGATCCAGTCGTTTCATCACACAGAAAAATACAGACAGAGATTAATGAGAAGAAAACGTGCAAATAAACAGGAAGTGGTTTAAAGTTTAGAAGGAAGTTAATCAGCAGCCGGCTCATCATCCTGACGTTGCCGTGTTCGGACACAAGGTGGCGTCAGGTGGTTGAGAGACTAGAGAGGGATCCTGTGAGACGGTGTGATTAAGTTTTCCAGTCGTTCGACAGCCTCGGTGTCCTCGTTCCCTTCCCTCACAGCTCAGTGTCTTTGTTTCGTCTCTTTTTATCGAGTCAGACATCCTCCCATGGGGAGATGTCGGATAATTTCCCGTCCTGCCTCCTTTGAAAAGGAAAAAATAAGCTTTGACGAGTGTCTAAAGATAAGAATAAATAAAACCATTATTTCTTCCCCGCTGGCGAGAAAATGACGGAAACTTTTATTTAAATTATAGCTCAAGGTAAACGGGCTGTGTATTTGTTTTGGGGGGTATTTCAAGTTATGGTTTCTTTTGTTATTATATTACATGACCATCAAAAGGAGGAGATGGAGGAGGATGAGGGATAGAAGAAGAAGAAGAAGAAGGAGGACAGAGAGGATGAGGAGAATGATAGGGAGGAGGTGAAGAAGAAATAAGGATGTGCAGAGGGTGAAAAAGAAGAAGGAAGAGGAGAGGAGATAGCGGGAGGAGAACATGAAGGAGGTGAAGAAGGAAGAAGACAAGAAGGCCTAGGCTGCTGGGGGACAATGCACTAAACACATGTTCTCCTTCTTTCTTCTCTCTCCTCTCTCGTGTCCTCCACTTTCTTTTCTCTGGCACAGAGCTCCTCCCTCTAAATTCCTATCTGCTACTAGTCATGCAATTCTGTGCTATTACTATGTAGAATGTTTACTGCTGCTCTCCCTTCTTCCGAGTATCTCTGGCCTGGAGTTGAGTGTTTCCTGTGGAGCTCCATACTACATCTGTTGTCGTGGTCTCATCATTCTGCCCAGTCTCCATGGAATCCTGCTGTTATCCACTCCTACCAGAATGAACGATTCTCCAACCTGCCTATGATTCCCCTTACATTTTCTAACCATCATTAACATCATTAGTTTGTACCATAGCATCCCACCTGTATGCTTTAGTCAGATGTGTGTATCTATGACAGATGTACTGTATGTTTATCTTGCTGTTCTCTTTCTCTGTCTGTACCTGGCTGGCCTTAGGCAGAAGGGTCCCTCCATATGAGCTGGGTTCTGCTCAAGGTTTCTTCCTGTTAAAAGGGAGTTTTTCCTTGCCACCGTCGCCTGCGGGCTTGCTCTGGGGGTTTCAGGCCGGGTCTTGTAAAGCGTCTTGAGACGATTTGTATTGTTTTTGACGCTATATAAATAAAGCTGAATTGAATTGAATTGAAGAAGGAGGACAAGAGAAGAATCGAAGAGGAGGGTGGAAGGACGGTGAGAAGAAGAACAGGAGGAGAATACAATGGAGGAGAAGATGAAGAGGATTAGGAGTAGAACTCTTGTCCTCCTCCAGTCCTGAACGTCTAGAGTCTTAGAAGACGACCAAGATGTCTCCACATCTCGTCTCTGTCCACATAGATCTTGGTTCTTCTTGTTTCTCTACCTCCATCTTTCTGTCCATCACCTGATGTTTACTCTACGTGGAGCAGACATGATCAGAGAGGATGGTCCAACAACCAGAGAGAAACCAGCAGCATTAACATTTTGTTAGAAGTCTGAGTGGTTCTGTTATGTTAGATGGAAGTTGTTTTTATTTCTAGCGGTGCAGCTTGTTGTTTCCGGACAATGGAGTTCTTATTTTTCCCTGGAGAATCTCCAGCCTCCCGCTTTCTAACCCTGAACTGAATCGTACCAGTTTCCAGTCCTGCTGCAGGCCCTCGTCGCTGTAGAGGATGTAGTCGATCCGGCGCCCGTTGCCCTTCAGCGGGATCTTCCGTCCCTTCTGGCTGCTGCCAGGACACTGACTCTTACTGGGAGGAAACACCAGGTACTCCTTCCTCCCCTCCTCGTTCTCCATCACTCTGACGGAGACACACGAGACAATACAGTCACAAACCAAAGACGTATGGTCAAACCCTGGCTTACGGCGCCATCTTGTGGAAATACTAAAAAGCTGCAACACATTTTGATTAATGAAGGATCTGTCACGTTTAAGGATGGATGTCCTGTGTGTAACAGTTCAGTTGAAGCATGTTGGACATGAATCATGCAGCGTCCTATCAGCGATGGTTTGTGACTGTGTGTCCAGTCAGACTGACTCACTTCTGTAAGCTTTCAGGTGAACTGACATCGTCGTCATAAAGGCCACTGGGATCCAGCAGAGTACCTGTTGAAGGAGACATTAAAGTGAATCACACTGAGAGAGAGAGAGAGAGCATCAACTCTGCTTCATTTAATGTCTTTCAGGTCTTTATTGTAGGAGAACGTTCTGTCAGGTTCTATCTGCAGGTTTCTTTCTGTCATCTTATGGTACGGAACCAAAAAGTGGCACTTGAACGCACCACAAAGACCAACAACCAGCTGGGAGGCTAGGAAGAGCTACTGTTAGCTAGGAAGAGCTACTATTAGCTGGGAGGCTAGGAAGCTAGGAAGAGTTATGTTAGCTAGGAAGCTAGGAAAAGCCACTGTTAGCTTGGAAGAGCTACTGTTAGCCGGTAAGCTAGGAAGCTAGGAAGAGTTACTGTTAGCTAGGAAGCTAGGGAGAGTCACTGTTAGCTTGGAAGAGTTGCTGTTAGCTGGGAGGCTAGGAAAAGCTACTATTAGTTAGGAAGCTAGGAAGAACTACTGTTGGATGAGAGGCTAGGAGACTAGGAAGCTAGGTAGAGCTACTATTAGCGAGGAGACTATGAAGCTAGGAAGAGCTACTATTAGCTAGGAGGCTAGGTAGAGCTGTGTGGCAATAAGCTACAAACCATTGTACAGGTTTGGTTTCTCCTGAATCATGCTGATCAGTTGTTGTGCTACAGTTTATTCATCCCAGATCATCCCGTTGTTGTGGAAACATTCTTTGGATTTAAATGTTCAGATTGATCTAGATGCTTCCCGATCCTCCCCCTCAGCACGACAACCAGCTTCTCGCTTTTAGCCGCTCTAAAAGCACGACTTGTGTCAAAGCTTCTGCCTTCGCAATCCTCAGACCACAATCTACTGTCATACACCGGGGAAATATTAACAGCCACAGAGAGAGTGACGAGCACTCAGAGATGCTTTCGACAACAAGCCGTGGGCTGGATAATGTGTTTGAAATGCTCGGTATGAAGAGAGCAGCACTCTGAAGTTACTCCAGTCAACTCACAGCGTTGGGAGCTCTTATGTGAAAAGTAGGCGACTGATGCGCCGGCAGCATTTCCCACAAGTCTACGAGCCGGTTTTAGATCGCTGAAATACATCTGCTGCGCTGTCGGGAGGGCACACACAGATGGGCCACAGCTTTCTGTTCGTTATGGTAAAATATAGATTTACAGGAGCTTCCCACTTTCAGGTGGTTAACGCGACCTCAGCTCCTCTCAGGCGTCCTAAATCCTGACGTCACCATCTAGCTCTTAATAAATGTTCCTTCACACCAGTTTTGACTTTCGCCTCTTAAAATACACTGTGGCCTCCACAGTTACTGTACTTGTTGGGTTTTTTTTTTTGGTTCTGCGGCTGTTTCATTTTCCTTCAGTCCGGAAAGAGAAGACACAGCAGCCTTTCATTTTCACAGCTTCAGCGTGTGAATCTGCTTCTGCTGCACTTTAATTAACAAGTGGCCCCATGCTAGCTGTGATTTAAGGACAAAGAGGCCGGCAGGTTCGAGCTGAAGGTGTTGAAGGACTCCTGTGTCTGATAACATCTGACAACATCTGGCAGCCTGGCCTCTTCCCTTGGCTTGTATTCAGTTAGCTCTAAACGTCTTTGGATAAGCTTAATGAAACTGGATAATCTTCCTTCCTCTTCTTTCATTGATTTAATGATCCATTCTACTTATCTCCCATGGCTACGATTAGCTGGGAAGCTAGGAAGCTAAGACAAGCTACTATTCGTTGGGAGGTTTGGAAGCTAGTAAGAGCTAATGTTAGCTGGGAGGCTAGGAAGCTTAGAAGGACTACTATTAGCTGGAAGGCTAAGAAGCTAGGAAGCCCTACTGTTAGCTGGGAAGCTGGGAAGCTTAGAATAACTACTACTACTAGCTGAAGGCTAGAAAGCTAAGAGGAGCTACTGCAAGCTAGGGAGTCTCACAAGCTACGGAGATTTACTATTAGCTGGGAAGCTAGGAAAAGCTACTATTCTTAAGGAACAACTACTGTTAGCTGAAAGGCTAGGAAGCTAAGAAGAGCTACTATTAGCTAAGAGGCTAGGAAGTTAGGAAGCTCTACTATTAGCCAGAAAGCTAGGACGCTAAGAAGAACTACTATTAGTTAAGAGGCTAAAAAGCTAGCTAAGGAAGAGATACTATTAGCTGGGAGGCTATGAAGGATGCAGCCTGTTTATTGATCTTTCCAGTCCTCTCCTGACAACCGACGTGGCAACCAGCTGCTCTAATAGTTCAGCTTTATTCAGATCTTCCTCCTTTGTGATCCTCAGACCATCTACTGTCACACTGAAATGAAACAGAGTCTATTAGTCTGGAACCATCTGACAACATCTAGCAGTCTCGGCTCGCGTCCAGTTAGCTCTAATCGTCTTTTTATCAGCGTTATGAAACGATGATATCTTCCTTCTCATTTTCCTTCATGGATTCATTGATCCACTCGCCTCCTCTCTCCTCCTCCCCCTCCCTGTCTAATAGCGGCCAAACGTTAAGATCTGCTCCACGTCCAAATAAATAAATAAGCCCTTCTCTAAACAAGCCCTTTCGCTCCGTCCTGCCCACACCGTCCTGAAATAGCTCTGGCCTAAATAGCGCTTCATATCCAGACCCAAAACCCTCCAGTCTTTGCGTCACTAATGCCCATGCACCAGCCGCCTGTCCCGGCTGTATTTTAATTTAGAGCCAGATTACGGTCCTCTGCACGGATCCTGCATCACGTCTCAGAGTGAGGGGAGCTACGGAGGAACGTGTTTGTGTTTGTTCTTACCCAGAGCCCACGGTTTGTCCTCCCCTGGCCCCAGGCGACACGGGTCCTTGTACTGAGTAAAAAGTGCATGCTGCTGCTCCAGCTTGTCCTCTGGAGGAAAACATAAAGTAAAAATAAAACACAAAAGCACAACCGGTTAATTTTAAAACAGGTGACAAAGTCAACAAGGTGCTGCTTGTTTTTCAAAAGCTATAGTCCTGTTGGAGTTTTTTGTTTCATGATATTCAATAATGTCCCAGTATTTTCACCAAACTTTAATTATTTATTATTCTAATTCACAGTACAGTCTGTAAATACGTTTTGTTCTCTTTAAAACCAAAGCACACTTTGGATTACCATGATTACATCAGGAAGCTTAGCCGTTGCTCTTTACAGATAATATCGCGTCATTACGGTAATTTCACTTATTATTTAACTCTTATAACAGGCGGTAATATCTGATATTGAAAGGACAAGCTATTCTGGACACTTTTTCACCTATTTATTGTCAAAATAAGCAAAAAAAATAAGCCCATGTGGACGTTTTGAAGCTTAGATATTAAATATACAGTATACAGTAACCACGCCACAGATCTATTTAAACCCCAACTTCACCACTAATCCTCTAAAAACTGAATATTTGGATGAAATGTCTTCTAGAAAGTCCATTTGTCTTTATTTAAGGTTATTTTCTTTTGAAGATACATCTTGATTTCAATACATCAATAAAGTCCGATCTTCTTTGTGGTGTTATTATAGCATAAGAGCTGCTGACGTATTTTCAAAGACTTCTAGTTCTGTGTTTCTAAATTTACTTTTAGACTGGACGACCCGCGTCTTTGGAGTTTCTCAGCCGTCCAGGCCGTGGTATATCCTAAAAAACTACAACAACAACAAAACAAAAACAAGCAGAAACGAGGACATCAAGACTTTCTCGAAGACGTTTCATTCAAATCTTCAGTTCTCATAGATTCGTGGTGGAGAGTTGGGGTTTAAATATGAACATCTGTAGATGTTGACCATCAGAAACTGAATGGAGCTGCACTTGTTCAGAGACTCGGTTTGGTACGTCCCAAAGTTGGACAATTCTTAAAACATTGATGGAGTTTTAGGGCCATGAATCCAGAAGGACGTCCCCTCTCAAGAAGTTTGTCTGGATTATCTCTGTTGGGAACTGATTCTGCTCCTGCAAAGATCTACTGGACCAATCAGATTCATTGGGGGCGGGGCTTTATGTGGTAATGGACAGAAGGAGTTATATTAGTCATGTCTCTGATTGGTTGGAGGACGATCTAATTGTGTCTCATATTATCTGATTATTATTAACTTCACATTTTGTGAAGGAGAAACCTTCCTGACGTGTTTCTTTGTAGCTCATCTCAAAGCTTTCATCATCATCATCGACTCTTTTTCTATTTGATCATGCTTCTCTAACCCTGGACCTTCATCAGGTCTTAATGTTTGAGCTGAATGAATATCCCTGTCTCACCTGAAGAGCAGTTGTCAAAGTTGAGGTCTCCCAGGAGGACGTCGAAGGCCACCAGGTCTTCCAGAACCTTCTCTCCTTCGGGCGACTGAGACGACGACTGACGGAACTCGGCGCCCCACTGCAGCAACAGGTCCAGCTGCTCGCATCGCACCGACGCATCGCCTGCAGGGAGACAGCAGGAGGTCAGGGGGTCAAAGGTTACACTGGGGAAGGAGGGAGGACGGAGGAGGAGGAGGAGGAGAGGAAGAAGAAGAAGAAGTAGTAGAGTGTGAAGGAGAATGAAGGGGACATAGGAGGAGGACACGTTTCTCCTTCGTGTCCCGTGGGGAGATGTCAGATAATTTCCCGTCTTGCCTCCTTTGAAAAGGAAAACAAATCTTTGACGAGTGTCTAAAGATAAAAATAAATAAAACCATTATTTCTTCCCCGCTGGAGAGAAAATGTCACAGAGGAAACTTTTATTTAAATTATAGCTCGAAGTAAACGGTGCTTTGGTTTTTGGCAGTATTTTAAGTCATGTTTTTTTTTCCCGTTATTATTATATTACACAACCACCAAAAGGAGGAGAAGAAGAAGGAAGAGGAGGAGGGAGAAGAAGAAGAAGAAGAAGAAGAAGAAAAGGGACACGGAGGATGAGGAGAATGTTAGGGAGGAGGTGAAAAAGAGGAAGAAAGAAGGAAGGATGTGGAGAGGGTGGACGAGAAGAAGGAGGACTAGAAAAGGAAGGAAGAGGACATAGGAGGAGAATGAGAGGAAGGTGAAGAGGACGATGGAGGGGAGGGGAGGAAGAAAAGGGAGAAGAAGGAATAGGAGATAGAATTAGGAGTAGAAGTATGTCCTCCTCCATGTCCTGAAGACGGAAGAGGACAGTGGAGAGCAGGATGAATAGGAAGAAAAGAAGGAGGAATAGGAAATGAAATAGGAAAAGGATGATGAGGAGGAGAGAAGAAGAAGTAGGACAAGAAAAGGAGGGAAGAGGAGGATGGAAGGATGAGGAGAAGGAGAACAAGAAGAAAAGAGAATGATGGAGAGGAGGAGAAGGATGTCCTCCTCCATGTCCTCCTCCTCCAGAGTCATAGAGCTCTATCGCTGTCAGTAGATCTGATGGCGTTCGCCGTGGAGAGAAAGAGGGAGGAGAGGGATGAGAGGGAGGAGGAGGAGGAGAGGGATGAGGAGGAGGAGGAGGAGGAGAGGGATGAGGAGGAGGAGGAGGAGGAGGAGGAGGAGGAGGAGGAGGAGGAGGAGGAGGTGGCGGGTGAGAGCATGAGAGAGAAATAACAGCTGAACAGTGGAGAGTGTGAGAAACAAAGAGGTGTAAAGATCCTGGTGGGTGAGTGGGCGGCTCTGGCTTTGATTACTCGCGGCTGAAGTACATGTGAAATGTGATTTATTTATTTTATTTTTTCTGATGGATCTCAGAGAAGGACGGAGGAGCGTGGGCGTGTGTGTGTGCAGGGAAAGCAGGTTTATTTATTTCATATATTTTTCAGATATTCAGCATCAGTCTCCACCGTTACAGATTTAAAACCAGGAAGTCGTCCTCAGGTTGAAGCTCTAATCGCCAGGAAAGGAGCGAGACGATCACGACGCTTTGCAAACAAGACAGTTAGTCTGGTAGATTTATTTATTTGTACATACTTTATTTCATATTTTCATCTGTGACGTGCAGCTCTCTGTCTGCTGGTTTAAATAAAGGATTATCTCCTCTCATCTTGATTTAATCCTCTCATTTCTGCTTTTATTTGTAAAGAAACAATAAATAGAATATCATTTCCGTCGTGCAGCCATAAAAACAAATTAATAATAACACAAATACAAGAGAAATACAAGGTTTAGAGGAGAGAAGATGAAGTCTCTGTTGAGCAGAGATGTGTTAAAGCGTCTGTGATGAAACAACAACACGATGCTAAGTCACAGTGTGGACAGAGACACTGCTGCATTTTAAATAAAAACTATAAGTGATGATTTAAAGAGCTGCTTTGAGTCGTTTCTAGAGGAGGACGGATTTAAAACGACCGAAAGCTGCAGAGATTAATCTATAGATTATACAGAAGCATGTGGAAGCTGTTTAACGTCCAGAGTCTTCAGAGTCAAGACGTGAACTTTTTTTAGGGGACGAAGGTTCAGACTACGTCATGCATAAACACAGGAGAGACAACTCATCAGGAAACGATTCAGCAATCCACCTACACCTGAAGGACAAAGGACACTCCTATGAAGACAACAAGTCTTAGCCAGAGAAGACCGATGGTTTGAAAGAGGACTAAAGGAAGACATCTAGGACAGACTGGATACGCCTTGGACTGAGATTTAATCTGACAATACAGGTTTAACTTCTGTCCCCAAGAGGTTTCAACCTCATTCACACCTTGAGACTGGAGACTCTGAGGGACAGAGGGTCGTTAGACGAGCAAGTTTCTGATGGTTCACCCTCAGAGTTTCTGATTTAAATCTCAAACTTCTCACCAGTCCCCTAAAACTGGAGAAGATGAAACGTCTTCTCAAGAAACTCTACACCTCCAGTTGTCTTTTTCTCTTAAATGCTTTTTGGATATGTCCTAGAGTTGGTCTCCTGTAGTGTCCTAAAGTCTGTCCTTGTCACCATTAAAACAGAAGAAGTAGATGATACAGGGACGTGGTTTTGGTTTATTGCAGACTGCCCTGATACTGATCTTGACCTCCCTACTTATAAGAAGCTGATATTTATTGTTTTGATCTTTACTGTTTGAACCGAAGCCAGAGACGAAGCCGCCGTTACATTATGACGCTCAGTAAACTACACGTTCAGTTATGCATCATGAATCCTCTGCTTCCTCTCAGAAGAGAATCAGGTCTCTGCACTCCAACCCCCCACACTTTTTTTCTTTTATGCTCCCTTACTTACCCCCCCACACCCCTCCCCTCCTCCTCCTCACCTCCAAAGGCTTAGTGTTTGATGTATCTTTAGAAACAGACCCGGTGCAGCTATTTTTAGTCCTGCTAGAAGCGTAGGAGAAGCCCAGAAATAGCAAAGCGAAGGGGTTTGGTAAAAAATGAGGGTGGCATCGACCGGAGGCTTTAAATAGGGCTCTGACGCCTCAAACAGCTTGAGGCAGTCGCCATGGGAACAGGAGGAGGAGGAGGCGCACACAAACTGGATGGTCTGAGCCTCGCACACATTCATCCCCACGGTCAGGACACAACAGCACCTCCCCAGACCGGAGGAGGGCATCCAGGCGGAGCTACTGTACCTTCGATGGCGTGGAGGTGCGTGCACGTGAGGTATCCCACAACCCTCTGCTCCTGATGGGAGGTGCCCACGTGGACCTGCAGGGGGAGCAAAGGGGAGAGAGAGAGAGACGGTGTGAGTCGGGGGAGGAGAGGCGTTCAGAGGGCGACATCAGAGCCCATTAGAGAGAGAGAGAGTGTTTGTGCGTGAAGCGGCGGCGGCGCCAATTAGATCATACAAGGTGAAACTTTATTGATCCCTGTGGGAAAACTGTGAGTCATTACAGACGTGATTTAATTACAGCAGTTAGAGAGAGAGAGAGATGACAGAGGAGGAGATGGATGGAGAGATAGAAAGATAGATGAGACATCGTTACTTAAAGAGAACATGACTTCATAGATCAGCAGCTCAGGACGCATCAGGATGATGATGATTATAAACAGTGGAAGCTTCTTAACGGATAACCTTTGAACGCTGACATGCACCAATCAGACACAACATTATCAGGAGCAGTAAATAACATCTAAATCATCTGGTGACAGTTCAGTGTTCTGCTGGGAAACTTCTGGACCTGGCTTCATTCATTGGTGTGGATGTTACTTAGACATGTAGCACCCACCTAGACCAGACCAGGCACCCCCACCCCATAGCAATGACACTCCTTGATGGCAGCAGCCATCCCCAGCAGGATGCAGCCACAAAAACACTTTAGGAAGAAGAACAGCAAGTTTGTGATGGGTCACCCTCAGAGTTTTAAATCTCAAACTTCTCACCAGACCCCTAGAACTGAAGAAGACGCTCAGATGAAACGTCTTCTCAAAAAACTCTACAAGTACAGATGTCTTTTTCTCTTAAACGCTTTTTGGATATGTCCTAGAGTTGGTCTCCTGTGTCTTCCTAAAGTCTGTCCTTGTCTTCCTTGTCTTCTCCTAGAGTTGGTCTCCTGTGTCTTCCTAAAGTCTGTCCTTGTCTTCCTTGTCTTCTCCTAGAGTTGGTCTCCTGTGTCTTCCTAAAGTCTGTCCTTGTCTTCCTTGTCTTCTCCTAGAGTTGGTCTCCTGCTGATCAAGTAAGGTTTGGTTTTATCTTTTCCTAAACACGATGCTTTTCATAACCTTTTTATTTTTGCTGTTTTGCAGGAATCACCAGTTTCTTTTGTTGCTCAGGTAAAGATGGACTGAAACGCTCTTGTTTCTGAATTTCTTCTTCTTCTTTACATCAGTAAATATATATTAAACAGATCATTATAGTCATTTTTATTTAAAAGACAATTATTATCAACTGAACCTTTTCAACAATAGCTTAAATAGTAAATCACATAAACATCTTAAATAAATTCCACTAATATGGAATAAATTGAAGCGTATTATTAGATGACATTTGAATCTTTTTAAATAATCAGTCTTATTACATTAGAACAAATGTCACTGTGGTGGAAATAATACAGATATAATATTTCATCCACAACTTTTCAACAGGATTTTACAAAAACGTAATGTATAAATAATTATACGTTGATTCAATAAAGTAAATATTCATATTGAAGCGTAAGTAACAAGATAAATGATAAACTTTTCAAATATCTTGGTGCAGAAAACTAGAAACTAGCCATTTTGGAAATAGCTGCCAAAAGCTACTGGCATTTTCATGTGAACACTTTCTAAAACAGGAGCTCGTAAACTCACCTAAACACATTATCCTGGATATAAGGTTCCTCTTAAAGGCCGTACATGTTTGTTTGCACTGATTGTCTCTGATAGCTGATCTGGCTGCAGCTGGAACATTAGCATGATTTCTGCTGCACTCGAGCGCTGATGCTAAAACGACAGAAAGCCGAGGGACCCCTGCCGTCTCCACGCCAACGTCCAGACCTGATGTTTGTCGCTAGTTTTCAGTATCAGACAGAAATGAGAGCAGATATTAAACGTGATCTTTTACCAGCCAAGTCTAGAGTTTGGATCGTGTTAAATATGCGTTGCTTGTTTTAAGGAAACTGAACAGTTGTGTTTTAGCCAAGAAATCCATTATATATGTGAAAATGGAATTAATAAACTCATCTAATTCATTTTGGAGTTAATTATGGAAGTTATTCCATTTCCCTAAGGGGGCTTCCATCAGCATTTCCGCAGCCAATCAGAGGAAGAGCTATTAGCCAACACGCTGAACATGCTAGCATGTTGTAGCTGGAGTTAACTCAAATCAGAAAGTCTGGTAACGCTCCATTTTGATTTCATTAAGGTCTGTGTTCCAGCTGATAGGGTTAGCGTTGGTGCAAAGAAGAACCAATCAGAGCAAAGATCTTTAATGCTGATGGTTTGATGATTACTTGTCCTCATATAAGTTATTAAACAGCTCGCTCATTCCTGCAGCAACCATCAACTCGAGAGGTGAGAAATTTGTTCTCGCAGCTCGTTCTTGACACATCAACCTGTCAGAACCTTCTGACACCGTGTGGCGTCCGACAGCTATTCTGTGATTGGTCAGAAACTGGAGAACCTGTCGTGGTTAACGGTGGCAGAAAGGCAGAAATGCTAGCGGCTACTCTGTGAGATGCTAAGGTTAGCGGTGTGACCTCTGATCTTAGCATGCTTAGTGTGGGTGCACCTGAAAATATTAAGAAAAGTGGATTTCCCACAATGCTTAGCGGGTGTATGTTGCAGTGGGAGGGGCCTATGAGAACTGCCCTGGAGTTTCTCATAACGATCCGTCCAAAACGAACTTTGTTCTAGTTCTTGCTCACCCTCGAGAACAAGAGTTTGTAATAAGCTTCTATCCGTCACCACATTAAGCCCCGCCCCCCAAATGATCTGATTGGCCCTGACAGATCTTTGCAGGAGCAGAATCGGTTCCCAACAGAGAGACTCCAGACAAACTTTACTCTACTAAACGTTCATGGGAGGAGAAGCTGGTCTGACTTAACAGACTGAACTGAAAAGGTTGTTCATGTCGGCTCCATTTCAGAAGAACAAACAGAGCGTCATTAAAACAGATGTTAACATATTTATCAAACACGTATGTGGCTCAGTAGAGTCTCAGTAGAGTCTCAGTAGAGCCTCAGTAGAGCCTCAGTAGAGCCTCAGTAGAGCCTCACAGAGCTGCAGGTATCCGCCTCATTCTCCTGCTCAGCAATACAATAGTGCTGATCAGCGTTTGAACAGCAGCAGTCGTGACATTTTGCAGCGTTATGAATGGTCTGCTCTGCTGCTTCCAGGCCCAGGAAACATTCAGAAAGGGGGAGGAAAAGAAAAAGGCAGCTATTTATTACTAAAAAACAAGAGGCAGCGTGGAGGTAGAGGACTTCCACATTAATACATCACATAATGCTGCACCTATAAACCTGCACATCTATAGATTGAGGTTATTTTAACGTCAGCCCTTCCAACACCTTCACGTTCCTTTCATGCATTTTCCTCCCGACCTCAATTCAACGACAAAACATCACTTGAGGTTTAATCAGACGCCTTCAGGAGTCCTCACGGAGGCATCACGGGAACGAGACGCCGAGCCGAGGCTGAGGACGGCGGCCCTGAAGTGGCGGTGGGCGGATGCAGACTGATGAGAAGGAGGAAGGGGAGGAGGAGGAGGAGGGTGAAGGGGCTGCAGAGAACAGGACTTGGTGATTGTGGGGTGGTGAGACTGAAGTGGGAAGGCGTCTGGGTGGAGCAGATCTATTACAGGACATCAGACGTCCTGTTAAAGACGGGAGGATCCTCGAGGTAAACGGCTCTCAAAGCTCCAGCCCAGCCTGAAACTAAATGCCTCTCCAGTAAATGAAAGCCGCTCTAAAAGCTCCCTGTCAGGACACGTTGTTTTTTTGTTGGAATAATCCCAGAAAATAATACGCTCACCACTTAGTCCTTTAATTTATTTATTTATCTGTTAACTTATTTAACGTGGAGGAGAACAGCCGGCCTGAACCAGAGGGACGGTTTGATCCAGAACATAGAGACTGTTTATATTTCTAATGATTGTTAACTTTGTGTCAGAGACGACCCACGGCGGGAAATAGTTTTACTACAAACTGTTTCTGCACAAATAATCAGTCTGTGATCAGCTGATTGGTTTCTCTCTGAGCATGTCTGCTCCACGTAAACATCAGGTGAGGAAGAGAGACATGGAGGTAGAGAACAAGATGAACCAAGATGGAGTCAATGTGGACAGAAACCATGGAGACATCTTGGTCGTCTTCTAAGACACATTCAGGACATGGAGGAGGACATGGAGGAGGAGGACATGAAGGAGGACATGAAGGAGGACATGGAGGAGGAGATCGAGGAGGAAATCAAGGAAGATATGGAGGAGATGGAGGAGGAGGACCTCCTTCTGTTTGCCATCCTCCTCCTTACCTGTCTTCTTCTTCTTCTCCTCCTCCTCCTTTTCTTCTTCTTTTTTTCTTCCCTCAATCCTCCCTCCTTCTCCTGTCTCTCCTCCTTCTTTTTAACTCCTCCTCTTACCTCTCCTTGTCCATTTTCTTCTCCTCTTTCTATTCTTCACCCCTTCCTTCCATCCTCCTTCATCTTCTCCTCTTCTTTCTCCACTAGATGTGACGCTCCTCTTCATCATTAAACTCCTACAGTGACTGATGTTTTGATGGAACAGCTGATGTCTCATACCTCGGTGCATCTTTAAAGCTTCGTATAAAGTTTTATATACGATAATAAAGAAAGAAATCAACATTCTTCTCTCTGGTTAATTCACCACCGTGTTAAACTCTCCTCCCTCCTCCCTCTGAGGAGCAGACTTTCATTTAGACAAATGGAAACTGATTACCAATAATGGGATGACTGCTTTGGCTTCGTACGAGTGAAGAAAAAAATAAAACAAACAAACCCATAAAAGCCTCAGTAAAGCATTAGCCTAATTAGCCCGACTTTAAAAACCAGAGCTCACGCTGTAGACTCACAGTACAGTAAATACACCTCAGAGCAAAGGCCTCTGAAGATTTGAAGCACTAATTCAATTAGTCCTAATGGAATGAGGTTTTTTTGGGGGGGGAAAGGGGCTCTTCCAATTTCGTTAAATGCGCCATCAAACGGTGCATTAACTTTTCTAATAATGTTGCATAAGAGGCGCAGCGATGAACATCTGTGAGACTCTTGGCAGGAAGTGCATACTTTTAATTCCTCTACATCTTTGGTGTCTATTTATACTGCCTGGATGAAATAAAAGTCACACACTCTAATATTTCATTGTACCTCCTTTATCTCTGATTCCAGCTCATTCTCTGTCTCATTGTTTCTCTAATCTTCTCCAATGTCTCCAGATTTCTCTCCATCCAGTGTTTCATTCATTGTATTGATGATGGAGAGTCTGACCACTGCTCAAAGCTTCTCCAGCTCATCCCAAAGATTCTCAATGGGGTTAAGGTCTGGACTCTGTGGTGGAACAATCCATCTCATGCTCCCTGAACCACTCTTTGACAATCTGAGCCCCATGAATCCTGACATTGTCATCTTGGAATATGATCCATTGATGGAATAGAATAGAATAGAAGCTACTCATTGCATCAGTTGGGCTTAAATAACTTGTTTCCAGCTGAAAGATAATCACCCATGCAGTAATTATCCAATAGGAGGCTCCTAACTGTTTGATCACTTAAATCCAGGTGGAGACTTTTTTTGAGCAGACAGTGGATAAAGCAGTAGTTAGATAGTAAGTAGGCTAACACTCCTTTTTCTATTAGCTTAGCTTAGCATAGCATCAAAACAAAGCAGGGAGGAACAGTCTGGATATTTTTATGTTCCGCTAGTTTCACTGGGAAATATACAAGAGGGTTACCTAGGCAACCAGAATCTAGACGTCCACTAGGGACCAACCTTCAGCTACAACAAGATGGACGACAATCGAGCTGCTTTATATATATATATATATATATGCATGGAGGTCAAGGACTGGGAAAGAAAAAGCTGTTAAAGCCGACTTTAATAATCTTAAACATGTTTCTGTTGCTTTTATTATTATTCTAGTTCTGAATAAATCTTCGTCCTGTCTTGGTGTTTTCATCTCTTACTTCTCGGTCTCTTATCTGCACACTATAAATATTTCAGCGGCTTATGCATGCATCAGTAGGTGTGTGTGTGTGTGTGTGTGTGTGTGTGTGCAGTCTGAAACTGACAAGAGGCCTGAAGGGAGTTGCAGTGGCCTTAGTTTGTGAACAAGGCGATGTTGAGACGATGGTAACGCTACGTCCTAGCGATGAAGGAAAGCCATGACTGGAAGCCATTTATGATGAAATGACTTATTTCCCCCCTCCTCTCTGCTCTGTATGAGTAATGCTGGGTTTCTTTTAATATAAAAAGGATTCAGAATACAGGATGTGAGATGATAAAACTTCCCGAGACGTCCCCTCATTACAGCTCACAGAGACTGAGCAGAGCGGAACCGAATCGAGCTGCGAGAGACGAATTTCACACTGGAGGCCAAACGGAACCAGGCAAGTCTGATTATGAAACATCTGAGGCTGCTGTAACTAATTAGCTCGACTTTACCACGAGACGGCGGAGCGAGCCGACGCTTCACCTTGCATTACTCGCGCGGGTTTGATTGCTTCACTCGAAAAGCCGAGCAGCCGGATGTTTCATGACGACAGACGGAGAGCGGCAGAAAGCAGCCGGTGACAGATGGGATGAGGAACGGGAACCAAACGCCTTTTTTTCAGTGATGTGTGCTTAAAGCGTGGTTTGCTGCTGTAAATTCAATGAATATTGGTGCTGTCAGTAGTTTAATGCTTAATTTTAATTAAAATAAATGTTGGGGTCCAGTTAATCAAGTAAAATCTGGATCGATTCAAGACACAAGACAATCAAGATGAGTTTAAATTCAAATCTGCATCAGTTAAAATCATTAAACCCTAAAAGTTTAAGCCAATGTCTTAAGTCCAAGTAGCTGCAAGAGTTTCTTAAAAAGACAAATATGACATGTACACGAGTCAAGACCAGTTCAATCAATTTGTAAGACTTGAATCAATCAACAAAGCCAGGCTTCCAATCGACTAGGACATGTCCAAACAGATCAAGTCAGTCAACACAAGCCCAGTCCTGTGAGACAAGTCAAGTCCTCACTAGTTCAAAGGACGTTGTAAGTCCTGAATCAATCAAAATTGTAATACAGGTCAGGTTTCCAGTCAACTAGGACATGTCCAAAGTCAATACAAGTCCAGTCATTTGAGACAAGTCCATTAATGAGGCAGCCCAGACAAAACCAGTTTAATGAAAGTTGGGCTTAAATCAATCAAACCAATCAACAAAAATCAAAGTCAGGTTTCCAGTCAACGTGGACATGTTCAAAGATTCAGAAAAGTCACGTCTTAAAGTCACGGTTCTCAAGACGGTCAAACCAAGTCCAGTGATTTGAGAGAAGTCAAGTCTTGAGACTAGACCAGTCCAAAGAAAAGCTGCAGCTAATCAATCAAAAAATAAGTCACAGTCAAGTTTCAAGTCAACTAGTCCAAAGATTCAAAAAGACATGTCTTAAAGCGAAAAGTCTCAAGACAGTCAAAACAAGTCCAGTCATTTGAGACAAGTCTATACACGAGGCAGCTCAGACAAAACCAGTGTCAATCTGAGGCAAGGTTCCAGTCGACTAGGGCATGTCCAAAAAGTCAAGTACATTTTATAAGTCAACTTTTAAAGAGAGAAGGTTCATCATGAGTCTCCAGTCAATCAGAATAAAAAGTCCAAAATAAAAACAAAAACACGTGTCTTAAAGTCCATGTTTGAGACTAACCCGTCCAAAAAAAGTCCATGATGGGTTAACCTGCCAAGGACATGTCCAAAGAGATGTCTAAAAGCAAAGAGTGTCAAATCAGTCCAATAATTTGAGACGAGACAAGTCTTAAAAAGTTCAAACATGAGCAGCTCAATAAAAAGTCAAATCAATCTAAGAAACAGTCCCTGTCATGTTTCCAGTCAGATTGGACATGTCCAACGACTCAAGAAAGACTTGAAGCGGCCGCAAGAGTCTGAATAATCTCGGTTTTAAATTCTGTTAACAACGGTCAACGTATGATAACAAGTCTGTCAAGTCTGATTTCTGGGACAGAAGATCAAACTGTTAATCCACCATAGAGGAACTATATGTTGTCGTTTTCTCAGTTCATCACCAAAGAGACAAAAGTATTTTAGAGTAAATAGAAAGAGACTAAATGGAGCAATGAAGATAAATATATTTTAGGTTATTTTAGAGGTTTGTGTTATAAACTGTTGCTCTGGGCTGTGTTGGATTAAATTCAGTGTTGATAGACGCCGTGAAATCCCTCTGGCTCCAAACAGGAAATCAGTTGGTGTCAATAAACTGGGTTGACCTGGATAGTTGCTCCAGGTTGTTGTTGGTCATTAGAGGCAGAATTCATCCCATTGATTTCCATTCGGTCCAGTCCAGACTTGGAGCATGGCCTTTATTTTCAATCCTAATCTGTAATAATGCATTCACACACGGCGTATTTAAACTCTCACACATTCACACAACTCTTAGAGCGTGCACTTAGTAGTCTGAAATAATTATAAGAGGGGATAAATGTTAAGACTGAAAAGCTTTAATTACGGAACCAGCGCCGGCTCCGTCTCTCTCTCAGGAAAACATTTTTTAATTAATATTCTATCTCTAGTGCGTCACTTCTCCACCAGAGACACATCAGATTTATGGTGGCGACCTGCTGCTGCTGCTGCTGCTGCTGCTGCTCTCCAGGTAAATACATCCACGGGGAAATTATCAGAAAGAGCCTCCAGTTACATTCTATGTCTGAATTCATATAAGAGTAGAATCTGAAGGAAATAAACTATTACTGCTGCTGCTGCTGCTGCCGGGAACAGTGACAAGCCCTAGATCTTCCACAGCCTCCTTTGGCACAGAATTTAATTAATTGTAATAATAAAACACAGAATCATGTGCTAGACAGTTTCAACCAAAGTAGAAAGAGAAATTAAACTCCCTGTTAACACTTTATAAGAACCACTGCACGCTTTGAAGCACTAGTAAATATTCAGGGTTATTCATGCTTTATAAAGCGCCACTACTACGTTAACGGACGTTTATAAGCAGTTTATAAATGTGGTTATAGATACAAGCATCTCTATGTGTTTATTAATTATATGGTCATATTTTACTACAAACTATGAGAAGAAGAAGAAATAGTAGAGGAAGAAGCAATAGTAGTTGTAGTAGTTGCAGTGGAAGAAGAAGAAGCAGAAGAAGGAGAAATACTAGAAGGAATTTTACTAGTAGAAGTAGAAGAAGTGGTAATAGCAGACGAAGAGGAAGTAGTAGTAGAAGAAGAAGTAATAGAACAAGAAGTAGGCTAGTAGTAGTAGTAGTAGTAGTAGTAGTAGAAAGAGTAGAAAAAGAACCAAAATCAGATGATTAAACATGTCAGCTGTGTGGTCGAGCTTTACTTCAGAAGATAAAGTCAGACTGAGAATCAGATCATGTCAGAAAACCTTAAATGCAGAAACAGAGAAGTAAGAATAAGCATGAAATAGAAAAAAAATAATCAACAATGACTGAGCATCTTATTTGCGTTTGAAATCAAAGTAAAGTTACAGCATCTGGTGGAAGACGGTGTGAACATCAGGTACATCAAATAAACTGCATCTAATGAGATGCCAGCCAGCTGGCGACGAGGCGAGGCTGAGAGAGAGAGAGAGGAGGACGAGAGGGTTCCCAACGAGACGCAGGACTGGAAACCTGCCAGGACATCTGAGGACGGACAGCAGGCACATGAAAGCCTACGGATGCCCGGGAGACACCAGGAAGACTCAGCAAGAGCCAAAGGTGTCTGGGAATAATGACATGTGTCTCTAAAAGCCACCTCAGTGTCGATGGTTTAGAGGAACAGTGGCTTTTAACGGCGTCTCAAATGTCCATCTGAGCTCCTGAATAACTCGGCAAAGTAATTCAAAGTCAGCGTAAAAACATTAAACTGGAGAGAAAACTGAGCGACCTGAGCTCGCTCATATTACAACCTCCAGTTCAACCAAACAGTCAGTTCATAGTTTAGAGCCGAACATGAGAATCTCTGGTGATCTGATGCTCTGAGCCTTTTATTTGTATGTTTTTGCTCCTGACGGAATTTTCTACATTTCTGGTTAAAAATGATTCAAAACATCAGTGGATTTTCACACAAGTCCTGAAAGCAGACAAAGAGAACCCAGTAGAACCACTGATGCTTCCAGTAACTGCAGAACCACTTGAGTTCTGAGATGTTGGTGGGTTTCCTCACATCAACTGCTGCTTCAGGTCCAACAACAACATTTCTCTTGGATTAAGGTCAGGACTTTGACTTGGCCGTTCCTAAACATTCATCTGGTTCTTCTTTAACCGTTCTCTTGTAGAACCACTTGTGTTCTTGGTTCTCCTTGTCTTGCTGCATGACCCAGTTTCTCTTCACATTCAGCTCATGGACAGATGTCCTGACATTTTCTTTTAGAGTTCATTGGTCCATCAATGAGGACAAGGCGTCCTGGTCCAGATGCAGCAGAACAAATGAGAGAGAGACCTTTAGCTGCTTAGAAGTTCCCCTGGGTTCCTCTGGTTCCTCTCAGACTATCATGGAGTGATCTTTGTTGGTGGACCACTCCTGTCGTCTTCAATCTGTCTGACTGTGGATTATTTGTGGCTTCCAAACTCTTTAGAGATGCTTCTGGAACCTTTTCCAGCCTGATGAGCAACAACAACTCTTTCTCTCCTCGTTGTCTGCAGCAACTTGTCAATATGTGAGAGGCCTTTATTTGTAGGACAGGATACGGAGCATAATAAAGCTGTCCCACCGTGTTTGGTAAGACTCAGTCCATTTGTCAGAATAAAGGACAAGCTTAATGGAAACCTCAGCATTGGTGTCGCTGTGAGTTTTGGGCTAACTATGCTGTTTAGACTCCTCAGCTGAAGAACACAACCCCTAGGTTGTGTAGGTAAATGTGCCAAGGAGATGGTGGTGGACTTTACATTAAGCCCCACTCAAGCAAGATCTTTTCCGGAGAAGGACGAGTTCTCAGTGGAGAGACTCCAGAACAACTGTCTGGCTTTCATGGTCCTCAACATCTGCAGCAACACTGTCCATCACGCTGCACCAACGCAGCACCATTTACAGTTTTTACTTGCTCAAATCTAGTTTTCTTCACGTCTTACATGAAGTATGACATCTTATAAATGCACGTAGCATTTTGTTTTTGGCACATGTTTCAGGCCGGCTGCTTCACGCACAATTTGACGACAGAAACAGGATTTAAAGTTTCATTTTCAATGTAAAATCCTTGATTGATTTTGACTGTGCAACTTCAGTTTATACAACAGAGATCCCCCCAGAGCCTTTTATATATTCTATTCTTTCATATTTCGTTATAATCCTGATTTGTGTTCTTTCTTTTTCTTCCTGTGGCAACTTGATGTGTAGTCACGTATCTTCGGAGGAACACTTCACTTTGATATGCAAATGCTAAGCTTAAGGAAACCTGTACGGATTAACATTGTTTGGTTTCTTCCATCGTTACCTGGCAGCGTTAGCAGCTTGCATTGAGACATGTACCTGCCAGCTGGCTGACGGCCAGCCTGTCACCGAGACCTGGAGTGACCTCGGAGGTGCTGATAGAGGGACGTAAAAAGGCAGCGCGTGGAGCTGCAGTGACAGTCGGCAGGCAGCGAGGGCTAACAGGATGAGCGTGTCAGCGTGCAAGCTGTGAACGAGTGTGTCTTTATTATTAGATCTGGAAGGTGTAAGAGCATGCACACGACACAAACATCCAGGTACCCGTCGGCATCGTCGTTAAGCCAGCCGAGCGGGGGAACTGGATCGGATCCAGACTCTCATCCCGACAGTCTCGGTGCGTGGCTGATTAATGAAATCACAGACATCCCTACACAAAAGAGTTCACACACAACTGTTGCTTCAGAAGCTTCAAACTCGCCGCTGCTGCTTTTTCTTTGCTTATTTTTCTGCCGTTTAGAAGAACACCGATGCTCACTGTAGAAAACCTATCACTCTGCATAGAGCCTACATTAGCAGCCACGTCATAAACCAACCCTTCCTCCTGCACTGCTGTCTGTGCATTAAGACTGAACAACCTGTCAAGTCATGTCCCCATGTGCTCTGTCTTGATGCTGAAAGCTCCTAATGGACTCCATAACTGAGTAGTTAGAGTAGAGAGCGGAAGCAAACATGGCAGGATGCTCTTCTCCATGTTACTGTGCGGAGGTGGATCATCTCCATAAATAATGACACATAATGTGCAGCCACTACTGCGGTAACGAATATTAACAAATACAGAATCGCACCAACATCGACGAACCATCAGCAAAAAAAGCTGACTGTGTCTGGACCAAAAAGTTGCACCTGAACACAGAGACTACAGCCAACAACCAGCTGGTACATACGCTCTACACCTGAGAGGAAATAACTCTTCACACCAGCAGGTGGCAGTAATCTGGGTTCATCATTCAAAAGGAATAAACTACAATAAGAAGAGCTGGGGTTAGCTAGAAAGCTAGGAGGAGAGGAAGCGCTAGGATTAGCTGAGAGACTAGGAAACTATGAAGAGTTACTGTTAGCTGGGAGGCTATTAAGCTAGGAAGAGTTACTGTTAGCTGGGAGGCTATTAAGCTAGGAAGAGTTACTGTTAGCTAGAAGGCTATTAAGCTAGGAAGAGTTACTGTTAGCTGGGAAGCTGTCAAGCTAGGAAGAGTTATTGTTAGCTTGAAGGCTAAGAAGCTTGACTGAGCTACTGTTAGCTGGAAGTCTAGAAAGCAAGGAGGAGTTACTGTTAGCTAGAAGGCTAAGAAGCTAGACTGAGCTACTGTTAGCTGGAAGTCTAGAAACAAGGAGGAGTTACTGTTAGCTATATGGCTAAGAAGCTACGGAGCTACTGTTAGCTGGAAGGCTAGGAAGCTAGGAAGAGCTACTGTTATCTGGAATGCTAAGAAGCTTGGAAGAGGTAGTTTATAGCAGCTAGAAGGCTAAGAAGCTAGACGGAGCTACTGTTAGCTGGAAGTCTAGAAAGCAAGGAGGAACTGTTAGCTAGAAGGCTAAGAAGCTAGACAGAGCTACTGTTAGCTGGAAGTCTAGAAAGCAAGGAGGAACTACTGTTAGCTGGAATGCTAGGAAGCTATGAAGAGGAAGTGTTACCTGTTAGGTGGGAGGCTAAAAAGCTAATAAGAGTAACTAACAGCTGGTAGGCTAAGCGTGCCTCACTGAGGGCCCGGCACTGGTCAACCATGAATGACAGACTAATTATCAGACCTCACAATGCTTTGCTAGTTGTGTTACGGAAGTAAAGGCTGCATCTAAAATAAGTTTGATACGACACAACTCTTCAAACAATGGTTTGACTTGACAAATCCTCTGTAATTAGAAAACTAAACTCCTCACAAAAAGCTGTAGACCTTGAGAACACATGCCATCATATTTTTTCCTCTCTCTCTCTACTGTGGCAGATGTGGAAATGATGTGTTCTGTAATTACTGCGGCGCAAGCGTTCACCACAATGACCGACGCGTAATGTGTGAATGGACGTGGGTGTAAACCGAGCGCCGCAATTCTCCATCACAGCGATATTGTCTCGTCAGTGCAGCGGTGCAGGGTTGACGTGGGTCGTAAAAACAGAACAGGCAAATGTTGAGAGTTTTTGCTGCAGGTGGAAGCTCAGAAACAGAGTCCGGGTGTTGATGTGTGTCGTCAGACGCTGCCTTTAAACTACCGAGGGCTCTAATTAAAGCAGCGAGCTGACAGGTGGTTGTGGCTCCGTCTCTCTGGTCCTCCTTCACACTTTCTTTCACAAATGTGTAATGGGTTAGCTTAATATAAATAGACTTAATGCGCAGATTCAATTACCGCCTTATTGCCAAAGTCTCATGGCAGCGATGGAGATTTGCTTTCAGTTGAAACGGCGTGCAGAGATTGCAGCATAGACACATTTCTGCTGCAGGAAATTATAAAACGAAGCCTCTCACTCACATTTGCTTCTAATTCAGCTCAGTCTGAAAAGGAAAAAAGAAACTTTTCTCTCTCTTGCATCCGCAAAGTGAATAAAAACGACAGAAATCATTCGTCCTCGCCGTGTCAAAGCCTCCAGGAAGCAGCGCGCTCTAAATTTCAGTTAGCACATTTTCTGTAAGAGGTCTCGGCTCTGACCTTCCAGAAAAAGCAATTTTGAAATATATTTGTGAAGCCATGGCAAAATGATGAAAAGGTTGCTTGTTTTTGGAGCAGTAATTATATTTAGTTTAGTTTTTTTTTTCACGTCTGCTGGTGAAAATGTTCCATAACTTCCGGATGTATGTGATCAAAAAGGCTTAAAAGGCCTAAAGTCTGTCCTTGTCTTCCATGTCCCTAACCCTCTCTGGAAGATGTTTCCCCTTGACACTGTCTCCAGGAAACTTTTCTTTTAAATGCAGCGCTCAGTGTTTTTTTTTGTGGCGAATCAAGTTGGGGACGTGGTTTTGGTTTATATCAGACCTAAAATACCCAACTACAAATGCTCAGACAATTAAAAAATACCTTAAACCAGCTTTTTTAAACCACAGCAATAGAGAAGTAAAACCTCTCACCTTGGCAAACAGCGCCCCCTTGGCTGCCAGAGCGTCCTCCCCTCTACCGTTGGGGTAGCACTCGTACCGTGCGTCCAGTATCGGGTAGCGGCTGGCCAGCATCAGACCGCTGTTCAGGAATTTGAACCTGGAGCAGCAGCCTTTCCAGCCGTACCGGCCAACGTCGCTCAGCACGTAGGGGAAGTAGCGGTGCAGCTGCCGCCTCAGTCTGGTCGTCGATCCGTGGTCGAATACTTCCTGTAAAGCCAGAAAATCCAAGTTGGCGGGGAAGAAGGCAGAGATCTCGTGGTCGAACGTCTCGTCTCCGTGGCGGCGTTTTCGTCCGGGCCGCTTGAAGATCGAGGTGCGCGGGACGTGTGAGAGGGTGTTGTTGGAGGATATCCCGCCGTCACCGCCGTGATAGCGAGCGAGGGACTCCCGGGAGGCCGTCATGCTGCCGGTGTCCCCCCCTGCCTGGTCCCGATGGTTCCCCGTCTCAGCCTCCTCCTCCTCCGGCTCTGGGGCGCTGATACTGATTTGAACCCCTGAGGTGTGTAGAGGGCAGTCCGTGGAGGGTTTAGGCTGGGTACCTTCCCCATGCATGGGGCAGTCACTCTGAGCCGCTGTGGAATGCATGGGGCAGCCTGGAGCCTCCCCTGAGGTGTGAACGGGACAGTCCGAGCTGTTGTTAGTGCCCGCCGAGTGGAGGGGGCAGTCGGCTGCGGTGTCGCCTCCGTCGCGGTGGAGAGGGCATTCGGGGGAACCCTGGTCTCCTGAAACGGGGTGAACAGGGCAGTCAGTGGCACCTGAGGGGTGAATCGGGCACTCTGTGAGGGGTTCGGTTTCAGCATCGGCCGGGCCGTTGTTGGTGGTGTGTGTTTGGTCTGGACGCTGGTCCAGAGAGGAGGTACGGCGGAAACCTGTGGCGAGGCTGCTGAAGGACGCCGCACTGGTACAAGAGAAGGAAAGTTTGTTTTTAAATCAAGGTATTTATTGATCGAGCTACAAAAAGGAGGTCAGGAGTAACCTCCCCTCACCTGATGGAGGTGTTGGTGGGCGAGTCGATGTAGATTTTAATCTGAGGTCGACTGGCACCGTTGCGGATCCTCTTCCCCACCTCGCGGGCTCTCCGGTGGGTGTCAGAGAGGTTGTTGAACCGGGCCAGGGAGTCGGGCAGCAGGCAAACGTTGGCACTGCAGAAACAGAAGCTTCTTCCCTGTGGCCTCCATTCACTGAGGCCGGCGCCGCCCGGTCCGGCCTGGCCCTGCTCAGCCTGGTGCTTGTCTGGTCTGGACACGGGAAGAAAGAAGACACCATGTCAAGTAAATCAAGAGGTCCTGCAGAGATTTAAGGGAAGTATGTTTTCCTTCTTGAATGATAGTGCTCTTGCTGTTGTGTTTAATGTAAAACCAGCAGCTAGTTAGCTTAGCATGAAGACTTAAAACAGGATAAAGCTCTGGTTAAGGTGTTGTGTTCTGGGCTTCGTGATGGGGCACATTACCACCGATACCTCTGCACGCAACTGGATAGTCCTCCAACCAATCAGAGTCATTTTGTTGCTAACTTATTAAACTCTATGGTGCTCAGATGACGTCTATGACTACTGTTACTCTTCTGTCCATCACCACATTAATTGATTGACCTGGCAGATCTTTACTGGAACACAATCGCTTCCCAACGGAGAGACTCCAGACCAAACTTCCACCACAAACAAACATATATCCAGGGGAAAAGTTGGTCCTACTTCCAGGCTGTGACTTTTCACTACATATCCAGCAACAAACAAACAAATCCAGCAGGTGAACAAAGCAAAACATTGATGCTAAATACTCAAAAGCCCTTCACATCTTTGTTTAATCAATTCCCAACGGAGAGACTCCAGACTGAACTTCCATCCATGCTTCAATATATCTGGTTCCCAGGTGGATCCAAATGGAGCCAACCATGCATCACCTTTCCCATCCGCAGTTATTACTAAAGCAGCAATTTGTTTTTTGAATAAATTTGTCTTTGAAGTCTTCAAATTATTTCAGTTCTAATGACCTGACTGCTGATTGGTAAAAAGGGAGATTCATTGAGAGCAGAGTTGGTGCACTGGTCTTGTAAACCAGTTCAGTCCTCACGAGAGTCTTCAAAACATCATTAACAGGAAGTTAATCGTAACCCGTAACATTTCCCTATTATTACTGAGAGTATAATTACTGGAACCAGACAAAGAACGACCACATTTTTCATTCAGCGCTACCAGGAACGCTGCTGTCGCTCTTCCACAACCGAAAAAAAGAGCCAAATACAGCACTTCCAAGTTTGTGGTTGTGGTGGGCTGCAACTCTGGTGGGCGTTCTGGATAAAGAAACACCCGCTGAGAAGCGAGTGAGCCTGGCAGCTGGAAGCCAGACAAGTGAGAAAACTATTTACAGAAGATAATGACTCCATTTTCTGCTTCTTGAAATCTGAAAAACCTCGCCAACAACTGGCTCGGCAGGAATAAAATGAAGCATGACTCTGCAAGTGCTTGGCCCATTTTTCACCTCAGATTGATTTGGAAACTCATTTTTTCCCTTTTTTTTTTGTTGGCGTGTTTAGGAAGAGACTGACGATCAGTTTCCTGCTTTCAGCCCAGCGAAATGAAGATATCAAAACATGGGATGTAGGTGTATTTTATGATTTAAGGGACTCATTGTTCCTGCGAGCTTGTACCTGTCAGACAAATTTTATTTTTATTTTTTTCCTGGCATTTTCAAACACAATGTTTCTGCACAACGTGGATGGAAACACAATTATCATCAACCTTTTCTGTGGTTATGTGGTTGCTGCAGCACAAATATATTCTATTTAATCAGCACAGTAAATACACACAAAGCTGTGTGTTCATAAAAAAAATTAACTTAAAACATCAGATCTTCAGATTTTCACACAAGTCCTCATATCAGAGAGGTGCTCCTCTAGGATTAAATCAGAGTCCATGTGTTCATTAGTGTCTCCATCAGTGTAATGAGACTCAGGTGTGGTTCAGGTCCTGGTTTAGTTTCATTGTCTCAGTCTGATGTTTGTGGACAAAGGAGCTTTGTCTCAGAGCTCAGAGAAAGAGTTGTTGTTGCTCATCAGGCTGGAAAAGGTTCCAGAAGCATCTCTAAAGAGTTTGGAAGCCACAAATAATCCACAGTCAGACAGATTGAAGACGACAGGAGTGGTCCACCAACAAAGATCACTCCATGATAGTCTGAGAGGAACCAGAGGAACCCAGGGGAACTTCTAAGCAGCTAAAGGCCTCTCTCTCATTGGCTGATGGTAATGTTGATGAATCCACTGAACAACCATGGTGTGATGGACAAAGACACTGCTCTCCAAGAAGAACATTTCTAAACATCATGTGGACAAGACAGAAGACTACTGGGACAATGTTTAGTGGACAGATGAGACCAAAGTAGAATAGTTTGGTTTAAATGAGATGAAGCATCAGAACCTCATCCCTCCATCAAACATGGGGGTGAAGCTAATGTCCTGGTTTGGGCCTGTTCTGCTGCATCTGGACCAGGACGCCTTGTCCTCATTGATGGACCAATGAACTCTAAAAGAAAATGTCAGGACATCTGTCCATGAGCTGAATGTGAAGAGAAACTGGGTCATGCAGCAAGACAAGGAGAACCAAGAACACAAGTGCTGCTGCACAAGGAGGTTACGGCAGATACTGAAAACAAGGGTTCACTTACTTTTGCAACTCATTGAATAAATAAACGCACAAGTATAATATTTCTGTTTGGACTTGTGTGGAAATCTGTTGATGTTTTGAATCATTTTATGCAGAAATTCAGTTAAAAGTTTGCAGGTTGAGTTAACCTGCTACTCTTGAGGTTTAGGTAGAGGTGAGTAGTTCTGGATGAGCACTAACCTGCGGTAGGTGTACAGGTAGGGCTGACGGACAGCCTGCAGGGGAGCCCAGATGATGAAGCCCAGCAGGGCGAAGGGCAGCGAGGCGAGGAGGAGGAGCAGGTAAAGCGGTGCAGAGATCAGGACACACAGGGTGAGGAAGGAGCAGGGGTCCTGGGAGCGCTGGCGCTTCTCCAGCGAGGTGGCAACGCAGGAGGCCAGGAGCCGGTCCAGGAGCCAGTAACAGGGAAACACCAGGCTCCACGACAGGCCATCCAGGAAGTGCATACAGGCACTGGAGTAAGGGGTGGTGTGGAGGACCATCTCTTCCCTTCTTTCTCTCTTCCTCTTCTCGGTCACTCTCTATCAACACCCACATGCACTCTTGAAAGAGGCAGATCTGTTCCACAGTTTCCACAAATGGCAATAAAAAGAAATCGGATCTGAACGTAGACCCTCACCCCCCTTTCCTTTGAGAAAGGTTCACTACATGGTTTGGGTGATTATTATTTTTTTATTTTTTAAGCAGCACAGTCGATCTTATCTCCGTTTCACTTCCCCTCCCTCAGAGACGTCCACACCAGGGGCCGAGCAGCGCTGTCTGGAGGTGGGGGGCTGCCATGATGAATCCCTGGATGACGGATCTATGACCGCGAGGACTCGGGCGACGTCCAGAGGGGGCGTCCGTCCAACGTCAGCATTTCCTCGAGACCTGGAGAGAGGGAGCAGATTGATAAGAGGCTGAGAATGGAAGTCTGGCACATTTCATCTTACAGTTTTTAACATGCTTTTATTTCATTGCGTCTGGATTAGTGTGAAATAAGCAAAACATCAACCACAGATTTAACCAGAACCAGGAAAACCGTGTCATATCAGGTCTCTGCTGGCTCCCAGTATGTTTGAGAATTGGTTTTAAGATCTTACCGATTCATTTATTAACTTAAAAATAAAAATATGAAATGAAATAAGCTCAAACTTTGATCTTAAACGTTCAACACTGCGTTCAAATTGATAAAATTAAGTGTAGGTAAATTTGTTTCATGGCGTTAATTAATTGATGACTACAAGAGGTAATAGATGTCTAAGAGACTATTCTAAATAACGTTGAGGCCTAAAACTAAGTTTTATTCTGACGCGCCTCTCGCCACATTCTTGCAAACAGTCTGTCTGTGATTCATCGTAATTTTTGCAGCAAAACTTCTGAAATATAAAGAAATATGAAGAATCAGCGGCGAGATTGCAAACTAAATTAATAAATAGTTTTCATCTGCAACGAGCCGAGTATACGAGAGAAGACGACTGTACGACCTTGAGGAGACACAAAGGAGGAGAGAGGAATTTATCTTCACGGGTTCACGATTCAACTGCTACAGAAACGATGCACCCGGCAGCTTTGAATAATTAACGTCTCTGTTTAAATGGGAAATGGGCTGTGGGAACAGTTTATAGAGGCACTCATATTAAAGGATGGCCAATCAATATGACACCAATCACTAATGATGAAACACAATAGTTCTTCCTGCCCACAGCAGCTTGACCAGAAAGTTTCCTTCTCTAAAGGCCTTTTAACTTGAACTTCAGCAACAACAGAATCAATCCCAGCACCTAAATAAGTAATGAAGGGATTAATTCATTCATGTCAGGAAGAAGGGAAGACAAGAGGGGAGTGCTGACCTCTGTGTAGCCTCGTATATCTCTGAGGGAGCAGCAGAGCAGCGATACAACAACCTGCAGCTTCAAACTGCAGCTAAAGACCTTTACGCTCGTTACAAATTCATGCCTCGGGACAGATTAGAGTTTAGGTTAACACATGACTCCACGTCCAGTCTGACCACTGCTCAAAGCTTCTCCAGCTCATCCCAAAGATTCTCAATGGGGTTAAGGTCTGGACTCTGTGGTGGAACAATCCATCTCATGCTCCCTGAACCACTCTTTGACAATCTGAGCCCCATGAATCCTGACATTGTCATCTTGGAATATGATCCATTGATGGAATAAGCTGCTCATTCAGTATATTCAGGTAGTCAGCTAATGAACCTAGACCCAGATCATAGCACTGCCCCATAGCACAGGCTTGTACAGTAGACACTAGGCATGATGGCTGCATCACTTCATCTGCCTCTCTTCTTACCCTGATGCCCCCATCACTCTGGAACAGGGGAAATCTGGACTCATCAGACCACATGACCATCTTCCATTGCTCCAGAGTCCAATCTTTATGCTCCCTAGCAAACTGAAGCCTTTATTTCCAGTTATCCTCACTGATTAGTGGTTTTCTTAAGGCTACACAGCTGTTCAGTCCCAATCCCTTGAGTTCCCTTCACATTGTACGTGTGGAAATGTTCTTACTTTCACTATTAAACATAGCCCTGAGTTCTACTGGTGGTTTCTGACCACATTTCTTCCTCAAAGACGATGCTTCTCCACTCTCCTTCCAGTTTCTAATAATGCCTTGGACAGTTCTTAACCCAGTTTTAGTAGTTTCTTCAATCTCCTTAGATGTTTTCTCTGCTTGGAAATAATCTTTAATAAGCTTCTCTTGTATTTCTGATACATAACCACCTCTATGTCTGGTCTTAAATGTCTCCAGTCTCCTTCATCAAGTCGTTTTCTGCTGTTTGAGAAACCTGTTTTTATGTTCCAGTCTGTTTTCCCTGGCTCCACATATCTTGAGTTTCACCTGCAGCGCTTTTTGTTCCACATTTTCTGAGTTTTTCATCAAAGTTCTTCTGTTTCCTCCCCTTGTGTCCTACACCTCTACATTCAACCCAACAGAACAACAACAACAAAGAGTCTTTTCTGTCTTGACGTTCTCCCAAATCGAGGCTCCTCTGTTTTGTCCTCTGAGCAGCACATCTTTCTCAGAGCATCAGTAATCATGCGTCTCCTCCCTGCCAGGAATCTGCAAACCTTTGTGTACAGTAATGACTCCTGCTGTGATGAATGAGACGCCCGTTCGGAGAAAGACGTCCGCCTCGCTGACCTCATCTGGCCTGAAGAGGGACAAAGAGATGACCAGTCTGACTGGATGTGCGACTTCCTGGCGGATTAGCGGCCTCTCGTCACGGACTAACCTCTTACCTCCTCCTCACATGAACTCTAATCCAGACACATTCACCCGTCGCACTGACTCACCACTGCCTGGCATTTGAGCTGCAATTTGCAGCCTTCTCCTCATTAAAAAGAGTTATTTGTGGCTTGAGAAAATTAATAAATAAATAAAAAACAACGACAAAAAAGGAGGAAACTGACTGGGCATCACACGAGAACAACATCCTCTCTCTTTGTGTCAAATCTGCTCGTTTCAAGTTGCATTCAACAACCTCTCATTTGCATAAACTGCACTAAAATGACACGTTTAGAAGAGTTAGAAGAGGACACAGAATGGTATCATTTAAAGAAAATATGATCTAAAATCCAAGCGAGCTGATGTCTCTTAACGAAGTTCAGAAGCGTCCCTGCAACTCCATCCATGCATTTAGCTTCTAAGTCATTAGATTGTACAAAATGAAGCATGCCGAATCAGCCATGAGCAGCTCATTTTAGATTTGCACCACCGGATAAACTGACAACCGTCACTGAATTACTTTGACACCAAAGAAATAAATAAATCCTCATAATTCTTAAGCAAGTTCTGAATGGTGCCAATTATGGGAGAGTTACAAGACTAGAAGTGTCCACATTTTCTTTTGCACTTTCATATAATTTCAAAATATACTGAATTAATATAATATAAAGAAACGATGAGCAGTGAGTTCGTTTTAACTAAAACACAACATCTTCATCTTCACTGCTTTGTTGGGTTGTCTGCAGCTCCCATGTCGCCTCGATGCCATTTTCAAACGAGCAATGATTGACAAGTGTTGACAGGTGTTGACAACCTTTTTGCTTCACCTCAGGTTTTTCTCATCGTGAACTTCTCCTTCTTTTTTTCTGCTCGGTTCAGAGTTAAATCTCACGACCCACATCGTTAAAAGGCTTTTCAACGAGCGGTTTGCAGAGCGTCTCCTTTTTGGAAACTGCAGACGCCGTCAACAACCAGACCCCGAAAAAAAATAAATAAACAGCCATCAATCACAGCTGATGTATCGGCGAGCACAAACTGTCACTCTTGGCCTTATCAGGGGAAACGCAGCAGTGCATAATTTATGGCAGAACGCGTTGGGCTTGGAGGTAGAGACGGAAATACACGACCACGGTGAAAGACCCGAGAGAACGTCAACACCCACCCACGGAGAGGCACAAACACAAAATGACAAAAAGGTTCGACATGTTTACCGTCAATTTGTAGCACAGAGAAACCCTTTGTTGGGGGAGCTGCCGAGCTCCACCCCCACCCCCTGGGGTTCACTGACAGTGCTCCACTTTCACTTAAACAACATGTTGAAAATCAATGTTTGTTCCACAGCACAGTGCAGAAGGAGTCAGAGGTCATTTTCACCAAGTAGGTGAATCATTTTAATTGATCAGCCTCTGCAGAAACTGGGCGGCTGTTTGTGCGCAGACGTCAAGAAAGTTATGGATTACGCAGGAGGATCAGGTTTAAATCTAAGCTGTTGTGTTTGTCTTTTGATTTGAAACACAAAACTAATTAAATAATCAATGCAAGACGCAAAATGACCAACATGAGGGTTAGGAGAATAAAACTCATTATAATAAAACTATTATAAATCAAAAAGAAAAGACAACCTTTAACTTTTCATTAATATTTGTTAAATATTAATGCAGATTTTTCCCTCAATGGTTTAAACCATACACTGTGTAAAGATGGACGGCTGAACTGCTCCTTTAAAATGAAGCCAAATCAAGTAGAGCATGAAAAAATATGTAAAAATATGGATTAACGCAGCTTTAGCTTCTGGTTCAGGCTTAAGAACTTGTTCACTTTCACGCAACAATAAACCTCGACAACCTGCTCAGCAGACGGCATCTTTTGTTGGAGCATGAATAAAACATAATTACATCCAAATGTTTCAAACTGAGGCACAGTGAATATTAGTGAAGCCAAATCAAGGAGAGCTCCCCCTGGTGTCTGGCTGCATTATAGGTCATAAGCTCCACCCCCTCCATATTAGTGGGCGGGGCTTGGGGCAAACTAAAACACTAAAATACACATCAAACACATTTTCCAAGGATACTTACGGTAAAATATACATTTTAATTAATACTTAGAGATGGACAGGTGCACAGACGGGTGATAATCATTTCTATTGTTTGCATTCATCTTACAAACGACTTCTGAATCAAGAGTTTAAGTAAAAATATGGATTAACGCAGCTTTAGCTTCTGGTTCAGGCTTAAAAACTTGTTCACTTTCAGGCAACAATTAACCTCGACAACCGCCTCAGCAGACGGCATCTTTTGTTGCAGCATGAATAAAACATAATTACATCCAAATGTTTCAAACTGAGGCACAGTGAATATTAGTGAAGCCAAATCAAGGAGAGCTCCCCCTGGTGTCTGGCTGCAGTATAGGTCATAAGCCTCGAGACAAGATAGCGGCGCCCGTATCTCAGAGAAAATAGCGTCAGTTTGACCAATGAGAGGAAGAGGAGACGTGTTGTCCATATTTATATACAGACTATGCTTCAGACAGCAGTAACATTACAGCGGCTATGGACGTTTTCTTGGTTCAGTTCTACTCTGAGCTTTGTCTCTGAAATGTCTAACATCAGGGCGGAGATCTAGAAATAAACACATTAATGTTTGTGCTTCCTGTGGAACTTTAAAGCTTTACACGACAAGCAGCTGTTGATGGTTCTGAACCAGCGGTAGGTGGAGATCCATTAGAGACAGCAGCTGCTACAATATTCTACTGCTCCCTGCGCTCTGAGTTTATTTATATACAGAGCATGAAACTGAGATCAGATCTCAAGTGCTGACTGGAGACACATTTTAATTAATACTTAGAGATGGACAGGTGCACAGACGAGTGATAATCATTTCTATTGTTTGCATTCATCTTACAGGCGACTACTGAATCAAGAGTTTAAGTTAAAATATGGATTAACGCTACTTTAGCTTCTGGTTCAAGCTTAAAAACTTGTTCACTTCCAGGCAACAATTAACCTCGACAACCGGCTCACCAGACGGCATCTTTTGTTGCAGCATGAATAAAACATAATTACATCCAAATTTTTCAAACTGAGGCACAGTGAATATTAGTCTCCTTTTAAAACAGTCAATATTTAGTTAGCTCCGAGCCTCTGGCGCTCAGCGAGTCCCCAGAGAGGGGCCCCGTTTTTACATGGCAGCGATGAGAACGTGCATCTCGAGTCCAATACGAGCACAATGAGCTGTGCTTTAATCAGACAGCAGAGCAGGAGCCCGTCGTCTAATTAGACAAAAACAATGACACTTCAAAAATTACCTTTTACTCATTTGCATACGTAATGAACAACGCACTGTTGTTGTCTCCTGGTTTGGCTTCTTTTTTTGGCAGCCGCTATATATTAGCTGTTCTGAAACAAAACAAACGGGATGCACACCTGAGTGTAGCTGAGAGCTCTTTAGGACTGATGCATTGACGGACAGCCAGGATGTTTGTGATGAATGGCCGTCACCCTGGGAGCTGCAGTTTGTAAAGTTTATCCATAGATTTCACGGTTGGTTCTAATCAATACGTCTGTCTGGATAAACCAAACTGTGTATGAGCGCTGACAGTCTGCATGGACATCCACCAGAGAGGAAAGTCAATACGATCAGGGATGCAGCTCGTATGAAGAGTCTATCTCTGTGCACACAAACCATGGTGTGTGAGTTAACATGGACGCATTACTGTAAGGCTGCACTGGGAGGGAATACAAGACCTCCAACATGACCACGTTAATGCGCAGCACGGCTACAAAGACACAAAAATAAATGAAAATACCAAATGCAGATGCAAAACTGACTTTACAGCTGGTTCATAAAATATGCATCATCTCCCCACGTCATGAAGAAATGCAAAACGGCCACAAAACAAGCAGAGATGAAAAACAACATCATGTGACCCAAAACAACCGTGAAGAAATGCAAAACGGCCACGAAGACGCCATACGACAGCAAAGACTCACAGGCTTGATCCAAAACGACCTCAATTTAATGCAAACAACCACAAGTAGAAGCAAAATGAGCCACAGAGACTGATCAAAAATAACATAAAATGAGCAAAACTAAATTAAAACGAAGAGCAAATGGTCACCAAGAGATTAAAAAGGAACCAGAATGAGACAAAACTAGATGTTAACGAGACGTAAAATTCATAAAATGACCACAAAGACTGAAAGGATAGAATAAAATTATGAGAGAAAACAACACCACAGGATTCAACACCATTAAGAGATGCAGAATGATCAAAAAGACACAAACAGGACCACACACACAGACACAGAATGGCTGCAGATACATGCAAAACAACACAAATGTGACAAGAAATGGACTAAATTAAAAGCAAACAGTCGTAAACAGACGTCACTGTGTCACATACAAGACACAACATGACCAACAGGTAAAAGGTAAGTAACGTCCCAGGGATGCTCGTGACCAAAATGAGAAATAAAATGAACACAAAGGTTGGAGACATAAAAATAATAACAGATGACGCCTGAATTGTTTTCAGGCTGGGAGCCTCGGGGGCCCGTTGTTTCATAATCCATCCTGGTGGTGTAGTGGCTGGATTGAGCGTAACGGTGGCCTTCTGGCCTTTGGTTTGACCGGTTTAGGACGTAATTCAGGTTTGTTTTCAAACTGGATTGGACTCAATTTATAACTGATTTTAAATTAGTCTTGAGCATAATTTAGTTTTTGTTTTAGAAGAGGTTTGGGTGTAATATGGGACTGGTTTTAAACTGGTTTTGCACTAATTGTTGGAGTAGATTTAGATTGGATAGGTTTCAGATTTGGATGTAATTTAGGATTAGAAGGACTGACTTAGAACTGGTTTTAAACTGGTTCCTGAGCATCTTTTAGTAATCGTACCACAGGGGTTTTAGACTTAATTAAGACTGGACAGGGACTGGTTCCAGACCAGTCTTAGGATGGTTTTGGATGTAATTTAGGACTGGGTCTTTAAACTGGTTTTAGACTGGACAGTGATTGGTTCTTGGACTTGTTGTAAGATTTTGCATTTTGAGAGTAATTTTGGACTTTTATAAGCGTTTTAGACGTGATATAAAACTGGTCTGTGACTGGTTTTAAACTGGTTTTGAAGCGTCTTTTAGTAATCGTGCCACAGTCCTTCTGTTTCTTCACATGACTGAAACTAAGGGCCATGAAGAAAATATCTGAAGGCTACAAAGTTGGAGACACAGAAATAACAACAGCTGATGCCTGCCTTGTTTTCAGGCTGGGTGCCTCAGGGGCCCGTTGTTTCATAATCATCCAGAGTAGTGTAGTATCTGAACGGAGCATAACGGTGATCAATGGCCTTTTTGTTATTTAGGAGAAAGAGCAGTTGACACCAACCGACCAGCTCAGAAATCTGTGGTGAGGGAAACGAGGAACGAGGCCATCTGGTAGTAATTACACCATCCTTCTTCTTCTTCTTCTCTTTTAACTCCAGCAGCTTCTCCAGGACCAGGACACACAACTACACACAACAACACACATGCATACAACAGGCGGTGACGTCGCCCTGCTCTGAGCATGCTCCAGGGAGTGCCGTTGTCATGGTGACCTGGTCACATGCACTCAGTAACTGTACTACTGTGTCTGCTCGTCACCGTACAGGAAACGGCCTTGGTGTTTTCTGTGACGTGGTGGCAGCGCCTGTAACGTGCACCGGTCAGTCGAGGTTTACGGTCCGACGAGATGCCGGTGGTACCGGCGGCGTCGCCTTCGCTCTCCCTCTGGATGTTTATTTTCCAATCAATTAGGGTTTTGGGGCCACACGTATTCCACCGACGACGATGCAATCTGGGCAGCTGTCAGGCCTGTGGGAGCTAGCGGGGCGGAACAACAACTCCCATGAGCGCTTTGGCTTCTCTACTGGACTAGATAAGCTGTCAAATTATTTATCATCAGCCCGAGGAGAGCCTGCAGCTGATTACCCTCAGCAGCCCACAGCAGCGTTATAGCTGGAGTACAAAACATATGCAAATATACTAGTAAAAGATTAATGACTCTAAGAGGTAAAGCTGGGTTTGGACTTAGACTGGGCCTGGTTTTTAGATCAATTAAGACTGGTTATGGACTTGGTTTGAGGCTGGTTTTAAACAGTCCAGGCTTGGACTAGGGTTGGTTTTAGACTGGGTTTAACATGGTTTATAATTATATTGGGGCAGGTTTTAAGCTGGTTTGGGATCTAATACAGGACTGCTTTTTGTTTTTGGAATTAATGTAGAACTGGGTTTAGACTTGGATATGATTGGCGTTGGGACAGGTTATAAATTGGCTTTGACTTCATTTGGAGCTGGTTTTAGACTGGTTTTGGATACAGTTAAGGACCGGATATGGATTGGGTTGGGACGGGTTTTGAACAGTGGCTTTAACATGGTTTTGGAGTTGGTTTATAACTGATTTTAAACTGGTTTTGGACGTGCTTACGGAATGGTTTTGGATGGGTCTTATACTTAAATTGGTAAAGGTTTTAAGCTGGTTCAGGACCTAATAAAGGACTACTTGAGACAGGTTCTTGATTTAATTGACATGGGGATGGATATGGATTGGGTTGGAACTGGTTTTGAACACTTGCTTTAACGTGGTTTTGGAGTTGGTTTGGGGCTGCTTTTGGGACTGGTTTTTGGAATTGGTTTGGAACTGGTTTCTGACTAATTTTAGACTTGAAACAGTTCATATAAACCCAGACTGAATCTGTGATGACTGGAGTTCAGACGGTCTAGTTCTTCTTGTGGCTGAGTGGTTTATCCTGGTTTGAAGTTTCTAACAGTACTGTACGAAATAGTTTAAGGCCAAAAAACAGAAAAGGATTTCAAAAGATTCAAAACAAAAATCTAAAGTTTTCGTCTTCTTTCTCACTCAATAAATAATCTCAGGACCCAGTGAGTGTTGAATGGACTGAGGTGGATACGCCCGGCCCGTGTGAATGGACTCTAAATCTCCACCTCCAGCTAGAAACATCATATATATTGTGAATATAGCAGCACCCTGTCACAGGTTGCTGCTAACCATCTTATTTGCACCCATTTAAAGGAAACGAGGAGCCGAGGCCTGAACGTCTAAGTGTTAAAGATTTAACACTCGCTGCGTTGTTATCAAATTAATTTACAGTATCGTCTACACTTTAAATATCTGCGAGTATCTTGAGCTATCAAGAGATCACACCCTCCTCCTCCCCTCTCCGGCGCCCCGTCTGTATAATTGTGGTTGTGTAATGAGGTTAGCGGAGCCATATAATACCATCACTATGAGGCACAATGTAATCAGCGCGGTAATTCAATCAGGACCTGCTGCCACCTGCTCTTGAGCAATGTTCCTGCTCTCAGAGCAAGAAATGAACTGAACGAGGCTGACGCACAGCGGGAGGAAAAACAGGAACGGGCTCAAACATCAGATATGAGAGGAAAACTAAGGGTATTCAAAAAAAACATGGCGGGTATTGGGAAGGAGGATGATTTAAAAAATATGAACTATGGGTTTGAACTGTTTTAGACTGGTTTAGTCTTGGATAGGGACTGGTTTTAAGTTTAAAATCTGAGCTGCAATGGTTTAAAAATGGGTTTGGACTGATTTTAGACTGGTCTGGTTTCAGACTTGGTTTTAAACTGTGTTTGGACTCGGGACTTCTGTGAAACTGGTTTTGGAAACTGGTTTTAGCATGGTTTGGGAGTTGGTTTGAACCTGGTTTTCGACTGGTTTTCCATTTCATTTAGGACTGGATTCAGACTATTATTGCCCACTGGTTTAAGACCGTTTTTGGACTTTGGACAGGCTTTGGACTGACTTTAGACCAGTTTTGGACTTTGATTTCAGCATGGCTTTGGTTTTGTTTTGGGGTTGCTATTGGAAAGGCTTGGAATTTGTCTGGAACTACTGGTTTTGGACTTGGTTTTGAAGGTCTTAGACTGTTTTGGACTAAATTTGGACTTTGTTTAGACTTAATTTAGGGTTTGCTTAAAACTGGGTTTGGACATTGGCTGTAGAATGGTTCTGGGAGTTGTCTGGACTGCTTTTGGACTGATTGTGGACTGGTTTTGAAGGTCTTGGTTTAAGACAGAACTGGTCTTGATTTAGTTCTGGGTTAAACTGGTTTTTAATTATATATAGTTTAAATCGGTTTAGGATTTAAGGCTGACGTACAGTAGGAGTGAAAACAGGAGGGCATGAACTTCTGCTACAAACATTAGATATGAGGAGGAACGTAATGTACTGATTCATACATACATCCTCCACACAGCATGTAAAGAAGAATAAAAGCACTTTGTTTATTGGGATGGAGGATGAACTATGGATTTGGAAACGATGTGTGGAAACAGAAAATATCTATAATTTGAGCTGAGAAAAAAGAGCGCTATGGTCCTTTAACTGAGTGACTTGGTAGCTTTGATTTTAACCCGCGACCTTTTGTTTCATGTCGGCCTCCCCTTCATGTCTGAGTCTGGCTCTCTCCTGCATTTAACCGTCTCTCTTTCCTGCACATGATCTAATAAATGGCTCTGCAGAGCAGCACTGCCTCACCTCTGGACGTTTGCATAACACCAAGGCTGCTATTAGAGCCTCTCTGCCATTAACCCGCTTTTGATTTAGAGCCCACGTCAGTGTGTCATCGGCGGCGTATGACGCGTTAGTACAACACGGTACTTTTGGTTTAGGCAGGTTTGTCATGTTGGTGGCTTTTACTGGGGCATCCAGAGAGACGCTGGCCCACTTTGCTCTATTTTACCAGCTGTCAGTGTCCGTCTCTGTGCATGGCAGAAGTTTATTTTCATCTCAGCCTCGTTCAAAGCGTTTCATGAGCTCAGAGTCATACATGAAGAGCAGCAGGACATGACCAGGCTCACACAGAACATTAGTCATGTGCAGGTGATTTATGAATGTTATGTGCACAAAACAATGAGGTAGTTGAGAAACATGGAAAAATAGTACGTACATGGCGAATAATAACAAGAGATTAATTAAATAATATACAACAAATACAATGAAATCAATGAATAGACCTTAATTCACCATAAAAACATGATGGTGGTTTAACATCTTAGCAAATATGTTTGTTAACTCAGACACATAAAGCAGCAACAGGATCTAAGCATTTTAAAGGAAAAGTGTAAACTGGTTTAGGATCATATTTAGGCCTAGGTGTAAACTGGTTTAGGATCATATGTAGGCCTTTGTGTAAACTGGTTTAAGACTGGGTGTAAACTGGTTTAGAACAATATATAGGCCTAGGTGTAAACTGGTTTAAGACTGGGTGTAAACTGGTTTAGGCTTGGGTGTAAACTGGTTTAGGACTACATTTAGGCCTGGGTGTAAACTGGTTTAAGACTGGGTGTAAACTGGTTTAGGCCTGGGTGTAAACGGGTTTAAGACTGGGTGTAAACTGGTTTAGGCCTGGGTGTAAACTGGTTTAGGACTGGGTGTAAACTGGTTTAGGACTGGGTGTAAACTGGTTTAGGACTACATTTAGGCCTGGGTGTAAACTGGTTTAGGATCATATTTAGGCCTGGGTGTAAACTGGTTTAGGCCTGGGTGTAAACTGGTTTTGGCCTCGGTGAAAACTGGTTTAGGACTACATTTAGGCCTGGGTGTAAACTGGTTTAGGATCATATTTAGGCCTGGGTGTAAACTGGTTTAGGCCTGGGTGTAAACTGGTTTAGGACTGGATGTAAACTGGTTTAGGATCATATGTAGGCCGAGGTGTAAACTGGTTTAGGATCATATTTAGGCCTAGGTGTAAACTGGTTTAGGATCATATGTAGGCCTGGGTGTAAACTGGTTTAGGATCATATGTAGGCCTAGGTGTAAACTGGTTTAGGACTGGGTGTAAACTGGTTTAGAACTATATTTAGGCCTAGGTGCAAACTGGTTTAGGATCATATGTAGGCCTGGGTGTAAACTGGTTTAGGATCATATGTAGGCCTGGGTGTAAACTGGTTTAGGATCATATGTAGGCCTTTGTGTAAACTGGTTTAGGACTGGGTGTAAACTGGTTTAGGACTATATTTAGGCCTTGGTGTAAACTGGTTTAGGATCATATGTAGGCCTTTGTGTAAACTGGTTTAGGACTGGGTGTAAACTGGTTTAGGACTATATTTAGGCCTTGGTGTAAACTGGTTTAGGATCATATGTAGGCCTTTGTGTAAGCTGGTTTAGGACTGGGTGTAAACTTGTTTAGAACTATATTTAGGCCTGGGTGTAAACTGGTTTAGGACTGGATGTAAACTGGTTTAGGACTACATTTAGGCCTGGGTGTAAACTGGTTTAGGACTGGATGTAAACTTGTTTAGAACTATATTTAGGCCTGGGTGTAAACTGGTTTAGGACTACATTTAGGCCTGGGTGTAAACTGGTTTAGGACTGGATGTAAACTGATTTAGAACTACATTTAGGCCTGGGTGTAAACTGGGGGTGTATATCCAGGTTTTAAAATGGTTTTGAATAATTTAGTGCTGGGTGTAAACTGATTTAGGACTATATTTAAGACAATATAATCTGGATTAATCTGGATTTGGATGGTTGTTGGTTTTAAACTGGTTTAGGACTTAAGGACTTGAGGCTGTTGTACAGCAGGGTTTTATTTTTATAGTGACATTAATAAGATGAGAAAAAAGTGACGGGAGGTCAGTAATTATCATCTTCTCAGTCTGTTCTTTAACTCCTGACTCACGACCACTAAATGGTTTCACGGTCGACCAAAGAGCCGGTTTAAAAAGTAACCTAGAAAGTACGGCAGTGGAGCCACTCAATTACTCTAACGACTTACTAATGCCTCCTTCCTTTGCTTTCTGCAAATCATTATCTCGACTCAGTCACAGCTGTGTGATCACTTGACAGCCATTATCAGACAATACAGTCCATTCAGACCTACCCACCGCCAAGCACTGTCCTACTTGATACGCTCACATTCACTGGATTACAGTCATGACTCACAGTTACCCAGCAGCCCTTTGGGCGGACGTCCATATGGGCTTCGAGCAGGCAGCAACAGTGAGGCTGTTTTTTGTGCTGTGTGTACATTAGCACGTGTGAATGTGTGCAGAGCTGCTGTGTTTACTCCATGTAATCCAGGCCAGTTTGTTGTGGATCAATATTTCTGACTGATGCATGTCGGCGTAGCCCCCGGTCTGCTCAGTGTTATTACACGGCATCAGGCGCACTGCACCAACCCAAGCTACAAGACACAACATCAGGCAATGGAAATTTAGATTTTTAAAGAAAAAGAATCGGCCAAAATACTTAGAGTTAAGCCAGAAGGCAACACAAAATCAGGTTAAAGTCAGAAACTGCTGGGATATTACATTTATATCCTGAATCAGGACAAAATTTACAAGCTGTATCGTGAAATCTGTCAAAATGTAAAAGAAAATTGTTTTGACCTGGATTCGCTTTGTTGGGAACTGATTCTGCTCCAGCAAAGATCTTCTGCACCAATTAGATTATCTGGGGACGGGGCTTTATATGATTATGAATGAAAGTAGTCATACACATCATCTGAGCTGCTGTTGAAAAAGTAGCTCCTTTTAGCTTCTTAGCCTCCTAGCTAGTTGTAGCTCTTTCTAGATTCCAGGCATCCTAGCTAATAGTAGCTCCTCCTAGCTTCATAGCCTCCAAGCTATTTGTAGCAATTTCTAGTTTCATAGCTTTCCAGCTAATATCAGATCTTTCTAGCTAATAGTAGCTCCTCCTAGCTTCCTAGCTTTCCAGCTAATAGCAGATCATCCTAGCCTCCTAGCATACTAGCTCTTTCTAGCTTTGGCTCTAGTGCGTTCAAGTGTAACATTTTTTGCCCAGACACAGTAAATGTTGCAGTCAGCTTTTGTTGCCAGGAGTTATCTGATATTTGCTCGGTGTGTCCAGGCTTTAACAGGCTAGGCTACACTAGCTCCAATTAATTTAAAACCTGAACTTGCAATGAATAAGTTGTGGGTAGCGAAACGATTAAAGCAGCGCTGTGGAAAGCAAGTAGAATGTAAAGTACAGTTGTAGTAAATCGTTTCATCCTGCAGAGGGCAGTATTGTACCCTGTTGTGTCTAAACCAGGGGAGTCAAACTCTTTTTAGTTTGGGGGCCACATACAGTCCTGTTTGATGTGAAGTGGGCCGGACCAGTGACATAATAGAATAATAACCTATAAGAAACAACAACTCCAGCCTTTTTCCATTTGTTTTAGAGCAAATAAGAACAAATACATTAGGAAAATGTTTACACCCGACGGTTCTCTTGACAAAACCAGGTATCTGCATTTGCCGTCAGTGTGAACTGAGTTATAAACTGTTGATAAGAGGAATGCAAACTCCATTTAAAACAGATATTAAATATTTTAACCATTTCCACATCAGCGTCTCCATCCAGCCAGCGAACCAATGAGTAATAATCTGAGGCTGAAACTGCAGGTGAGCTCATTCACAGGTCGCCTTGTACAGGACCAACACAAGTCAAAGCGGTTTAGCTTTTACAAGATGTTTGTTTTTCTTTCAAACTGGAGCCAAATGCCTCCACACAGGCTCTTCACTAAGAACATCACAGCAGCGTGATCTTCCCGACTCCCCGTCAGATGGTCCCCGAGATTTGTATCGCGAGTCCAAAGCCTCTTTACTCCGCTGTACGAGCACACGAGCTAAAGGACAAACGTGTTTAGACGTGAATCATGTCGCTAAACAAACAGTGAAGGCAGCCGAGCAGCAGATGGATAAATACGTGGAGAAACAAACACGCATTTTCTGTTGCCTCCCTCCGTTTTCTTGTTTTCAATCTCTTCCTCGTGTCCTGATGAACTCTGACCTTTGCCCCCTCCCCCTCCATGTCCGCCTGAATACACTCATAAACAACATAACACACAAAGAGGGGAGTATTTACTTCCCCTACACTAAGGCATCAATACTCAAATGGGGCATTTAGATTAAGCACATTAGCCCCCCTGCCCCCCTCCCTGCCTCGTTCAGGGTAGATCTGCCCTGTGTTGGTAACAGCTGCCGTTTCCTGATCTACACTCAAAATCTCACAAGAACAACCAGGAAAATGTATTTCACATCCGCCGGCCACATGGGCAACATTCACAAACCACGTCTTTATCCGTCGTGCGTCTATGTTTCTGACGATCTAAGACTTTAATTACACCGCGGGTTCTGCCCAAAATCAGCCGCGGGTAAATCTCCCAGTAGCGAGGTCGTATTTTCTGGTGTCGCACGAGAAAGTCGGCACAGTGCATCAGCGTCGCCGCAGTTTAAAAACATGGTGGGAAATTCACACCAGCGGCGAGCAGGATGTTTTTTTTTCTCTAAATGCTGAGAAAAAACACCCAAACCAAATATGAAAGGGGTTGTGTTTAAAGTCAGAGTGGAACAGAAGAGGAAGAAGAAGAAAGAGAAGAAGAAGAAAGAGAAGAAGAGGAATGAGACAAAGACACAGAAGGAGGTGAAGAAGTAGTAGAAGGAGACGAGACAAATAAAAGAAGAAAAACACATGAAGTAGAAGAAGACAAAGAATAATACGAGTATTGTTATACGAGTAGTAGAAGAAATAGTAGCAGAAGAACAAGAACAAGATGAAGAAGAAGAAAAACATGAAGACATACAAAGATGAAGATGAAGTAGTAGAAGAAGACGAAGAAGAAGATGATGAAGCAGAAGAAATAGAAGAATAACACGAAGACGAGAGCAAAGATTAAAAAGTAGTACTAGAAGAACAAGAACAAGATTAAGAAGAAAAACACGATGATGAAGAATTATACAAAGATGAAGAAGTAGTAGAAGAAGAAGAAGAAGAAGAAAAACAAGATGTAGAAGAAGATGATTAAGATGCGGCAGTAGAAGAAGAAGGTGAAGAAGAAGAAGACAAGGATGAAGACGAAGCAAAAGAACAAGAACAAGATGAATAAGAATCTTCTTCTTATTCATCTTGTTTTTCTATTACTTCGCTGTCTTCTTCTACTACTGCATTAATAATAATAATAATAACAGCTGATTCTGTCTTCCTGGTGCGCGTTTAAGATATTTTATAAAGAATATTTAGGAAACCTTTAGACGTCCACGCTCCTCTAAATGTTTTTTTTGGTGTTTTTCCTGCTACCATGAACGTGAGGAACTCGAGTGAAGGTGCAGTATTTCTATTCCTGTAGCTTCTTAAACCAGAGCAGGGGTCACTGGGTGGGAGACTTTATCTCCTCTGAACACGTCACGACTTCCTACGCAAATACAGGAAGAGAGAAGTTCTATTTTTGAGAAGCAGAACCAAAGACAAAGCGTGACCTCTCTTCTAGAGACACAAATAGGACTCAGTGTCATGGAGGACACAGCTGAGGACACAGCTGAGGACGTCTGAAGACGACCCGCCCAGCATCGAAGAGTTTACGCTGGAGGAGACCAAAACAGAGTCAAACCAAACTCAGATGAACGTACTTCCCCATTGGGACTTTGTTATACTTTCATACAAGCCTAAACACCAGCAGTGCACCTGTGCATGAGAATATACACCCATCAGCCATAACATTATGACCTAGTAGCTTCAGATCCAGATGGTGGTTAATCCAAAAAAACAAGCTGAAACAAGGACTTTAATTGTTTCTTAAAGATGTTTCATCCAAGTCTTCGGTTCTAAATGACTGCTGGGGGGTTGAGGGTTTAAACAGGAACAGCGTTCTGTAGGCATGTTAGGGTTGTGTAAATTACACCACAAAATCAATCAAAATTGATTTCATTTGGCTTGGGTACGCGTCTGGACGTCCCAGGAGAAGCTGGAAGATGCTGGACAACGATTGACTGGACTAATGGTGAAAGAGACAACACTAAAAAAGTCATTTGTAGGAGATAGGACATGGGGCTGTTACAGAACCTGGTCTGGATGTTCTGCTCCAAACCAGAGTCTAACAGGGAGGACTATCCATGCTGGGGTTGGGTGGGGTTTGATTATATTCTGGGCTCTACACAAACAGAGCTTATTGTTATTTTTGCTGCTATGTGCTGGACGGGAGGAAGTGACTTTCTGATGATGTTGTACATTTTTTTGCATCTCCTCCTTGTTGGTTCAGCTCTCTTTGTACTTTTGGTCACGTAGTTTGTCTTTTAAGTGGCTCCTCGTCTTTTTTAAAGTCACGTCTGTCTTTGTGTTTTCACCTCGAGTGTCTCTGTTGGTCACTTTGCTGCTCTCTGCAGCTGGTTTGTGGCTTTTTGTCGTGGTACATGCACGAGGTTGTTTTGCTTTCTGTTTCTGTGCAACATCCAACCTCATGTGTGTGCCTGCACAAAAACTGCAAATAAACAAAGCTTTGTGTCTATTTAGGCGTATTCCCTGTTGGTTTCTGCCTCCTTTTAGACGTCATGAGCTCTTTTCATCTCCAAAAACGACAAACTGAAACAAGGGTGGATGGACTTGTTGAGTTTACTTAAAGATGTTTCATCCAAGACTTCATTTCCACGTTGAACTCGCATGGCTAGGGTCTGTTTGATGGTTCCATCTGGAGCCGTTCAGTAATCCATCCATGCTCGTACCATGCTCAGTTGTACGAGAACCTAAAGACGGTTCTGGGTTTCTGAGTGGTGTTCTTCCTGTGCCGATCCCCTCGTTTGACAACCAGTCCTGTCCGTGTTATTGATCTCTGTCTGAGGCAGCACTTCCTGCCTTTTGCTAATCTTCAAATCTCAGTCAGCTTGAAACATTAGGATCCTTCTGGACGACGGTGTCCAACCCGAGCCTGATCAACATGAAGATAAATAAAACCAAAGTAAGCCGGGCTGCGTAGACTCCCTCTACACCCGAGCTAAAGGTGCTCAAGGGCCGAGCGGAGATGGAGAGAACAAATGTAAAAAGGGAAGCAAAGAGAGGAGGGTACAGCCAGGAGCAAACGGCCGCTGGCTGTCGCCGTCGCCAAGAGTGGTGAGTGTCGCTATGGAAACAGCCCAAAGTTCAGGCCACGGCAAACACAGGTGAGTGTTTGAGAGAAAGCGAGAGAGAGACTGAAATGTCCTTTTACGTTTTTACACAGTGTAAATCATTCAGCGAAACTGGTAAAAGTTGAAGACAAATGTGAACGGACATCAGAGACGAGGGACTCCACAAGACGTTCAGGGAGGCGTCTCCGTCTCCACCGAAACCTCCTGGATAAAATAAAATAAAAGCTAAGCAGAGAGGAGGAGCGTTAGAGGAGCTGAGGTGCACCGAGCCTTCTTCATTTTGCATAACTCGAAGCCTCAATGCAAAGTAAACAGGTGAGGTATTTAAAACTCTACCCACCGGCCAGTTGCCATGAATTAAGTCTGTTTGCTGAGCAGTGGAAAAACAAGCGCACCTTTATTATTTATTTATTTATCTTCACTGAACACCGTTTCCCACGCTCCTGTCCGGATAAATGGAACATGTTGTTACGTGGCCTGTGAGATTTTCCACTCGTGCTGATGCTGAAACTTTCCTCCAGTTTGCCTCAATAACTGCATTTAAATGCTAACGTGGTACGCTCGCTACGCTAACAGGGCGACTTCCTGGTTCTGGCTCAACACACGGACTCACTGAATAGAGCAAGAACTTATCAAAATGTGAGTTTACTTTTGCACTAGTGTACAGGTAACAACCCCCGTGGAGTTTAACCCTTCAACACCTCCGCCTCTAAATATCCACCATTTTTCTAAATAAACATCATAAAATGTCCCGTGAGTAAATGCATTCTCCTGTTTCTTTCCAGAACACCTGCAGCTGTAAATATGTGGCAGCTATTTACAGTTTACTGCACGTTATAAGAGCGTAATAAACTTCAGGGAGCGGCACAAGTGAAATTACCGTAATGACTGGTGGTAAAGAGCAACAGCTTTCAGAAACGGCACAAAATGTGACAAAACAACGGTAATCCAAAGAGTTAGAGGCGTTAAATACCCAACGCTACTGTAACGCTCTCTTGATTCCATTATGAGTCGAGTTTCAACCCAATGTGAGAAAAATTAAAACCTCTGGACGCGACTGGACAGTCCTTCAACCAATCAGAGCAAAGAAGTCGTTAACAGACTCTAGTCATGTGAGATTCTGATGAGTAACACCCACAGGCGTTTACATTTAAACCTCGACTCTCTTGGATGAAGCGCCTTCAAGAAACTATAAACTATGACCTGGACGTAAACCAGAAGATTCTTAAATCGCTTAAGAAGTTATTTCCCGTCGCTATCTTTTACAGCGGACTCCAAACATCTCACTTCTCCGATGGACAGACATTTTGTTGCTAACTCACTCCATGGTGCCCAGATGTCACATTAAGCCCCGCCCCCCAAACAATTCGATTGGCCCGGTAGATCTAGTTATGCTGGAGCAGAATCAATTCCCAACGGAGAGACTCCAGAACAACTCACCTCCATGAAAACGTCTTTATGAGCCTCTGAGCCTCGTCTTAGAATTTAATTTATTCTGACAGCTAACGGTTGTTGATGCTCTGTTAAACCCTGATGTTCAGTTTGCTTTTAAAATCCCAACAGCTGCTGCATATAGACACTACCTGCTGTACATATACAGACATAAAAACCTTCATTAACTCACCAGACTGTTGAATTCGTGCAGTGCGACGACAAAGCTTGTTTTTTTTTAGCTGTCTGCAGTATTTATGAAGGTTATGTAACACAGGAAGAGACACTCCTACCACAATGATCCTAATCTGGAGCGACCGGCCACGAGGTACAGGAAGAGCTCTGGCTTTAGACACGTTGAAGTAAATAACGGTAGTGAAACAGTGCAGAGATACAGTTCAGATTCAAAGTGCTGTGACTCCACCACTAAGAGCTGTTTAATTTTTATGCCTTCGCTTTATTTCCAGTTCAGACGCCCCGCTGGGACCCACAAAGTCATTTTGAATCGTGGGTCCTGGGATGCGTTGCGATGTCTCCTTTCACGGGAAATTATGTTGAGAGAGAACTGACGAGACACAATAATGGGAGAGGTAGAATACACGAACGGTTAAATTATATTTAAACTATTTAAAATTCATTGAGAACGTGTGTCTGTAGCTGGTGACTCAGTTAATGAAGAGACGAATGAAGGTGTCAGCATCCTCATTAATGCTTAAAGGGAGAAGATACGGTTATTGTTCAATTACAATTCTTGACTTTAGTTATCTGACTTTATACACCGATCAGCCATAACATTATGACCTGATATTATGCAGGTCTCATCAGAGAATGGATATGGGCCTTCTGAAGGGGGGTCTTTGAGGGGAGGGTCCTCTGTGGATCATCCCACAGATACTTGATCAGTTTGGGATCTAGTGAATGTGGAGGCCAGGTCAACACCTTGTGCTGTTCTTCTTCCTAAAGTGTTTTTGTGGCTGCATCCTGCTGGGGATGGCTGCTGCCATCAAGGAGTGTCATTGCTATGGGGTGGGGGTGCCTGGTCTGGTCTAGGTGGGTGCTACATGTCTAAGTAACATCCACACCAATGAATGAAGCCAGGTCCAGTGTGTTACCTTTAAGTGTTGTTTTTATTTTTATTTACACAAGATGAACGCGTTGACAGGACTTGAAATGAGTTTTGCCTCTTGGTCCGGTGGCTGAAATAGTTTATGTAACATATAATCCTGTTAGTTCTGGCTGTGATTTACTGCTGGATGCTGTGTGTTCACCTCGGCTCCACGTGATTGTTTGCATATGTGTGATATTAGGAGGTGACTGGACGTTACACAACACATGCTGCTAATGCTCTGCACTGTGGTCTTCGACCACTGACGCAATGCTCTGTTACCTATTTACACATCTACAGCTGATGACACACAGATCAGCCAAATCATTATGACCGGAGAAGTAAATAACATTTAAACCATCTTGCTCCAGTTCAGTGTTCTGCTGGGAAACTTCTGGACCTGGCTTCATTCATTGGTGTGGATGTTACTTAGACATGTAGCACCCACCTAGACCAGACCAGGCACCCCCACCCCATAGCAATGACACTCCTTGATGGCAGCAGCCATCCCCAGCAGGATGCAGCCACAAAAACACTTTAGGAAGAAGAACAGCACAAGGTGTTGACCTGGCCTCCACATTCACTAGATCCCAAACTGATCAAGTATCTGTGGGATGATCCACAGAGGCCCCTCCCCTCAAAGACACCCCACTAACAACAGGACACCCTCAGAAGTGACATGTCCATTCTCTGATGAGTGACCACAACAGAGATCTGCACAATATTAGGAACTTTAGGCTTTAGACATTACATTTGGTTATTATCAGTTTAGAAATCAAAAGAACACGATGCTAGAAATTGTAGAAACTCATTTAATTAATATATTCCTTATAATTTATTCCAGCTTTTATGAGCTTTTAAGAGTTTTTACAGTGTAGAGGAAGTAATCAGAGTTCCTCCAGCCCTGGTAAAAGCCCCAGCGCTGCTAAAGTGGCTTTCTGTTCACGGGGTGCGTCCGAGCAGCTCTAACAAAGCAGCATCTCTAGATCCAGTTCCGATCCGTCTCACTTCCCTTCATTAGCATCGACAAAATCCGTTTGCAGAAACTAAATCGATGCTGCCAGATGCTGCATCCGTGTCCGAGCTGCGCGGCCGGCCCAGCGAGCGCTCTCTGGATTCACCACATGGCAGCTCCGAGAATAGAAGGAGGACGAGCAGGAAGCTGAAAATCAGGTTAAGACGGAGCAGCGCAGAGCCACGGCCCACCCGGCCTCCGTGTCATCCTAAACCTCAGCACCTCGCTAATTACAACACAGGGCTGCCTGCCGACCCCTCCCAACCCCACCCACGCTCCCGTTGAGGTCAGGACACGGCCTGCAGTCCACGCAGGTAATGAGAGGCCGAGCGTGAAGCTGCCTCACATGTACATGTTGATGTGAGTCTCCAGCTCCCCCCTGTTATCAGCGTGCGGCCGCTTCTCAGAGCGTTTTTAAACTCGGGCGGCTCGGACTAAATCAACCACATCTGAGACGCACGACTCCACCCAAAGCACCTCTTTCCGACCTCACACGAGAAGCAGATTAGGGCCTTTGGGAACAGGAGGGCACCTCGAGGCTCCGGGGCAGCAGACAGGGCGGCAACATCTGCAGCTAACAAGATTTCTTTTCTGCAGGAGACGTAAAAGTGGCACATTTAAAAGTCTGATTGCTGTGGGTGTCTGAGATTTCATCAGTGGGCCGCACACGCTGGCACATGTTACCAAATATAAACCTTAGATGGGAAGATTAACTCCAAACCAAACCCAAATCCCGCTGCAGCCTCTCAGCAGAGGTAACCAGCGGTGGAAACATAATCTCTCCATGTTCACACAGTCTGTTCACACTGACCTGCCAGCAGCAGCAGCAGCAGGCCGGGAGGCTGGGAGGGAGGGAGGGGGGAGGCCGGCCACCATCCCCCCCTCCTCAGCCACAGACTCTTCCAGTGCACAGCTGTCCACCGTCAACGTTGCTTCGGCGAGAGCGATGCACATAATTCAACAAAATGAGCGTAATCCAGAGTAAATGTGGTTCAGCCAATCTCAATCAGATGGATTACAAAGAGGAACCATTCCCTTTTCCAAATCCTCCACTCGAAAAAAATAATAAAAACATTTAAACACGTTATAATCGTTGGTCAGTTCAGTTTATATCAGTGAATGAGGAGCAGTCACTGTGTCGTCCTAAAGTCTGTCCTTGTCTTCTCCTAGAGTTGGTCTCCTGTGTCTTCCTAAAGTCTAGCAGCCGTCATGTTAGCTTCAGACGAGGCGTTAGCAGGCGTCATGTTAGCTTCAGACGAGGCGTTAGCAGCCGTCATGTTAGCTTCAGATGAGGCGTTAGCAGCCGTCATGTTAGCTTCAGACGAGGCGTTAGCAGTCATCAGGTTAGCTTGAAACGCAACGTTAGCACGATGTTAGCCATAGTCTTTACAATGATCCAGATCATGTTTAAGCCAAAATAACAAATAAACAAACAAACAAACAAACAAAACTGGACTTTTATAGTTTCTAAAAGACTTTTCATCCAAGTCTTCGGTTCTAAATGACCGGTGGGGGGTTGGGGTTTAATCAGGAACATCTGTGTGTGGAACTCACATGACTAGGGTCTGTTAGGATGGTTTATTTATGTAGCATTACCTGGAATTGATCCGGTTTCTCTTCTTTCTGAATAACAGCGTTCTGTAGGCATGTTAGGGTTGTGTAAATTATACGATAAAATCAATCAAAATTGATTCCATTTGGCTTGGGTACGCGTCTGGACGTCCCAGGAGAAGCTGGAAGATGTTGGACAACGATTGAATGGACTAATGGTGAAAGAGACAACACTAAAAAAGTCATTTGTAGGAGATAGGATGAGGAGGTGACACTCCTGCTAGTACATCATAACTCTTTGAATCAAGCAGAGATCAGATCTGTCAGGTTTCTAGATTTAAGAACAGAACAAGAAGACACTTGTCCGAACAATACTTTCCTTGCAACAGTGAATATATTTAGAAGGAAAGATAATGACATTTAAATTCTGTTTCCGTCAGACTATTCAGACCTTTTGACATTTTTTTTCCAACAAAATATCAGCACTGCAGGAGAACAAATGGAGCACAACAGCGTTTCTGTGGTCATGTTAATGGCAGAGCTCAGTTAAGGTTAGAGGACGGTCTGTCGCTAAGTGGATGCTGCCAAAAAAAGGCCGTCTGCGGCGGAGTAGCTACATCTCTTCAGACTGAAGGTTGTTTTTTAAAGCAGTTTGCTGCTTAACAAGACGTTCAGGAACAAAACGGGAAGATGATTCAAATGAAAACTGGAGATATTCCACTTGAAGATTGCTTTCCGTGCAACATTTGGATTTCCAAGATATTAAAGCGCAGAGCGGAGACAGGAAGGACGAGGAGGACGGCGGTTCAGGCGGTGGTCACCACGTCACCTCTGATCTCCGCTCTGGTCTTCAATTGGATTTCAGATTATAACAACAGGACGGTTTATAACAGAGGCTGAAGAGGAGAGAGCGCGTGTGACGCAGGAGATGATTTATATAATCTCCTCTAGAATGTGTCACAGAGCACAAGAGAGGTTAATGTGTATCAGACATGTGTACGTGGTGGGGAGGGGGTTTCTTCCCTGCAGACGACACATGACCATGGCTAGGTCGCCTGGTTTTCAGTCTTAGAGAATGACTCCCAACGTCCGCTGACGCTGGATTAAATAAAGGAGGTAAAACTACGAGGTAATAAATCATTAGTTTTTGTCTCATCTCCTGCTCAGTGAGATTTTCCCGCCATGTGTCGCCGCCCACCGTCATTCTGGACGTCTGCTGACCTCTGCCATGTTTATTTTATGAAACAGGAGGAAAAAGATGAGAGCGCCGCGAACCAGCGTAGACCCCAGAGACGTGATTCAGGTGGGATGTGCATCTGCGTCGCTGAAAATACGATCTTTACACGAGTAAATGTGAGACGCTTCGCTGACAGCATCCGGCAGCAGCTGAGGACAGCCGGTTGTGAACTTGCAAAACGTGATTTGGGGACTTTTATTCGTCGCTGCAACAACTTTCTCTGGGGACCAGGGATGTGTTGTACCCTCACAAAATATCTTATTTGTCTCCTGCAGCGCTAAGCGTTTCCTTGCAGCTATTTACAAAAACTTGCCTCTGCAAAACAGCTTTTTTTATTTTGTTCATTGAGTTTCAACAAGAACAACTTGGAGCTGCAGAAGAAACCAAGCCAGATTTTATTAAGAATTAATGCAGAGGAAGACCTCGAGATGAAGTTCTCCCAGGATTTTGGTCCTCTCTTATTCAAACACATCTCTGAAGATGCCTTCAGCTCACATAAATCAGCTCCGAAAAACCAACTTCTCTATCTTCCAACCAACCAGAGATAAGATAACATGCATGACGACTGTTACTGTTCTGTCCATCACTACATTAAGCCCCGCCCCCAAAACGATCTGAAAGACCTCGGCAGATCTTTGCAGGAACAGAATCAGTTCCCAACAGAGAGACTCCAGATAAACTGTACAGGAGACGTTGGTCTGGTTTCCAGGCTGCAACTGTTCACTGCATATCCAGCAACAAATGGCAAATATTAGCAACACAGCTGGTGAATAAAGCAAAACACTGACATTTGATCATAACATCGGAGTGAAAGCTGTTCCTTTGTTTCTACTGGACACAAATTGGAGATAAATGCTAGCTAGCATCTGCACAGTCAGGGCTAATACACAGTGCTGCTTGAAACTGCTCAGATTGCAGCCATTTTGTTGTAAAGAAATTATCTGATTGGCCCAGAAGATCTTTGCAGGACACGACCAGTTCCCAATGCATAAACCAACTTTTCACCACCAAAAAATATTGTAGTTGGCTTCCAGGCCACATATCCAGCAACAAACAGCAAACAAACCAAGCCAGCCATTGCGTAAAGCCCCGCCCAAACAATTTGGGTATTTTTGCAGGAACATAATCAGTCCCAAACGAAGAGACTCCAGATCAGCTTTACACAACAAAATAAAAACTAGCAACAAGCCGTTGATAGAAACAGATTATTGACAAAAACTAAAAGTATGCCTGCTGAGATTTTCTATTTCAAAACAATTAAATGTTTTTTGTCCTGTCAAATACAATCCAAATGATCTGGAGAACTGAAACCTGCAGAACAAAGACCAAGAAAAAGAACCCTTGAGCAGAACCCGTCTGTTTGAGGCCGAAGAGACGATGAAGGGCGTGCAGGCAAATCACACCATGCACGCAGCACAAAACCAATATACAAGCGAGAGCATATGATACCCGGTGATGCACGATGGAGCTGACAGAGCTAATGGACAAGCAGTTACTGAGAAACGTCAATGTAGGATGTTAAGTGGCTATAGAGTGTATTCATGAAAAAAAACAAATACATGGTATAGAACAGAGGCCTGAAACAACGTCAGTGAACATAATGTACAAATATATGAGGGATCAGGTCAGAAAATGGTTGGAGGTGTTTTAAGTATCTGCTAAAAAGGGTCAGATTCATTTTACCTGAGGATTTATAGGAAAAACAACAGAATCAGATCTCATGAGAACGATGGAGGGCATTCAGGCTGTGTGCATCTCCAAGCTTCAGATCTTTCTAAGATCCTTCTTTGGCCGAGAGCAGCAGAATTTAGCAGACATCCTACCCCTGCTGCCGTGCTGGCACACGACCCTGCCAGCGTGGATGCAGGGAAGGAGATGAGGACAGATGGAGGATACAGAGAAGGCCGGAGGATGGCGGACGCACAAGACCCGTTGGTGGTGGTGGGAGGGTGGGGATGGGAGTGAGGGTGGGGGGTATAGGACACACGCCCACTTGAGGGCAAGATGAAAAGATGAAACCCATCTAGTCTGGTCAGAAATGAAAGGAAGGAGGATTAGTAAGTGATGTGTGGTCTCCTCTCTAATCAGCCTCACAGGGTCTAATTTAGGCTGTAATCATATAGTCTATGTATATACTGTATATTATATCTATATATATGTCGTGTAATGTATATGCTGCCTGCTAAACACAGGCCTACATCATCTGGTTCAGGGTGGTGGCGCATCCTGACGTTGACTTTCAGCTCTTGATGTCGTTCACACAGAATCTTCAGAAGAAACAGATGTTCCTGAACGCGCATCAACTGCATCTTCACCGTGTTTGAAGAAGGTAAAACTGCTTTAATCATACGGACAGATACGAGCCGGGTGAATCTTAAAATAAAACTGGAACAGGAATCCCCCAAAACACGCTCAGGAACTCTAAAGACTGCAAATGTCAAGAACCTCGTCGAGCAGCTGTGGGAATTTATCGTGTTTTCCTTCTATTTGTTTTAGAAAATTCGCACAATAAATGTTCTACAAGAATGAATGTACTGAAATATGTCCTAGTAATCGTGTTTTACCACCTTCCTAACATTTATTGTGAACTTTTAAGGAAAACGGTACAAAAATATGAACAGCTCAGATGGTTTTGAAGTCACAGTTTGGTGCTGTTCTAGTAGCCACTAAACCCAATATCATAACATGAATATAAATGTGTTTACTGAACAAAATATTGTGTTTAAGTTGATACTGGCTCCAGAAAAGCAGGCGTTTTTGAAAGTTTCCCAGTGGAACTAACGAAACAAGTGACTTTCAGATTAAAGGACCTCTACTGCAGTGCAAGGGCAGCGAATCAGAAGAGACGGACGCTCGAGAGTTTGTCAACCGCAACTCTGCCACGTTTGATGCAACGGACGGGAACCACGACAACGCTACGTCCGGATGTGAGCCGATTAAGGGTTGAATCTTAAAATAAAACCAGAATAACAACCCTCAGAGCTGCACAGAGCTTAGGAGAGAACTAAGAATACAAATATGGAATTGCAGTGGAGATACAAGCCTTTTGTGTTTAAACATGTCTGAACAAACAGACCTTCATTTGATGCAGGTTAAAGGATATCTTCTGATTCCTGACTGTACTTGCAAACATCTAGTGTCTAACATTACCATAAAATTCTAGCAGCCATTGAACCCAATTATCGTTTAAACTTGACACATGCTCCATTATTTCTTTGTCTCAACATATAAAACAAAACCTTTATTCAGAACTTTTATTCTGCCTCTTTTAAAGGACTCCTTCTGCAGTTTCGACCAGATGTGGCTTTAAGTAGGACGTGCACACAAACCCCAGAGGATCAGGGTGACAATCCCATGAAATAGCTAATCCTGAAGGCTTTCAGTGAGTAGCTGTCTGGTCTGGTCTGCTTCGCCCTGGAGCCGACAGACGTCATCTCACCCAATCACTGCTGTGGTTAAATCACAAAGGCTCCAGGAACTTGAGAATTTGGCACATTTTTTTAGTTTTTATGCTCAGAAGAAGGTGCAAACCTCCTGCAAATGAACCGCCTCCACCTGCCTGCAGACACTTCTGCTGCTACGTGTGAATGAGTGATGTTTTCATCTCAGAGGCCGAGACTAAAAGACAGAGCGGACAATAAAACGTGACTCGGTTCTGTTCAATAGTAACAGCTCTCTGTATTTTCAGCCTGACTGACTTGCGCTCGCCTGCCGCTCTGCTAAAAGCTTCATTTCGAATGGAAAGGCCGAGCCGCCTGGGTAACCGAGGATGATGACGAGCTTTACGCTGATGCAGCTGAAGCTCGGCTCGATCGTCTGAAGCTGCTGAAACCTGACAGTGATCACAGAGTCAGAGAGAGGTTACCGAGCAAACCACGAGACCTGAACGTGTCTAACGTGCATTATTTAGAATCTGCTGTTCTGTTCTTGTGCTCATATTTCTCAACTCAACTATGAAGCTGCATCTAAAAACCCTATGAAGAAGAGGAAGCCATACTTCAAGCACTGACTGATATATTTCAGACCTCCAACTAAAGCTTCAGATTCCTCCAGCAATCTGTCAAAGCTAAAACCAAACGCAATGATGTTTCTGCGCTGAAGTTCACGCCCAGGTGCAGCAGCATCGAATTACCGGGACCAGCTGAACAGACAAACGTCCAGATCACCGCGTTTGATGATATTTAGGAATCAGGACAGAACAACACCGCAGACAACATCTGGACAAACCGGATCAATGTGCACCGTTAGATGAAAATGACTGACACCAGAGCAGTGATGAAGACAAATTCATTCTGGCGAGAAGAGAAGAAGAAGGAGGAGGAGGTGAAGACAAGTATTAGGACAAGAAGGAGGAGGAGGAGCTTTTCCATCTTTCTCTCCAACCCTAAACTGACAGAGTAGAAAATGATGACCAAGATGACCAGAAGAAGAAGATGAAAGACGACAAGAAAGAGGACAAGAAGAAGGAGGATAAGAAGAAGAAGAAAGACAACAACAAGAAGGACAAGAACAAGGACAAGAAGAACAAGAAAGAGGACAAAAAGACCAGAAGAAGAACAAGAAGAAGAAGAAGGAGGAGGAGGAGGAAAAGAACAAGAACCATTATGTTTCTGTTCCTCCTGGAAACTCCTCCCCTGATGCTGATTTAATAGGAGATGATTATTGAAGGTTACCATGGTTACCACCATTAGAACCTCTACACCTCATCCATCGGTCTGCCGTGATTAGCGTCCGTGTAAACGTAAAAACTACATGTTCAGAAAAAAACACCAAACACCCGATAAAAGCTTCCGTCCATTACTGATGTTGTGTTATATGACACACAAATCTAACATCACTGTGAAGCACTGAGGAAAGAGCCACTGACTGATTACAGCAAATCAAACACGGCAGCATGAAATAACATCAGACGCGGTGTCAGCTTCAATAAAAGAAGTGAAACAAAGCAACAAACCAGCCTCCGTGACGGACGTTCACCTTTTTTATTTTTGTTCCTTATGGTCAAATTGCAGAGTTTAACTTTTCTGTTCAGTTCCAGTAAAGTGCGAATCAGACAAAGAAGCCACATTTCACGCCGCGTTTGTGTCTCCGTGGCTTGAAATTAACAGCACGAGTCCACAGGTATCGCACATCCTTCAAGCTTAGCTGATTCAAAAGACAGCAGGCCTCCACTCCAGAGTCCACAACAAGCCTCTCATCTCCGCTGCAGACCGCTCGCCGCCTCGCAGGCCGGCAGCGCAGGGACGGATATAGATTTCATCTGTAAGGCCAGGTCTGAAAGGGAGAGAGAAATGGTGTTTGCTGCAGCCTGAACTCTACCTTTGTTTGGTTACGTCGGATCAGGCGTCTTGTCTGACCGTGGATCTGCTGCCAGCCGCCTGGACAATAACCTCTATTCAGGTTCATATGAGAGCACCTAGAGGAGGGAGGGGAGAGAAAACGAGAGGGAGACGCAATGGACTGTGAAGCCTCGGTTCACGGATAAAGAAAGATCTTTGACGAGAAGTAGAAAGAAGCAGAGGAGTGGTAGGAGGTTTGCTCTTCCCGTGGTTTGATGTCCTAGTTTGTGGCAGAGATCTGAGGTAACCAAGGAGGGACATTAGAGGAGTCCCCAGCTAATAGATGAATAATTATTAAAATGCAATTCACTAAATATTAGATAAACAATAAAAACATTAACTCTGATCTGATGTCGTATAAATAAACAAGGTTTGTCTGTGAGACAGCGTCCACAGAAGAATCAGTCTATAAATAGAAATATGTTTCACTGATCTGAATTTATAGACATGAAAGTCCTGCATAGCTTCATTTAACAAGAAGAACATGTGTAGCAGTTTAGCTAACGAACACTGTTAGCTAGCCAGAACACTCAGGAAGTCAAAACTGTTTCAAACTGACAGCTAACACAAACGGCACTCAACAAAACCTTTTAACAAGCCAAAACAGTTAGCTAGCAAACACTGTTAGCTAGCCAGAGCAGTTACCTAGCCAGTACATTTAGCTACCAAACACTGTTAGCTAGCCAGAGTGGTTACCTAGCCAGTACATTTAGCTACTAAACACTGTTAGCTAGCCAGAGTGGTTACCTAGCCAGTACATTTAGCTACCAAACACAGTTAGCTAGCCAGAGTGGTTACCTAGCCAGTACATTTAGCTACCAAACACTGTTAGCTAGACAGAGTGGTTACCTAGCCAGTACATTTAGCTACCCAGCACAGCTAGCTAGCTTTTGGCTGACATTAACTGGAGATTCTGCAAAAAAAAGAAGATGAAAAACAAATCATGTCCACGGGAAGCTAACACAGAAAAGGTAAAATCTGTTAACTAGCTAGCGCGGTTAGCTCTCCAGAACAATATAGCCAACATATTCTTAACAGTTAGTTTCCAGAAACATTCACTGGAGATTTTAAAGACATTAACGGGAGATTTTTGTAACAAAAGAAAACATATGTTGATGGCTAGCTAACACGACAAAAGTAATACAACAAACCCTGTTGACTAGTGAGCAAAAGTTGCTAGCCAATGCCGTTAGCTATCCAGAACAATTAGATAACCCACGTATCCTCGAGAGTTGTTTCTAAAGACAGCTAGCTATAGACATGGATTTATATTTTTTACAGAATCTCTAGTTATAAATACAGATAGCTAACTGACACTATTAGTTAGCCAAAACACTTAGCTACGAAAAACATTTAGAGAGACAAAACTATTTAACAAGAATCTAGTAAACACTGATTGCATTAAAACTGAACAAAAATAAACCATAAATTTCCTGATCTCTTGGACTTTAACTTCAAAACCATTCTTTAGCTAGCCAATACAGCTAACTGTGCAGCACCGTTAGCTAGCAAATACATTTTCAATATATGGTTTTACTAACATTGTGGAATGTCAACTTCAAAAACAACAGAAGCTGTTAGCTAGCTAACGCAGCTAACTAGCCAATACATTCTTAATATGTAGCGCTTACTGACATTATTTAACCATAAATTCAGTTTTAAAATAAATGTTTGTTTTGTTGGACTTCCAACTTTGAATGGTTTTGTATAACAAGCTAATATGCCGATGCTAAAATCACACCTGCTCGGTTACCATGGTTACTACAGAGCTCTTCTGATGGGAGGAGCCAACCAACCTGAAAAGAGAGGGGGGTTCCGAGTGGTCCAGGCAAACTTTAATGTCAATATAAACTACAGAAGAGGAGCATTAAGATTACAAATGTGTCAGTAATGTTTGCAAATTAAAACAAATATAGAGGAAAAAAAAAACATTTGTAAAATTCCACAGCCGTCTTATCAGAGCTATTTGTGGGCAGAAGTTCCCTCTGAAACTGAAAGAACATGAAGCCTCCGACAAAGAAAACAGCTGATGTTAACGTTAGCTACAAAACAAAAGTTGTTCATTTAAAATTGTATTGTTAGTGCAATAAAGCTCAAACAGCTTTGCCTTTTGGGATGCAAACTTAATGAAAAACATCTGTCCTCCGGTTAAAATTTCACTTTTGGGAAAGAATACAATAGGAACAAATTAAAAAGTGCTCCCGCCAGCAAATGTGTCAGGACCCTTTGAGACAGTTAAGTGCATATTCACTCGTTTCATGGTGAGAGATAAAACCTCAAACGTTTTAGGAACAAGCGTCCCTCCACCTTTCTCCCCCCCGCACCGTCTTCAGTTAAGTTATTAAAGAGTATTCGTGATGTCTGTCCACCTGCTCACAAGTAGAGAAACAGGATCCTGGACTATCAGGTGTCGCTCCACCGCCGCGGGTGACCCCCCTCCAGTCCCCCCGCCCACCTGAAAGCCCTATCGACCTGCCAGCTCCACTCAGCCACCTGCCTGCTCTGTCACGAACAGAAACCCAGTCTGCAGGACACCCAGAGGCCTGACTGGTTGATGTGGACAGACAGAGGAGGAGGACGATGACGGTTTGACCTTAGCTTAGGCCTTAGCTGAAAGGCTTCTGGATGTGACAGCAGTAAAAAAAAAAAAAACTATTTCCTTGGATGCTTTTGAAACACGCAGCACAAACAGAAGCTAAATCAATAAACAGCGATCACGGCTTCATTCTGAGATATTAATCACGGGCGCCTGCAGCTTTTCTTTGAAACAAACAAACTAATCTCACAATCAAGCACCGGCGAGGGAATTAAAACAGAAAAAACATCAAACAGAAGGTGATGATTTAAGCGATCAATCTGGCAAACGAAGGAGACGTCAGGAGAGCCAGGCTGACGAGGTTAGCCTCACCACTCCGTTTAAAGATGCGGGCATATTGTGAAGACTTCTGCTGCTGCTGATGATGATGATAATAGTGGTGCTGGTAGGCTGGTGTGCAGCCAATAAACACAACTAAATAAGTCACAGAATCAGAAGCAGACGTAGTGTTTTGACTAAAGGCTCAGGATTAACTCTGATAAAGAGATAATTGGGCCAACGTGAGAAGAGCTGGGCTCCGGGCCCAGATCTGACTCCATCCACAGAACAAACAGCCTCTTTAAATATATATCACGTACGACTGTCAGACGGCTTCAGAAGCAAAACTTGGTCATTGTAGATTGTGAAAGCTTCTCAAATATCAGGAAGTGAAAGTGCAGCTTAAACTTCACCACAGTGACCAAGAACAGAACGTCAGTCATAAAAATGAATTTCACTCAGTGTGTGGATGTCAGCTGCCTTCGCTTTCAGTCCTTCTAGTCCGCGAGCACTTTATAGCCTCCAAGATAAAACAACGCAGAGATCAGTTAATGGGCGATTCCTAATATACACTCACTGGCCAGTTCATTAGGTACACTCTAATGCATCAGTCCTCCTTGGTGGCTGCTCCAGCTGATGTAGAAACGGCGTCAGGAAGGTTGTGATCGTTCAGGAGAATGGAGTGTTTTCATCTTAGACACCGTCAGGGAGCTACGCTAAATAGTTTAGTGGAACAGATGCCATCTAGAGCAGGGCTGTGTTCACTAGTGTACCTAATGAAGTGGCGAGTTTTCTTTACTTTTACAACCAGAGCTTTTCCTTTACTCTCAGTGAGAGAGAGAGACGTTACAGCTTGTTCTCCGTTGGTAAAACACAGAGAGATATTTGTCTGTCATCTTCTTCTCAAACAGTAGAGGAAAGGTCCCTCAGATAAGACAGCGCTCCTTTGTTGTGGCTAGCTGCTCTCTAACAAGGCCGTCTCCCCGTCTGTAACCGTCCGTGAACGTAACCTCACTACTGCAAGAAAAACTTTAAAACAAGACTCCAGGGAGTTTCTGAAATACAGATCGTCTCCCTAAGTCATGACGACGAGCGCTGCTTATTATAAATTACAGCTGAACGGCAGAATACAACCGTGGAGACAAGATTTAGAGCAAGACTGCTGTATTAGAGTGAACGCACTGGTGTACCTAATAAACTGGACAGCGTGTAAGAGAGTAAGTCGCAGCCAAACACGACAGAGTGGCACTAGTGTACCTAATGAAGGGACGAGTGAGTGAACATTTAAAAGGGATGATTTTTAGGCAAACATGAGGGAAGCTGATGAAGGAAAAGGGACAGGAGAGGAGAGGAGAGGAGAGGAGAGGAGAGGAGAGGAGAGGAGAGGAGGAGAGGAGAGGAGAGGAGAGGAGAGGAGGAGAGGAGAGGAGAGGAGAGGAGAGGAGAGGAGAGGAGAGGAGGGGAGGAGAGGGGAGACGGGCCACACCTAAATGTACTCTACAATTAAATAAATAAATAAATAAAAAGTCAGACACTTTTCACCACGAGCTGCTCAAGCCTGATCATTAACAGACCAGTCCTCCCAGTATGATATGATGATGATGATGATGATGATGATGAAGCAGCCTCCTCCTCCTCCTCCTCCTCCTCCAAACCACTGAAACCATTGAGCCGCTACTAGCAGGCAAACTGGAACTAGACTCACAGCACAGAGAGAGATGCTTTCTATTTGTATGTTCATTCATCTCATCTCACGCAAAGAAAAGTGTGTGTGTGTGCATGAGTGTGTTTGTTTATGTGCGTGCATGTGTGTGTGTGTGTGAGAGAGAGAGAGAGAGAGAGAGAGCATGTCTAAGCATTGGATCATGCAAATATGAGTCAAATGTTTTACCCCAGGCAGGCACAGGGGAAGATTTAGGCGCGGCTGGAAGAGACACACACACACACACACACACACACACACACACACACACACACACACACACACACACACACACACACACACACACACACACACACACATGCGCACGCACACACACGCGCGCGCACATACACACTGGGTAATAATTACGGACGAGGCGGGGTTGTATTTAAATATCACACAACCCAGAGATATTTAAATAAAATTAAAAAAACACTTGTGATTTATTATGTGTGGAGGTGTAAAGCTGCTGCTGCTGCTGCTTCGACACATCACACACACACGCACACACACACGGAGAGGAAGAGAGGAAAAAGAGGAAAAAGAGGAAAACGAGGAGACTTACTTGTTGGAAATCTCTCCCTCGTGTGCGTCTTCTCCTCCTTCTCCGTCTCCTCGCGTGTTTCCTCTCGTCCTGAGCGCTAATGGAGGAGGTGAAATCCAGCGTTCACGGACCAGGAGACGGCCGCGGAGCGAGCGACCGACCGAGAGATAGAGAGAGAGAGAGTGAGAGGGGACGGAGCCACGGAGAGGAAGGGAGAACCAGAGAGAGAGAGAAATAAAAAGAGAGAGAAGAGGAGGAGAGAGCGTCTGAGTGAGCGCAGAGCGGAGTTGTGTCTTCAGCACCACAGCACTTTGAACAGCTCCCGCTGACGTCAGTGCCTGGATACGGAGCCACGCCCACTCCCGCCCCATAGCGACCGCCTCCAGGAGAGAGAGAGAGAGAGAGAGAGAGAGAGAGAGAGAGAGGGAGATTAATTAAAATAACACTAATAGTTTAAACTCATCCACTGACTTCATCTTAATTACAGGAAATAAACGTTCCAGCATCTTGTCACGTGTCACATGAAAAAAACTGCTAAAAAACACAAATAGGTGAAAGATTAGAAGTTATAAAAGTAAATAAATAAAATGTGCAAATGTACAAATAAAGAAAATTAGAAAAATTACAAATTAGAAAAGACTTTATTGTACTTAATTGCTTTTAAGAATACAAACATAACATATACATAAATAAATACTACATGCACTCACTAACAACAGAGTAAGCTTATAATTAATAAATATTAAATATATTGCACAAGAATCTAAAAGTCAAAAGGCAGTAATGTAAAAACAAAATGGGTCTTTTATTCTGAAAGGGTGAATATCCCATGGAGATCCTGCTTCGATCACTGACAGACGTTCTGTAGAGTTTACATCTGGACTCTAAAGCGTCCTGTTCTTTGTCTGGTCAGATCAGAGAGTCGTTCTCCTTCAAATGTTCACGTTTACATTTTAAATAAAATAACTCGATAAAGATCTCGTATTGATGATGGAGAGTCTGACCACTGCTCAAAGCTTCTCCAGCTCATCCCAAAGATTCTCAATGGGGTTAAGGTCTGGACTCTGTGGTGGAACAATCCATCTCATGCTCCCTGAACCACTCTTTGACAATCTGAGCCCCATGAATCCTGACATTGTCATCTTGGAATATGATCCATTGATGGAATAAGCTGCTCATTCAGTATATTCAGGTAGTCAGCTAATGAACCTAGACCCAGATCATAGCACTGCCCCATAGCACAGGCTTGTACAGTAGACACTAGGCATGATGGCTGCATCACTTCATCTGCCTCTCTTCTTACCCTGATGCCCCCATCACTCTGGAACAGGGGAAATCTGGACTCATCAGACCACATGACCTTCTTCCATTGCTCCAGAGTCCAATCTTTCTGCTCCCTAGCAAACTGAAGCCTTTATTTCCAGTTAGCCTCACTGATTAGTGGTTTTCTTAAGGCTACACAGCTGTTCAGTCCCAATCCCTTGAGTTCCCTTCACATTGTACGTGTGGAAATGTTCTTACGTTCACTATTAAACATAGCCCTGAGTTCTACTGGTGGTTTCTGACCACATTTCTTCCTCAAAGACGATGCTTCTCCACTCTCCTTCCAGTTTCTAATAATGCCTTGGACAGTTCTTAACCCAGTTTTAGTAGTTTCTTCAATCTCCTTAGATGTTTTCTCTGCTTGATGCCAATGATTTGACCCTTCTCAAACAGACGACCACAGGATGTGTCTTTAGACATGGTTGTTGAAGAAATGAGAAGCTACTCATTGCATCAGTTGGGCTTAAATAACTTGTTTCCATCTGAAAGATAATCACCCATGCAGTAATTAGCCAATAGGAGGCTCAGACCTGTTTGATCAGTTAAATCCAGGTGGAGACTTTTATTGTATGTTTTGGGTCTGGACTAAAGAAAATGAGAGTATATATTTTTTTTACCGTTTTCTTTCCTTCATTGAGTTCAGCATCATTTCCAGTTCTTTCATTCTTCAAGTCGAGTCTTGTTTTTCTGTCTCAGCCCTGACAGGAGCTGAGAGACAGTGATTGCGGAGTCAGACGCAGATAGAGAGGAGAGGACTGTGTTGTTCTACGGCTCGGTGGCAGGAGAAGAATGGACGCGAGAGCTTCCCACACACTGTCAGGTTTCATCCCAAACCGAGAGGCCGCCCACCAGGCTGCAGTCGAGGCTCCAGCAGGTGCCTTGGCTTCACCCACGTGAACACTGTGGCGCATTTAAAGGTTTTTTTTGGTCCAATGCAAAGAGAAAAATGTGCTTTGAAAGTTTTGAAGCTCAGTGTAGCGACTCTGGTCGACGCCATCTTGGCAATGCTCAACTCCTCCCAAGAGATGGACTCCTAAGTCCTGTCACTCAAAGCAGCCACGCCCCCTTATCCTGCAGATCTTTCATATAATTTCTCCATTTCTGACAAGTTAAGTTGTCGCGAATAAATAAATTAACTCTGGAGTCCACAACTTTATTTCATACCAGGCCATAAACATGTTTATATTTGGTGTAAATCTTTTAAAAATGGACGTCAAACGTGATTGACTCGGCGCTGCAGCATCTAGTGGCCACTCGAGGTACTGCATGCAATTATTTTTAGTTTGGCAAAACAGTGGTTGTATTTGAATCATATTTCCAATGCTGAAGAAATTTAATGCGTGAATCTTTGACTATACTGCATTGCCATTTCATTAGGAACACTAAATCGTCCTTCATGGCTGCTCTGATGTTGAGTTGATGTAGAACCAGCGTCAGAAAGATGGTGGTTGATCGTTGTGATGTTAAGCTGGAATTAATAAAACAATGAAGCATTTAAAATATTTAGTCTAGCCCACTGATTTCAGTGTCAAAATATTAGGAACACGTGTTGCTCCTGTGGCCGTCCTCTAGTGGCCAATAGAAGAACTGCAGCTTTTATTTGTTTACTTTTTACAGGCGTGATGGAATGAACCAGACGTTAACTTCTCTCTAAGGTCTCTGTGATTTTGAAAAACAAAACAACACTTGTCCTTATCTGCGTTTTTATCTCCTACAGCATTTTAATCTACGTTTGCATGGAAAGTTTTATCTTTAACAGACCTCCGAGGTGAAAAGTGTTGCACATTTAGGGAACTCTGTTTGAAAGTAGATGAGTCCCAACAAAGTCAAGCTAATCTACATCTCACCATGACGACACGAACCGTGACATCCATGAGGGAGTGAGTGTGTCCTACTCACCAGTCTGAAAGTCCTCGACCTCCCTCCAGGTCAAACATTTTTACTTTTCAGACTCAAAGTCTCAAATAAATATTTCAAACAGGAAGCCGTCAAATTTTCTGCAGCGTGATAAAAATATTAGAAAGTTATTGTTTCCTCTTTATTCTCAGCTGGAGGATCCTCCAGCTGAGAATAAAGAGGAACCGATAACAAGATGTCCACATGTAAGCAGTTATTTTATTTCTCTCTTATTCAAACGCACTTTTATAGCCGTTGTGACCGTTTTCAGCTCTGATGAATCAACATTTTATTGCCTTCAGGCTCAATTATTGGTGGAATATGAGTCTGATAAACGTTCTCAGATGAGACTGCACTTGTAGGGTGTATCAGGAATGGAGGGGAGCAGGAGGACACGAATCTAGTCAACAACTTGGTCTCATGGTGCAGAGAGATCCACCTTCTGATCATTGCAGCTAAAACCAAAGAGACGTTGATGGACATCTGGAGGTCCAGGCTCCTCCTGCAGCCTGTAACGATGGGGAGTGTGTAGAGGTGGTTCAGACCAAGAAGGGTCTACATCTGGATCACAAGCTGGACTGGCTGACTAACAGCAACAAAGATCAGAGTCATCTCTGTTTCCTCAGGAGGCTGAGGTGGTTTAATATCTGCAGGAAGCTGCTGGGCATGTTCTACCAGTGTCCTCTTCTGGTGTCCTGGGGAGACAGCGCTAAGAAGACGGACTGGTACAGGAGGAGGACTCTGTGTTTGGGACAGAGCTGGAGTCCCTGAAATCAGTGGTAGATGCAAGGACCCAGAACAAACTCTGGTCCACCGTGAAGAATGTCCACCAGCCTCTACAGGACACCATAGTCAGACAGAGAAGCCGGTTCAGTGACAGGATGCTGTCTCTGTCCTGCTCCGTGGACAGGTTGAGGAGGACGTTTGTCCCTCATTTTTCTGAGAATAGGTCAGCGACGTCTCGACTTTGCACCCCCACATCTGTCCAGATTTATAACACAGCCTTCAATTCTCGAGAGAAGACAAAAGGTGCAAATTGAACAAAACTCCAAAAATAAATAAATAAATAAATAAATCTCCTAAATCACATGATGATTGGCGCTGGATTAGGGAGAAACAGGGCAGGCAGTTTGTGGTAAGTGCAGTAATTACATGTGAAACTAGTCCCATGTGAATACGACCGTAGAGACTAAACTGTGAAAAACTAAATGTAGAAAATAAATGAAACTGAAGCAGCTTCACACACATTAAAATCTAAAATAAATCAAACCTCTGCGCCCACATCATCATACGAGATGAAACAAGCTTCACTTCCTTCATCATGAAGCCAAACAGCACGTCCAGCTGCCTCCACGATATTTATGAGCCAGTTTAAAACTGTACACATGTAGCAGCAGAGACTCTTCACTAGCATATCTGATTATCTTACACTGACATTTAATAAAATAATAATAATAAATCCGTTTGTCAGAGCTGATGAGCTGAGCTGCTTTTCCACTTCATATGAACTTAGCATAATTAGCTTCTCCACAGACGCTACTGGAATGAACGGATTCATCAAAATGTGCTGACTGGCTGACGTAAAATGAAACGAGCTGAACTCGCCGCAGACCTGGTCCCGGTGAATATGTCCTGATTTATTGGCCGAGGGGAAGACGGAGGCTGGAGGAGGGTTTAGTTCTGTGACCTCTGCAGACCGGGGCAGATCAGGAGAGGAGAGCTGTAACAATGAATTTAGGAGATGAGGGATTGTGGGGCTTACATCAGGGTGGCTGGGTGATCTCAGAGTCAGATAGTGACTAAAGGTGATTTGCCGTGCAGCATGAGAGCAGCACCTGGCTTCAGTCGGCGGCAGAGGGGATTAAAAGACTCGGAAACTGAATCTACGCTGAAAATCCTCAGATTTCCTGGAAATGTTCTGGAAGTAAAGGCAGCAGCACATCTGATTTGTGGAAAATATATCAGGAAATCTGCACCAGCTTGGCTATAATTAGAAAGTACGACGTTTTTGTTTTGATTAATCGGGTGTCATGCTTACTTTGCACCACCCTGCAGCCCAAACAGAATAATAATAAATGTAGTTTAAAGAGCCGTACAGATAATATCATGACATGTCAGTCATTAGCCACCTGCCTGTTGCAGAACAACGTCCCTGACCGTCATCAAGAAGAGTTCTGATCATGAGATTGTCTGAAAAAAAAGCAAAAACTACACTGCTCTCTGATATGGCAGCAGTTCCTTCATTTCCCATCATGCACTTTGATAGATTATTTCACCTGTAGACTGTAAAAAAAAGTCGACTTCATGATAGCTGCTCAAAAATCTAGCTAAAGCAAGTAGAGCTCCCCCTGGTGTCTGGCTGCAGTATATGTCATAAGCTCCACCTCCTCCATGTTAGTGGGCGGGGCCTAAACTACACAGAAATAGAGGTCAAATCATTTTTTAAATTATATTTTAGGTAGTTAATTGAAGCTACAAAAACAGGATGTGACTTTATGATGATTTCAAGTTGCCACTGACAACTGGTCCAACTGCAGGAACCATAGACTGTATAAAGTAGAGCTCCCCCTGGTGACTGGCAGCAGTATAGCTCATAAGTTCCACCCCCTCCATGTTCGTGGGTGGAATTAAAACACTAAAACACACCTCAAATGACTTTTTATTTTATTTCTTGTAGTCATTATAACACTGATGTACGTACAGTTGTCTTATCTTTCCATGAAATGTTTCGTTCTAGTTTTTTAAAGCTACAGAAACAGGATTTGACATCATGATGATTGACAGCAGCCAATGACGCTTGGTGAACTGGTCCTGTAGGACAGATTAGCAGATCCAAACTAAAGCAAGATGGCGCCGCCCATATTGAACAATCGGAGGAAGTAGAAACACTACATCCATCTTTTCCCCCTACAGTCCATGCTCCACAACTTTCTGTGTTTAGAATAAAACCAGCCCTTGTGTGCAGTTTGATGGAGGTCAAGAGTGTTTACAACCATCAAAGCAGGTTGATTTAAACTTCAAGCCACGACAAGATTAGCCTGAAGTTGCTCCGTTGGGAACTGATTACATTATTGAGTCTATATCTACAATTAAATGTCAAATAAATGAACACAACCTGGAAGTCAGACCAAGTTCCCCCATCTACAAATAGTTTTTGGGCAGTAAAACTGGTTTGGAGTCTTCCCGTTGGGAACTGATCATGCTCCTGCAAAGACTTAGAGATTTATAGTTCGTTATCGTCTCTGTTGTTGATTTAGGCCATTTTTTTTTTTTCTCTGCATCAGTTGAAACATGCCTCATAATTGAGTGTTAATGGAAAATTTAATTTCTTTGTCTCAGCCTCTAGAGATGCCCAACCTGCTCCTTCCTAATGTGAGATACCGGATTTGTGGATCGTCTGGACTCGGCCTTGCACCTAAATGAAACATCCTGCAGGATGCCTCAGGTGTAAAACACACCAACGGGGGGTCGGTGCCATACCTGCAATAGACAAAAGGGTGCGACGACACCTTGCAGCAGAGAAATGGATGCAAAGGGGGCGTTCCTCAGGTATAAATGTTTAGGTTTCCATTCGGGGTCTTTCTTCATCTTTGACTGCTCGTGTGTTGATTGAGCTTTTCTTTGCAAAGAAAATAAAACCTGGTTTCCACCAGACTACAGCAAGATGCACAATTAGCACGGCGGACAAAACACTTGCAGCACCGTTGCATGCTGGGAAGTTCATTCATCAGGAACCTGGCGTGTGGAAGTAGAGTTCCACATGGTTTGCGGGGGCAGGGAGGGTTTGTAAATGTCAGCCCGTGATGACTGGGCGCTGCTGCTGCTGCTGCTGCTTCAGTGTGTGGAGAGGTGGGAGTTCAACATCAGCCACCTGTCCACTCCGGCTCTGCTCCGCCTGCTGAGTGTTCCTGGTTATTATGCAACAGAACGCTCTTCACCGTCTGAAGGATCCATCTGGCTGAGAGTCAAACCAAAGCTTCCTGTTCATTCCTGAAGCCACGCGGGGCGGTGGAGAGCTCGAGCACGAGGCGCTGTTAAGATGATTTTATGATGTGTTCTTCCTTTAAGGAGACACACTCACTGCTACAGCCCAGCTGGTGACAAACTCCCGTCACTGATGAATTATACAAAGCAGCCCCAAAGCAGCTTCTTGTCCTGTGAGCCCATCAACTTATGACAGTAATTCCTGCTCTGGCAACCTCGAGGTGCCGCTCCACAGTGTGTTAGTGGCTGTAGATAAGGTTGGCAAGCACACATTTGCTGAGTGGCTCATATTCGAGCCTCAGAATACAGGCCTGTCTGATCTCTGATTGATCATCAGAAGAAGCGCAGTGCAGAATAGAAATGAGGAAGTCAAGCTCAGCTGCCTGGGGAGTTGGTGGCATTTCGTTTACGCGTTGTTTGTTTGGTTAACGTTGTGAGGACCAGCTTCAGTTTTATCTCTTAGAAAGTGAAGATATTCTCTGGATTCTCTACATTTCTGCATAAAAATGACTCAAACATCAGCAGATTTGCAAACGAGTTCTGAAAGTCGACAAAGAGAACTCATGAAACAGAAATATTAGACTTCTGTATTTGATTATACAAGAAAATGATCCAATATATCAGAGAGGAGCTCCTCCATGTGTTCATACGTGTCTCCATCAGTGTAATGAGACTCAGGTGTGGTTCAGCTCCTGGTTTAGTTTCATTGTCTCAGTCTGATGTTTGTGGACAAAGGAGCTTTGTCTCAGAGCTCAGAGAAAGAGTTGTTGTTGCTCATCAGGCTGGAAAAGGTTCCAGAAGCATCTCTAAAGAGTTTGGAAGCCACAAATAATCAAGACAGAAGACTACTGGGACAATGTTTAGTGGACAGATGAGACCAAAGTAGAATAGTTTGGTTTAAATGAGATGAAGCATCAGAACCTCATCCCTCCATCAAACATGGGGGTGAAGCTAATGTCCTGGTTTGGGCCTGTTCTGCTGCATCTGGACCAGGACGCCTTGTCCTCATTGATGGACCAATGAACTCTAAAAGAAAATGTCAGGACATCTGTCCACGAGCTGAATGTGAAGAGAAACTGGGTCATGCAGCAAGACAAGGAGAACGAAGAACACAAGTGGTTCTACAAGAGAACGGTTAAAGAAGAACCAGATGAATGTTTAGGAACGGCCAAGTCAAAGTCCTGACCTTAATCCAAGAGAAATGTTGTTGTTGGACCTGAAGCAGCAGTTGATGTGAGGAAACCCACCAACATCTCAGAACTCAAGTGGTTCAAGCTGCTGGAGAACACTGAACGTTTAGTGACAAGAAGGTCAACCATCAAGTGGTCTCTAAGGCCCTCACCAGAAAGCTACCATGAGGTTAGACTTCTGCCTAGGTTACAGGCAGTGGCGGTTCTGGGGAGGGGCCAGCAGGGGCCAGTGCCCCTGTAGCACTGATTCTGGACCCCCCTGTGGCCCCCCCTCCGAAAGTAGATTATTCAGTAGCGCCGAGTCGCCGACGTCGAAGGTAGAACTAACGTGCGTGGCTTAACATTCTAGTCGGACCTTTTAGTGCGCTGCACCATTGAAAAAACTAGCGCGAACCATAACACGAGCCTGAAGCAGTCGGAAGATTACAACGAACAACGACGAACGATCTTACACTGTCAAGGTAAGACTTCTGGTAAAGAAATGTTGTTTGCTAACTTTATGAATTATAATAGCATCCTGCCAGAACACCAGGTGTTAATGTCAGCTTAAGTTGATTGTATGGTTCTAGCTAACGTTAGTTACTATTCTTAACGTACGTTATCACAACACAAAACCAAGCAAGCCCGCAATAGTAGGATTGCTGAAGTGTAATTCCTCTTAATTGCTTTTTGTCTGTAGTGAAAAATGAAGAGAAAAAAGGACATTACGTCCTATTTCTACAAGAAAAAGACACAAAATGATGCAGACATTGAGACAGAGTCAGATGATGGTGGTGAGAGAGCTGAAGAGGAGCAAGTTGAGAGCGCCACAGAAGGAGAGTCAGGGGACATGGGAGACGTTGATTTTCAGAGAGAGGGCCCAGAGCAGCAGAGAGAGACAGATGAAGATCCTGAGGGTGAGGAAGCTGAGACTGAGATAGAGGCGGAGTGTGAGACACAGACAGAAAATATTTGTGCATCTACAAGCACTGGACCATCAGGTATGTGATGTTGAAAAGAACACTATGTTTTGTGGCCCTGGTCAGGCTTTAGAATATATTAATTTATATTTACTGAATGCAATAAAAAATGAATTAATTCATACAATTGATAAATAGCATTAATAAATAAATACAGTTTAGACAATTGTGTGTGTCTGAGTGCCTAAGCAGTGTTAAGTATAGCAGTTTAGTCTATATGCTGTGTCCATGCAGAATTTATGTTTGACTACATATGTTCGGTTTATCTTTCTCCACAGACATCAGCAAAGGTAAACAAGACCCACCAATGCAGCCGGACCTAAAGATTTTTCCAAGGACCCTGATGGGGGACAGGAGGAGGAGCTTCAAGGCAGCCTGGTACCACATCCACCCCTGGCTTGAATATTCAAAACAGTTGGACTCTGCGTATTGTTACGCTTGCAGACATTTTAGCCCTCCTAATAGCCAAGACACAGTCTTTGACTCACCAGTTGGCTTCAAAAACTGGAAGAAAGCATGTTACAAAACAGGAGGGTTTGCATTGCATGCAAGGTCTGAGCGGCACAAGCAAGCCATGGTTACGTGGAGGGTTTAATGTGCCCCTCTATCAAAACCCCTGGCCCCAGCCAGGCCCCCTCAGTGAAATTGGTCTAGAACCGCCACTGGTTACAGGCTACTGAATGCACATATGTGTTTTAAAAATAGTCCAGCAACAGAAACCAAAAAAAAAAATCCTTCCATCCCAAATTCATCCAAGTTGCCGCAGAGACTCGACCAAAAGAGAACATCAATCCTGGCTGCAGCAGAGATGGAGGGCTACATCAGTGTAAATCACAGCGCTGACTAAAAGCCTCAAGTAGTGCAGAGAAGATTTATCACTAGGCTCCAAAACCATGAGGCTGGCACACATTTCTCCTACCAGGCTGAAGAGCAGCAACATTTTCATCCAACAACAAGAAGAAGAAGTAAAGAGTTGGAAACATGACACTGACTCACAATATGTTATAATTAGTTAGAAGATTCCAACTGAAATGACGTCCATGTTCACAGCCGCCCACTGTGTTGGCAGTGATTTATGATGAACGTATTTCAAAATAAAAGCTTGTTTAGTGGTTCCCGCTACTGGATGTGATGGAGCCTGCAATAAAACAATAAATTTGGATTAGTTTGGTCTTTAAAAGTAAAATCAGCCTGTGTTGCTACTGTGGGGCACGATTCCACCAGAACTGCCGTGTAATAAACCTTAAAGCCTTAATCACCAATGTAAAGACGTTGTTCCTGGTTTAACTCCTTGGAGGAAGCCCCAGAGCGCTGGCTAAGAAGATGGAGTCACGGCTGTTTGGCAGGTTGGGCTGCTACGATCAGTCAACTAGTCACAATTATGTTGATGTCGATGAGAAGTTCAGCAGCCGACCACATTCATCTACAGCTCCTCAGGAGTTGAATGACCTTCCTGTCACTCGTGGTTCGCTCCCTTCGCTGTGATTTCGTGCGATATCTACGCCGCTCGTATCTTCTCACTGCTCCTTTACTTATTTCATACGTTTATTCTTTGTGTGTCTGAGCTTTGATTCGTATCCTGTGAAAACTACACGGGCAATTACAAACTACAGACACTACAGTTTCAGTAAAAGCCTCTTCTGTCATTAGGCCTTCTGTTTTTAACCTCCAAGAGACAAACCCAAAGACACATGTCTCATCCGATCGTCTCGTCTCCTCTGATGTTCGCAGATGAAGGTCGACTTGTTCTGTTTGTTGCCTGCAGCCTTCGCTCGTCTTACTGTACCGTCTATCTCGCCTCTATTGTCTTTAGTCAGAGACTCTTCAGCTTCCCTTTGTTTCCGTCCTTCTCCTCCGCCCACACTCTGTTTTACGTATTCACTCCATCTTCTCTCCTTCCTGTCCAGCCATCCAGACACCTCTGTTCCGTGGAGCCGTCCTCCTACAGCTGCTGTTAGAACAAACTGGAATTAAACCACGAAGGGATCGGGCCGCGGGGTGAAGTCGCATAGAGCGAAAATTACGTTAAAGACTGAAGTGACTGCTGTTTCTACTTTATCTGCTACACAACTAGAACTAAACAACCGTCAGTACATTTCCAGTTGTTTTACATTTCATGAAAAGTTTTGGAAAATCCAATGAAACGATTAGTGGATGCAGCTGGTACAAGGACAGGTTAGTTAGGTGCTTGCAGTTGTGTAAACTTCCTGCCAGTATGGCGGTGTTGAGATTGCTGGTGTGGGATGACGGAGCTTTACTGCACAAGCATTCACAGTCTGACAGAGCACTCCTCTCTGAAACCGTGGTCAAAGACTCCACCTCCACCCCTACACCACCACCCTGGCCTGAAGGATCAGTTTATTGAGTCTATAAGCATCTGCCGCTCTCACATTTCCAGGTTTTGTGAATGTCTCGGACATGTTTATTTAAGATGGTGCAGCAGAATATATAGCAATGAAAGTTTTTCCATCTTGTTCCTAAATGTGGATCATGTCTCCAAGTCACCAAGCAGCTGTTGATGGTTCTGATCCAGTGGTAGGTAGAGATCCATGATGGCAATGCTGCTCATTTACAGACACACACACTGAGATCACATCTACAGAGCTGGCTGGGGACGCATGTGGAGACACGTTTTAATTAAGACCAGGATGGACGTTAACACGAGGTCTGAACGGGGCTAACTTCACCTTTTGTCTTCTTGTGATAAAGCAATTAGCTCGTTATCATGAGAGAACGAGCTTTGTTCTTTCCAGATAGAGACAGAATGAGCTTGTGATCTTGAGATAAAGACGTTCTTCTGATTCACATCTGGTCTTTTGTTTTTTTAAATTACCGCTGTATGATCAGATTAAGACAATTCGGTCGAGGTTTTTACAATTCTTCCGCTGACGGATGAGAAAACAACGTGATGCTCGTTTGCTCCTCACCAGACAAAAGTTTGAGCTCAGCTGGAGTGAAAAGCGTTCGCCGCAGACTTACATCAGCTCTGCTCTATTAAGACGAGCAGAAGATCCTGAGCCGCTGTTAGAGAGGAGTTTGTCGAGGTGAAGCCCGTCCACCTGATGTGCTCTTATCTCGCCCGGCAGTCATTTAGTCCACAAAGCCGCTGTCAGTGCTCGGCTGCAGACTGCCTCCTTTAATGAGGCCGCTGATCCTCTTACTCACAGACTCCGCCACTCGCTCCAGCAGACGTGTTTCCATCGCTTCAGAGGACATTACGCCGGCAGCGCTCGGGGGTTTCAGACCGGAGAGACGGCGGCAAGCTGTGAGGCTGAGTCTCTGAGAAGTGGGTGTTGGCGAAATCAGCTCTGAAGGAACAGCGCCAACATGGGTGCAAATGGTAATCCAGAAAAAATTAGCTCGTTCTGAAAGTCAGCCTCTCAGAAGTCAACAATTTTGAAAAACTCCTGTACCAAAGCGCCAAAACGCTCAAACAACAGCAACTGGACTATATTAATATAACACTTTGTTTTTCCAAGTTTTGAAATATGGCGTGATACCGATTCATTAACTGTACATAAAGACGGATAAATCCTCCGTGATGTCGTCCTGAAGAGCAGCTTTGAAGCCCAGCGTGGCTTGACTAATTTATACATAGGCAAAGAGGTGAAGTTTGACTGAAGTTGACTAATAAATAAAAACAATTTCCTCCAAAAATGTATTTCCTTTAAGCTGCAGAGACATTTTAACACGGATGTCTAAAGGGACCGGCTCGATTGTGGCATCACCATCTGAGGTTTTTACTTCCTACCTCTGAGACTCGGCTGATGAATGAATAATGCCTTTGTGGAAATCTGCAGAGCGGCCTCCAGCTATTTGCTGATGGAAGTCCTCATCAGACAGATGAATGATATGGCGCTGGCCTCGGGGGAGCTGCAGACAGTAAGCAGGACTGACGGATGATAGGAAAGGCAGATGTGGAAAGATGGGGAAGAAGGATTGTGTTTGATTGTGTTTAAGACAATAACATGAGAGAGAATCTGTTTCAGAGGCCTAAATGCCTCATTTATGTCAAACTGTTTTCCCTGTAGATGCATCTGTTTTCGTTTCCCCATCCTGCAGCATCACTATGTGTGAAACGTATGAGTGACTGTGTCGGTGCATGTTGATGCGATTGTAATTGGCAGGAACAGAGGAGCTCTGGCAGCGCTGAGTTTTCCTCTAGGGCCAAGACCAGCTAACAAGAGCTACTCTATTAAAGATTAGGAGATTAAAGAGGCTTTGAGCCGATCCACTCCCTAAGAGCTCTCACTCTTCTGCCTGCCTCAGATTATCACACATTACTGACCCTCACTGCTCTGAAAAGTCTTTGGCAAAAGAGGCCGTATGGTCAGAGCTGACTCTACTGTATAATTAACACAGAGGGGTAAGCGGTCACTCAGCTGCCTAATTCTTCTGCTCTTCATATACTAGTCTCTGTGCAGTACAGTAACTCACTTCATAGGTTTTGTTATGCTTGCACAGAAAGACTGAACCACTGTGAATCAATAATTTGAAATATGAAACTATACAATACCGTCCCATGTCTGTGTGTGAGTTTCTCTGGTCTATTGCTTCAGGCTTCTGGTCTGCAAAGGAAAAAGAAGGTTCTGACCTACAGAGCTGCAGGTTTCTGACCTACAGAGCTGCGGGTTTCTGACCTATAGAGCTGCAGGTTTCTGATATGAAGAGCTGCATGTTTCTAATCTGTTGAAGTGCCGGTTTCTAATAGCTTCCAGGTTTCTGACCTGAAAAGCTGCAGGTTTCTAAAATGAAGAGCTGCATGTTTCTAAACTGCACAGCTGCGTGTTTCTAACCTGTGGAGCTGTACAGTTCTAATCTAAAACTGCATATTCTTAGATGCAGATTCCTTATCTACAGTGCCTCGTGTTTCTGATCTGTAGAGCTACGTGTTTCTAATCTGTGTTGCTGCGTTTTTCTAATCTATGGAGCCAGAATATTCTGATCTGTAGAGCTGCACGTTTCTGATCTGTGGTCCTAGCCTCACCAATCTGTCCAGTGTTACGAAGTACTTCACTCTCAGGGCTTCAGTAGGTTCTTTCAAAGTGTGAAAAAAGACTGAATGAATGCAGGAATTAATCTGCTATAGGTACAAATGGGTGCTTATCATCAAGAACCCCCGGCTCATGCACAAGAACTTAAAAGAGGATATAACCGAGCCCCCCTCACTGCAAACTGCTCATCAAGTCTTTAGGAAGTTAGATAATTCTTAACATTTAAATTTGAATCCACACAAAACTCAGGCGACATGTGAGTTTCGTTGTACAAACAGATTCCAGCACCATCTAATTACTCCCAGTGGAACAATTGTGTAGACTTTTGTTTAAGACAGCCAGTCCAAAGCTAACATTAAAAATTCAAGCACTGACGCCGCCTACACCGAAGATATTCAACAGAGTACTGCGTTAAGAGCCAGAGAGAGCTGCTTCCATTAGATTGTGAAGACTCTTTCTTTCTGAATAAATATGGATTTAAAACGTTGCTTCAGTGTCACCGCCGACTTCTTTGGGGAATCTGGCTTTGATAAACGTTTGGCTTGGTCTCTGGTTCATTCACCGCCCAACAGTAAATTAGCATTTTGTCTGAATGTGTTGGCTCAGGAAAGACTTCTTGCTGGCTGATCATTTGAAGAATTATCTCTAGTATAAAACAAAACAACTCCAGAAGCTTCTAATAAGTAAACCTACATTAATGTGTCATCCATCGGCCACAGTCAGAAACATTTTCTCTTTGCTGTGGCTTCATCATCATCATCATCATCATCATCACCAATGGAGAGACTCTAGACCAGCCTTTGTTGGCTTTCAAGCTAAAAGATTGTAGAACATTCCTAGCTTCCTAGCCTCTTAGCTAACAGTAGGTCTTCCTAACTCCCTAGCCTCCTAGCAAATAGTAACTTCTAGCGTCCTAGCTTCCTAACCTCCTAGCTACAGTAGCTTCCTAGCTTCCTAGCTTCCCAGATAATAGTAGTGTTTGCCTGCTGTTTCCTTGCTTCTCAGGTACCAGCAGTTCTTTCTAGCCCTAGCTTCCCAGCTAATAGTAGATCTTTCTAGCTTCCTAGGGTCCTAGTTATAGTAGCCCTTCCTAGCTTTATAACCTCCTAGCGAATAGTAACTCTTCCTAGCTTCCTAGCTTCCAGTAGGTAACTGTTGCTCTACCTAGCTTCCTAGCCTCCCAGCTAACATTAGCTCTTCCTAGCCTTCTAGCTTCCCAGCTAGCAACAGTGGCTCTTCAATCTATCTAGGTCAACACAGGAGACATGTGACGAGGTCTCTATGGGCTTTCATTACCGGTAGTTCTTTAAACTTGGTTGCCGTAGCTCTAGGGCAACAAAAACCTGTGATGCAACATATTTCCATACCTAATATGCAAAAAAACGTATTTTATTCAATTCAGTACAAGCTGAAGTCTGCAATAACTCTCTTGTTACGATCGTTAAAGTGTGATTGTTCTAGCTGAAAGCATTGATGCGCTTTAAGTGTCGTATAAAGACCTAAATATTTCATGTTTTTTAATTCTGCACATCTTTCAGGAAACAAGCCCACTGACACGAGACACGACTACCAGCTATCATATGTATTGTTTCATGACCACAGCAGAATTATGAAATCAACTGGATTTTTAATTAAAGAGCTGCAAATACAGTTAATACCTGAAATGCAACACAGTGCTGATGTGTAGCGCCGGAGACACAAAGCCCTCCGTCCTGTCATTAACAGGAGGGCAGGGATTATATTTTGTGGAGGAGAAAAGCCTCTCTGTTCTGCCCCGTCCTGCTGCTCTATATAAAACCACTGAGGCTGATCCAGCTGCACTGTCGCCCACTGGAACAGTTTAGTGTCAGGTGGGGTGACACAAATACACACCATGAAAACCACACATATATATACACAGCAGCACTCGGCTTCAGGCTGGTGTCGTACATTTGGGCTAGCTCCTCTGGAGAGCTGAAGATGGCACGTTTTAGTACAATATATACACTCTACGCCGTTTCATTAGGTACACTAGTGAATACTATGTTCTATGTTCTAATACAACAGTCCTGCTCTAAATCTTGTCTTCACAAAGCTTCTGGTGTTCAGCGTTAGCTTCTAGATGTTGATTCATCTGAGTTTTCTTTTTATAGAACTATTGAACCGACACCTGTTCCTATTATTTTGACATAGTAGTCAGTGGGCCAGGCTAAATAACCCAAACTCTTTGATGCAGTCCTTAACAGCACCACAAACTGCATCATCCACAATGAATCACCACCTTTCTGATGCCGTTTCTACATCAACTCAAATCCTTTAGATTAAAATGACTTTACTCGTGTACCTAATGAAGTGGCCAGTGAGATTTCTACTTAAATATTTAAGTTACTGCAACAAAGGATCCTTGTGCAGCAGTTACCCACAACTCAACATTTCCGGTAACTGCTGAACAGTCATCTACGGCAGCAGGACTTAAACTAATGTATCCAGGTGGTAAATGTTCATAGTGTCTCACAGTCTGTTTTGATTTTCATTTATTATCACAGGGGGGCAGCACTGAGTTGCGTTGGTTTCAACCAGGCGCATTTTTGTTTTCCTCCACCCATTGCATTGTGGGATTTCGTTTGGTGCTTACATGCGAAGTGAGAGCCGAGACGACCATAACGGTGTAGTGAACTCGAGACATCGTGAGTTGCATGCCAGTCGTTGACCGGGGGCTGAAGGCTAGCTGCAGTGTACGAGGAAAAAACTCCACTACCGTATTTTGTGTACGTTTTTTCTTTCGTTTCATTCTCAAACCAAGAACCATCGACTTTTACGCTGTGGGTTTTGTCAAAACTGTTTCTTTTTAACTACTATAAAATAAATGAGTTCAGCTATAAGAACAATATTTCAGTTTTAAAAAGTTAACTGGACAAGATCGCCGAGCAAACTTTGCACAGAACATTGAGAATAAACTTCCTCCACCATCAACCGCCTCAAATTATTCCTTCTTCTCAAATCCATTAGAGCGGCAGAATGCCATAAGGTCTGTGAAGGCTAGAAATGCTCTCACTCTTGGTAAAAACGTTAGTCAGAAGATCTTTGTGAATCCGTAAAGTGTTTTTGGTGCAGTAAGACATTTTAGGAATGTGAAGAGCACGTAGACAAATCACTGGACGCGTCACATTTTCCAGACGTCTTTCTAAAACCAGGATGTGACCACAGAAGAAAAACAAACAACCGTTTCAGCTGCCAAACGCCACCATGGCACAGCTGCTTCAGGTGATGAGAGAGATCTAACCTGTCTGGTGTGGTCAGAAATAAAAACATAAACCTGAAGACCCAGTGAAAGGCGTCTAAATGTTATTTCATCGCCTTCAGTGACGAACACGAAGCTGAACGTCAGCGTCTGGTCAGCAGGAACAGGGAATGTAAATCTATCTCAGGACGTCGTGTGTTTTTAATGGTGTTGTACATCTGTGACTCGGTAGCACAATGTGGAAGAAGGAACAAGTTGAGCAGTAAAACTGTCCACCCAGCGTGTGATTTAACAGACACACACACAAGCTCTGGCTTCCCATCCACCCTGTCATTACGGAGCAGGGAGGGTGGATTCGTTCCAGATTTCCATTCGGAGCGGAGCTTTTTTTAAAGGAAGTATTTATATCTTCAAAAACTCCTAAGACGCCTTGTCATTAGAAGGCCTCGTATAGCGGCGAGGCCGGGTCCACCCATCACAGGCCCCCCCCCCACGTCTCCTTCACTCAGCAAGGCCAACACCTTGGTGGTTTTGCTGAAGCAGCGACTTGTTCAGCAGCTGAAAACATCTGGACGGACGGTCGCCCACATGCTGCTACTGAAATAACCTGCTTATACTGGATGACAGTTTGAACAGCACTGTACATAATATCTGTTCTCCACAGTCGGATTCATATTCCGTCTCCTGATCATTTAGATTTAGATTATATCTTTTTCCATCCGTTTACACGAGTATCTTACCCTAAAGACTCTTACTCACATTCACCTCTGAACAGATTCATTCGGACTTTGGACTGAGCTGGAATTAAAGCTGAAATAAACACTCAAACCCATGATTCAGGTATTTTTTTTAAATGTATTATTACTGCTGGATCTTTACTAGAAATCCTTCCCAATTCATATTTTTAATAACTCACCAAGCCTTAGCTCTGCTGCTCAGATTCCTCTACAACTAAAGGAGCATTTACATCTCAGTATAGGGTTAGGGTTTAAAGATTTTGGTCAGATGCATGCATAATGTGCATATATAATATTATAATATATTTCAGGTATTTTTCTTACTCTGCATGTAATTTCCTGCGATATTCGATTTCTTAAGAGCAGTACTCCCACCAGAGCTGTTTAACGATGCTTGTATTTCTTTGTCAAACTGTAGTTAGTTCCTGAAAGTAGGTGCAGTTACTGTTAAGATTTCTTTACATTTAATATATTTACTTGCATTATTCTATATTTTTTATTTGACTTGAAAACTGAACAATCCTATGTTTCAGGGATCTGGTGAGAGTTTAAAAGAACAGTTAAGGTTGAAAAACACGGAGGCATGTGGTGAGGTGAGGTAGGGAGGAGGGAGGGAGGGAGTCTGGGAGGAGTTGCAGTAGTCAAGGGAGGAGGTGGAGGTAAAATTGGTGTGCAATTACTCTGTTACTCTCTTAAATTAGAGGGGAGGACAGCGCTGTCGACCTCCCGCTGGAGCCTGGTGTCTGCTCCGAGTCCTTTCCCTTTTTATTCCTTCCCTCGAAGAATTCAGAGATGATCTGACATCTGCTTCTCAAAGACAACAGTCGCTTCATGTGTGTTTAATGACATTAAACGTGTGGTTTAATTATTATTCTACCAGTCTCTACTGTGACCTCCTCCTGGTAACAGCTGATCAGTGTTCTCCAGCAGCTTGGTTCCTCAGAACAGAACCACTTCAGTTCTGAGATGTTGGTGGGTTTCCTCACATCAACTGCTGCTTCAGGTCCAACAACAACATTTCTCTTGGATTAAGGTCAGGACTTTGACTTGGCCGTTCCTAAACATTCATCTGGTTCTTCTTTAACCGTTCTCTTGTAGAACCACTTGTGTTCTTGGTTCTCCTTGTCTTGCTGCATGACCCAGTTTCTCTTCACATTCAGCTCATGGACAGATGTCCTGACATTTTCTTTTAGAGTTCATTGGTCCATCAATGAGGACAAGGCGTCCTGGTCCAGATGCAGCAGAACAGGCCCAAACCAGGACATTAGCTTCACCCCCATGTTTGATGGAGGGATGAGGTTCTGATGCTTCATCTCATTTAAACCAAACTATTCTACTTTGGTCTCATCTGTCCACTAAACATTGTCCCAGTAGTCTTCTGTCTTGTCCACATGATGTTTAGAAATGTTCTTCTTGGAGAGCAGTGTCTTTGTCCATCACACCATGGTTGTTCAGTGGATTCATCAACATTACCATCAGCCAATGAGAGAGAGACCTTTAGCTGCTTAGAAGTTCCCCTGGGTTCCTCTGGTTCCTCTCAGACTATCATGGAGTGATCTTTGTTGGTGGACCACTCCTGTCGTCTTCAATCTGTCTGACTGTGGATTATTTGTGGCTTCCAAACTCTTTAGAGATGCTTCTGGAACCTTTTCCAGCCTGATGAGCAACAACAACTCTTTCTCTGAGCTCTGAGACAAAGCTCCTTTGTCCACAAACATCAGACTGAGACAAATCCCTGATTTACTGAAACTGAAGCTGGTCCTCACACCATGTATACATTTACCAAATTATAGGAGTAACTTAGAGACACAAACATTTGTTTTTCTGGTTATCTTTGCCTAAGGAAGAACAGAAATAGTGTTTTTTCTCTCCCCAACCAGGCAACATTAAAATAATCCTGTTTAGGGAAATAAAACTAAACAGAAATATTTTTTTATGTGGTATGTAAAGAAAATTATGGTCAATAAATTGCCATAAATTCCTGAAAGGTACCTCATCTGGAGAAGCACCAGGTTTATTTAGTGCTGAAATAATGATCCATACCTGGACCAGTGGTCACCATGGAGACTACTTCAAGGACAAGAAATCCTGTTAGTAGAAAGAAAATTAAGATTTAACGTTTTCTTTTTGGTTGAAATCATTTTTGGTTTTTGGATTTAAAAACGGTTAACCCGTCCAAATCAGCACCAGGCCTGAACCACTGCAACATAAACTATAATAGTGGAAAAAGAGGAAAGAGATTCTCTGTAAAAGTTAAAACGCTTCCATTTCATAAAATAGGCTGTTATTATTTCAGCTGGAAAAAACAAGAAGGTAGAAAAGCTCTAACCTGGAGTGATTCAGAGCGTTTTGTAGAAAATAATAGCAATACATTTCTCCTTCTCCCATCATGCATCATCCTCTTCTCTCTTCACACCTCCTCACACTGCAGCTTCTCTTTATTCTCACATCCACGCTCACTACTACCGATGGCTGCCTCATACTGTACACAGACACAGACGCAGCTTCCATAGTAAACATTAGGATTCATCAATTTGTTCCCTTGGGGGGGGGGGACGGGATATTTTAGCAGCGGCACAAACAACGTGAGGGACGGGCCTCGGATGATGAGTCGGTGGAGAGGAAACTCATCTTCTAGGATCCTCTCTGACGCAGCCTCTGTTTTAACCCTCTGTTTTCTGCCAGGCTGCACGACTATCTCTGGAAGACGGGTGGCTGATTAAAGTTTAACCGAATCAAAAAATATCAGCTGGCTGCAAAGAAATATCACATAATGTGCAAGTATTTGGAGAGCTCCCAGAAACATTATGCAAGTTTGTGCTGGTTACATCCAGAGTCTGTCGCACAGACCTGTGGCCTCATGTACGAACATTACGTACGTACAAAAATGTTCCGTATGTACTCTCTCACGTAAAAGTTCAGATGTATCCAGAGTGAAATGTCCGTGAACTTTGTCCGTGCCAACGCCAACGTCGTGGCTGGCGTACGTAGGATTCTACAGATGTGGATCCTTTGGCTTTGACACTTAGAGGTGATGCTGGGAAACTGTCATCAATGTGAAAACTATTACTCCGACCGATCGGGACTGAGCCAGTCGACCCTGAGCAGAGCCATGCAAGCCGTGTGGGACGGAGTTCTCCTCATGTCAGCCAGGTAGATCAGATTCCCACAATGCATCTGAACAGGTCAACATTAAAGAGCAATCTGCAGCCAGAGACGGTTTCTGAATGGAATCAGAGCTATGGACTGCACACACATTGATAGAAAAGCACCATGGCATGAATTAGTAAATGTCAACAGGAAACATTTTCATTCATCAGTGAACAGATCATACGTGATGAACAAATGTAAGTAAACATTGTGGCAGCGTGACAAAGAGACATTTATGAGCATCTCCACTCCAGTGAGCAGCGTCTCCAATTCACTTTCTGTCAACTTCTTCTTCTTTCCCGTCTGACTCATTCTTATGTTTTCTGATCGTGCAGAGAGGGGAATCTCAGGTGCAGGGTCAATTTAAATAGAATTTAATGCATATTTAAAAGGGGCGTGGCCAGGGAGGAGTCAGGTACGCTGGATTGGGATGAACAAAGGAAATGTGCTTTGAAATGTTAAATCTGAGCTTACGTCATGATTTAGAAGGAAATCTATGCAACTGTTCCTACATGAGGCCCCAGGTCTCAGATTTATAACTTTCTATCACCGACAGTGAGCCATAGCGATGATGATCTGTTTAAGTTAAATGTCTCTATTTTCTGTCATTGTCACCAAAAAATAAGCCTAAACTAAAAATCATGCACTTTCCTCAGCATCCATCTTGGTTTGTACCTCAAAGTGATAGAATAAGTGCTCAGACCGGCTAGTTCTATTCCCACAGTTCTGTTTGCACAGGAGGTGCACAAAAAGGCTTCTTAACTCAATTTTTCCAAATATGCTTAAAAAATAACTGAGCAGAAAGTAGACAACGAGAACTCAGTCATGCAAATGAAACAGAAATATAATGCTTGTGTATTTGTTTGTCCAAGTAAATGAGCCAATATTACATATCAGAGAGATGCTCCTCTAGGATTACAAGTTGATTTCAAGGTCCAATCAGAGTCCATGTGTTCAGAGGAGTTGTTCCTCCGAGCTACTGTCAATGACAGATCAGCAGTTACAGGAAACATTTAGTTGCCGGTAACTGCTGCACAACTGAAAACACATACTTTAGCAACTTTTAAGTGTACAATTTCAGTTTCATTTGCCGGAATCTGAATCTGAAAGTTCATTATTAAACAGATTTTCTTTGTCCTGGCCCAGTCCCTGCATGCATGCGCCCTGCCTTCCTCCTAAACGGCCTGAACTGAGCACTAAATCTGTACACAGCCTCCTCCTGCCTCAAACACACGCTGCAAGCATCCTTCATTCCCACATTAATCCAGTGTGGCGCTACTATAATCCTATTAAAGCCTCACATCACCTGTCCAACAACATAAACAGGTTAGTTTCTTGGTTCAGCCGTTTAAGGTTTCAAATAAAGACTACTGCAGATGTGTTCACATACACTTAGTAATCCTCATTAATTCACACAGTACACACAGATTACAGAGTAGAAGCACTAATGCTAATAGAGGATGGGGGCAGGGGGGGTTAATGCTCCTGAGACGTCATGTATGTGCTGTAATGTAGATGCTGGGATCCTGTCGATCAGCCTGCCGACCTGAGAGCGGAAAACTCTGCACATCATCCGCTCTCATACGGTTAAGCCCTGTAATGCAGGTATCTGTACATCACTCATGTTTCCATTAAACTCTGACCAACGACACTATGATGAGCATTCACGGAAAATAAAATCAATCTGCACAGAGCAGATCAGTAGTTCACAGCAGGTTCAGAGGAAACACCGGCGTCCAGGGCCCGTAGTCCTAAAGATTATTGGCGCTAAGAGTTGCTCCTAGTGCCTTGTATGTCCCGCTCAGCAGCTAGCCATAGCTACCAGACAACATGAAAACAACAGGAACCTGATCTAAACAACAGCAGTATGCAGCATTTCATTGGTGTTTTCAAGTGGGCACCTCCTTTCACTGATGTTTTGTTAAGTTAGGGTTAAATAACGTACATGGTGCAGTGACTTAAATAACGTACATGGTGCAGTGACTTAAATAACGTACATGGTGCAGTGACTCAGTGCTACAAGCCTCACAAATGCTGAAACTGACGTCACCTGAGAGCAGTGAATGTGTCTCAAATGGCTGTAATATAAAGACACCAGAGTCTGGAAGGTCCATGAAGACAAAAGGACAAGCTACTCAGAGAGAAGGTTGTTGTAAAGAATACGTCAGGGAGAGGATCCATCTCTCTTCAGTTTGATGAACTGGACACGAAAACCTTTGAGCTGGCTGGATTCTGTGATGAAGAGTATTTATTGATGCAGTTTTAGAAGGATAGGTTCAGCAGTGAGGAATGATTTGATTTGATGCAGCTCTACATGAATCTCAAGCTTAAAAAAGGAGGTTGAACCACAGCACAGATCAAACATGAAGCATTTTAAAAGCTTTTCCTGCCATCATTTAAAAAACAACACGGATTAGTTTGATGACAAATCAGTTCCTGTACAGATCTTTGTCTCCTGCTGACACTTAACTCCCTCAGTGAGTTTGGTTTGTACATATGTTGGTCACTCACCTTTCTGAACGTCTTCCTCCATAGTCCTCTCATGAAAACGTGTCCAGTGAAAAACCAGCAGCAAACCTCCAGAAGCAGCAGCAGAGCTGAGTCATTTAATCAGACCCAGCATGCACCTGTTGGCCATGCTGCCACGGCTAGGTGTGCTTGGTTTGTGTCACTGCGCAGGATTGGCGGGTGGTGCATTGATTGAGGTTTATTCCAACCTGATCGGCGTCACGTCACATATTTCATCTTATTTAAACTGACAGTTTTTAGATGCAGATGTTCAGTTTTCATCAAGATTTAACTTTAACAAATTATTGATCAGCTTTTCCTGTTTGGTCAAAGACTGATCCTCATTTTATCTGTTACAAAAGATGCCTTAAAATATTTATTGTAGCTGCTTTTCCTTGTTTATTTCTCCACATATTAAGGTTTTAATTAAGGTTTTATTTGCCTTTTCATTTGTTTTATTCTGCTACTTCTCAGTCAACTATCTGTGTTATGTTCATATTTATGTTCTCTATAATATTGAGAAATTTTAATGTTATTATGTTGGAAGGTTCATATCAGACCACAGGGTCTTTCTGCCTCTTCCTGCATTGTTATCTTGGCCAAGTTTTAAATTGTGCAAAAATATCAATATTAAAGCCTTGGTGAAAACAGGGTCTGCTCATTCTGTCATGTCTGATCATTGAAGATTGTCGTATTATTGTCAGACGCATTAAATGATTCTGTTAGGACACTGACTGATTGAAGACATCAGCATCATTTAACCCCACATGTAGCATGGATGCTTTGAAACATGACGCTGCCATTGTTTGTGATCTGTCTGGCGTTTTCTTGGGTTTTATGCTCTGAAGCAGACTTTGGAAGAATCAAGATGCAGTAGAGAAAATGTCACAACGTTAGGGAACGCTTGAGTGCAAAAAAAAAAAATGGCTAAAAATGGCTGCAGAACAGCACACAGATCATGTTCACGCCTTGTAACATCCGATCACAAGGGGTCACAGGTGTGAACACATCCAGGACAAACTGAAACAACCATCCATTCATTCATCTTCTGTAACAGGACGGTCATGGAGGGAGGGTTGGAGTCTACCCCAGCTGGTCTAGAGGTGGGGTAGGACAGGTCTCCAGTCTATCACAGGGCTAACACAGAGAGACACTCACACCAACAGCCAATTTACAATCACCAATGAACCTAAGCAGCATGTCTTCGGACGGTGGGAGGAAGCTGGAGTAAGGCCTCAATGGATTAGAACCCAGAACCTTCTTGTTGTGCCTCCTACACTGAAACATCTAAACTAGAAATAACTCATGAAATTACATGCGTGTGTTCAGCAACAGAAAAAGCCTTTCCATCTGGTTCCTAAATATGGATCATGTCTCCAAGTCACCAAGCAGCTGTTGATGGTTCTGATCCAGTGGTAGGTAGAGATCCATTAATATTCTACTGACCACATGATGGCAATGCTGCTCATTTACAGACACACACACTGAGATCACATCTACAGAGCTGGCTGGGGACGCATGTGGAGACACCAGGTGTGAACACGGACCTGCAGTGGGACACCTGTGTTCAGATTTCTCAGTTCAGATATTAAAGCGAGGTCTGAACAGGGCCGATGTGTCTGTGATTCTGTTCTCCACCCAGGCGGTAAGTGGTGTGCAGGGAGACAGGCTGACGGCTGCTTGTCAGTCATTAGTCGTAATCTCCTCATAGCAGCGATAATGGCCGCGTGCATCCGATGGACTCTTTAATGTGACCATTACATATTTATGAGAGGTGATGGTGTGATGATGTGTAAAGGTGACGCTGTCAGGCAGTCATCATGCCTGGCGGACTAAACAGGACGAACTTCCTGGCATAGATATGAGTAACGGTTCGATAAAGCCTGAGACGATTAGTGACAATGCAGAAAAGTCAGAAATGAGGATTTTAAACGTCAGCCTCTCTTCTCTCTCTCCTGAATATTTACTGACAAGCTGGTCGTTCTATAAAAAGAAAGAAGTTTCCTCTTCTACAATTAGGAGCCCTGACCCCTAACCTGGGTGTGTTAGTAGACGTGTAGCCAGAGGAAACTGAATGCTAACATGCTAAAACTAATCAAAGACCTGCCTCAGGTGATACATGAGACGTTATTATAATTCACCCTGAGGAACGTGGAGCAACTTCAGGCAACAATGTGTTGTTGGGCCCCTTCTGACCCCAATTATAAATACATACTCAGTTGTATTATTTCTCCAGGCAGCCAGAAAGTGATGAGTTAATCAGTTAATTAGTTGACAGACAGATAATTTGATTGCAAAAACATTAAATTGATTGAATTTGTGTTTTCTTGTGTTTCAAAAATGAAGCACTGACTACAATGTACTGATACCAGCTGTTCTAATATCCTACATGTGCTGGCTTCATACTTGTCTGAATACTAGACACATTACCACTGCTGTAGTTTAAAGTGTGCCATGTTAAGCAGGTGCCCCTCACAAGGGTCTTGCATTGCCAGTGATTTAGTTTAAAGTTTGCTATTTCACATGCAGGCCCCTTCGTTTAAAGCTTCTATTCTCTACTACTAGCTTAGTACATTGCCACTGCTATAGTTTTGTCAGGCGGGGGCCCCTTAGTTTAGGTCTGCTACTGTCATTGAATAAATAGCACATTTCCACTGCTGTAGCTGAAAGTACATCATATCAAATTGGTGGCCCCTGAGGGAGGTCTCCTACATTCATTTAAAACTTTGTAGATTACCACTGCTATAGTTTAAAATTAGTTTAAGTCTCCTATTGCCACTGAAAACACATTGCCAATTATGTAGTTTAAAATGACTTCAGTCATATGTGGGCCCCTTAATTTATGTCTCCTGTTCTCTCCTGCTAACGGACTACATTGCCACTGCTGTAGTTAAATGTTTTATCTGGTGGGGGCCTCTTGGTTTTGGTCTACGACTGTCTTTGAATAAGTCATCATGTCAAGTAGGTGGCCCCTTAGTTTATGCTCGTTTATAACTTTGCAGATTACCACTGCTATAGTTTAACATTTAGTTTAAGTCTCCTACTGTAATTGAAAACTAAACATATTGCCTCTGCTATAGTTTAAAGATTATTTTATCATATGTGGGCCCCTTAGTTAAAGTCTTACTTAGTCTACTTTCTACTCCATTGCCACTGCTGTAGTTGAACATTTTGTTAGGTGGGACCCATTAGTTTCGGTCTGCTACTGTCATTGAATAAGTAGCACATTGCCACTACTGTAGCTAAAAGGACATCATGTAAAGTGGGTGGCCCCTTAGTTTGATCTACTATGGTCATGTAAAACTTTGTAGATTACCACTGCTATAGTTTATCATTTAGTTTAAGTCTCCTACTACTAATCGAGGACATGTTGATTTCTAAATATGAAAGATGTGAAAGGTGGCTGCAGCCTTTAAACTCTACTTTGAAGCTGTGCCTTACGTTGAGTCAAACACTTTTAATAACTAATTTTATGGACATTATGCTGCCATGGGTAAAAGTGTCCCCTCAGCAGCTCACTTTGCACCGATGGTCAGTTTAAACCGATGTCTAACTCTATGTTTTCAGCCTCCCAGCTTCTCATTTCATACATTTAAACATGTGTTTGTAGTAGCAACAATGAAAGAGCAGATCTTTAAGATTTCCAGTGCGATCCCAGCATGTCATTACACAACATGTAGATCCTCCCCTGCCGGAAACATGGAATCAGCCCCGACCACGTACACGGCAGAGAGCAGACCGCTGAGTTCTGTCCTGGGCCAGAGCCGGCTGCTGTTTGGCTTCTCTAAAAAATCTGCAGGGCAGCAGCAGGTCTGTCATTATGTGAGCAGAGCTTTGGGTGTGTCTGAGAGGCAGCCAGCCAGAAACTGGAAACCAGGCCACAGCAGCACAAACATCTGTCCCCCTCTGCCTCCACCTCAGAGTGGGACTGCACCGCCCCCTACTGTAGACACCCGGTACGACTACAAACTATCTGAATGGTTGCTCCAGGTCAAAGTGAGGGGACACAGCAAAGCATTGTGGGTTCAAAAATGACATTTTAAATATGTCTACTGCTGTGTGCTTGTCATCGGTGGATTCTTCCTGGATGCACCTGTGAACTCACCTGCGTTACTCCTCGTGGTATTTTTTACTCTTTTGAGTAAAGTTTTCTTTAGTTTGGGATTTTCTTGGAGCTCTGCAGATCCAGTTTGTTCTTGTAAGCCTTTTCAATTCATTATCATTCTTTCACTAGGACTCAACCCTATTAAGAAACATCTTAATAACCCCTAAACATATTACATCAGTCATACAAGACCAAGGAAGGTAGGAAACACTACTTTTGCCTTTTAAAAACATCCACAGTTTCTTTATTGTCAGAGCTGCATCATTTCCATCCACTTTTCCAACAGCAGCAGCGAACATGCTTTTAAAAATTCTTTTCCGAGCTAGAAGGAAGGTCACCGACGGTAATTGTCGGTTGTGAAGTAGCTCTAAAGCGAACGGCTTCTAAAAGCAGCTCTCTAAAAGCAGCTCTGGAGTTCTTGTTTGACTAAAAGAAAGAGAAGTTCCAGGTTTATTACAGCTTCTCTGGGCTCATGGTTCAGTTCTTTTAACATCAGCACATATATCCGTCACTGAGGCATGCGGTACACTGCTGATGTTAAACCGACTACATCCACGTGTTCACTTTTAGGTTGGCACAGTTTCATTTGTTATAAATTAAAGTGTTATTCTGCTAGATTACATGACACAAAGTCAGGGTTGCCAGATCAGGTGGTTTCATGCCAGGTTTGACTTTTTTGCAAGTAAAACTAGATTAATGCACGTCTGGGTTTGGGATCATTTAGGTGTGTCTTTAATTTTACTTTTTAAAGCTCATTTGAAACAAAACCAAAGTAAAGTTGCGTGTTTGATAAGTTTTGATTCGCTGCTTCAGTGTTTTTGATCCTTCTGTCATTCTCAAGTATAATTACAATCATATCATAAGTGACAAACGCTTTTATTAACAGTTACACTAGGTGTATGCAAAGAGTCAATATTTGCATTGTTGACTCTTTTTCCTGGAATGCTGTCAGTTAACTTCTGGACCACATCCTGACTGATGGCAGCTCATTCTTGAATAATCAATGCTTGGAGTTTGTCAGAATTTGTGTTTTTTTGTTTTTCCACCCGCCTCTTGAGGATTGACCAAAAGTTCTCATTGAGATTGAGGTCTAGTCCACTTTTATTATCAGTTATCACTTTTGCCTAATGACAAGTTGTTTCATCATGCTGGAAAGGGCATTGTTTGTCACCAAGCTGTTCTTTGATGGTTGGGAGGAGTTGCTGTCAGACGGTGTGTTGGTACCATTCTTTATTCATGGCTGTGTTCTTAGGCACATATATGGGTGAGCCAACTCCCTTGGCTGTGAAACAGCAGCAGCTTGATGTGAGTAGTTGTGGTGGAATGTGGCTGCAGGTTGTTGCAGGAAGATTTCTATGCTTCGATTGCATTTTTTCACCTTTTTTCTTTACTTGAGTGAATGTTCTGGGTTCTGATATTTTGGGAGCTTTTAGTTTTGGAAACCATCAGCTGTACCTGGAAACACTAGTCCCACCTACCAGGCTGATCCTAGGTCATTTCTGTTCATAACTGCACTTTATGTGAATTAAACCTTCTGTTCACTTCTGATTAGACACTAACTGTATCTCATTGGCTTTGTACCGGTACTTTGCACAACGCCAACTGTTGATGAAGATAAAGGAAACAGGCAAACAGAGAAAAGACAGGGCAAAGACGAACTTAGATACAGAACTGAAGGAAAGACACAGTGACAGGGAAGTAAGCACTGATTAAAGGTCTAAATCTGATGAGATCCTATCAGTAAATTATATGAGCCCAAGAAAGGTAGGAAATCCCTTGCAGTAAAGCACCACTTTACTGGAAGGAAGAAGGACGCTCACTGATTATGAAGTAGCTCCAAAGCTAACGTCTTCTGAATTGATCTTTCTGTAGCTTTTGAGTTCTTGTTAGAGACGTCATGTAAAACTGGAGAGGGCAGAGGATGCTCTGATTATGTTCCAGAAGGTTTTAACCTGCTGTTAATTTTTTAACTGACATGTTGTCTTCATTAGAGAAGATCAATGACGAGAAGCACCAAAAACCAAAGTCGACACAGTTTTTCCAAATGTAATAAGGAAAACAAGACAAAGTCTTTCATTATTTCAGTCTTTATTACAGTTCTTATAGGTTTTTCAGCTTTATTTGAGGTTAGAAACAGTTCTTATGACATCTTTAGCATTAGCATTAGCCAATAACTAACATATTTTTTTTTCGGGATGATAATAGACCCTGACCGACAACAGCTTCAGATCAGAACTGGGCCTGGTAGGCCAGCAGATATCCATCGTTGTACATGTAGATTTGCCTGTTGGTGGGGTTGTAGCTCAGACTGGCCACTCCCTTAGCGACCTTCTCCAGCGGCAGCGCTAGCGAGTTGTCCTCCTGTCCCGTGGCGGTGTCGAAGGCGTAGAACACCTCCTCGCGGTACTCGTCCACGTAGCGAGTGGCGTACATGACTCCACACACCATGAAGGCGTTGCTCACCGCCTTCTTGAACAGCCTCGTCTCCCACGTCTGAGTCACATTGAGAGTCTGAGCCTCGTCGTCCCAAACTAGCCGGCTCACCACCAGGTTACCGTGGTTACCGACGGTGGCATAGAGCGCCCAGAGTCCTGTCTCGTCTGCCTCCACGTCCACATCACTATTAGCCCGGCAGTCGTAGTAGCAGTAAGGGAACTTGTTGTTGAAACCGACTCCGGTGCCTGGAAGCCTCGCCCGTTTGACGGCGTTGGTCTTCAGGTCGTAGCGGCAGACGTCTGCAGAGCGGTAGCAGTGATAGTACAGAGCTTCACCGTACAGGACGGCACTGGGACCCTCGATGGCGTCAGCGTGGGTGTAGGACGAGGCTAAGGTAAAGTCCTGGTGGTTGACGGAAGCCATGAAGTCTTCGTAGGTTTGGTAAACGCGCATGCTGTTCCCATGGATGTGGCCACTGAGCAGAGGCTGGACCCAGTAACTGTTCTTCTGCCCCTTGCTGTCCAGCTGGGCTTGTTTGCCCCATGACCCAGAGACATAGCTCTGACCATAAGGACTGATCTTAGTAGTGACGGGATCGCTGATGTTGGCGATCAGACCTTTGAGGCAGTGCCTGCCCCGACCTGGAACCAAGGGAGAGATGAGAAGGTTTCTGGTGATGGAAAGTACAAGTTTTGGAAGAGATTTGGTGTGAAAATCAGGAGATATTAATTTGGCACAAATCTAACATTTAGCTGTCTTACTGAGGATGCAGGTTAAGCTTGCCTGAAAAGACATACCTGGAATACCTCCAAGACTGTCAGGGTCATAAACCGGACCCTGGTCTCTATGGATAGGTAAGACTTAGGAGGATGGATTCCCGGTAAATGTCTTCTAGATTAGATGGTAGAAAACACCTTGATGGCAATGACATCATTCTGAACTGAACCCCTTGACTAGAACTGGACCATGAGTTTATAGACATACCACAAAGCACACATATTCTAGAATGGTTCTAGTAAAAATAGAACCAGGTGCACTCTCCATTTGGACATTTGGAGATCCAGAGAGGAACTTTTTACTTCATGAAAGGGAATCTGACTGCAAGATTCTACTGATTCCACCACAGGAAGCATTGTGCACATGGTTCAAACCTTTATTTAGCCTGGACATCATCACATTCTACCACTGTGCACATTATACAATGACTGTAACTCCCCATATCATCGATTCACAAAGGGAAGTTGCTATATTATCTGTTATACCACCATTAGCCCACTAGATGGAGGCAGGAGACCATGTTTGAAATTGAGACACAGGGCACAGATTCTGTCAGGCAAGTGACCACGTGGTGCATAGTTGGCGGATAATTGTGTGGATAGGCTAATGTTAGCTTGTTTAGGCCAATGTAGGGATTCATTCGTAGGGAGTACATATGGCTACTGTCATTATTGGTGTGTGTGTGCATACAGGCAGCATACACTGACTTAGTCGACTACTCCTTTGACATAATCTTTTCTAAACCCTAACCTAACTGTAACCTCTACCCTAAAAACCAAATCGTTTCTCAAAAACAACTGATAAAGACACAATGATGACTCCTAAACTCTGACCACCAACCAATACATACTCAAAGCAAACGAGTGTATCTGGGTAGTCAATGCTCCCTAACTGTAACCCCCCTTACCCTAAAACCAACTCTAAACAAGTGTTAACCCTAAAAAAGTTGGGGGCCCAGAACAGTGACCCATAAATGAGACCACCTACCTTTGAAGTCTTTGGGGATTGACTTGCAGGACTCAACGTTGTTCTTCAGGTAGCGCAGCTTCTCTTTTACCGACTTCATGTTCACGGTATCTGATGTTTGCATCTTGTCTACATCTTTGCGTACTTTACTCACCTAAAAACACACAAACACACAAGGCATAAGACATGATGCAGCATCCTTGTATATCATACTTTTCTTTGCTGTGTTTCTTTCTGCTGCACCTCTTTGGAGAGTTTCTGTGTGTGGGCGTTGTTCAGCTGTCTGTGGACGACACTGATGTCCGTCTCCAGCTGACCCAGCTCCTCCCCCAGCAGCCTCAGGGACAAAGCCGTGTACAGGCCGCGGTCGTGGAGGTACTGGAAAGGCTCCAGCCGGGCCGTCGCATTCATCACCTTGGCCTGGATCTGAGGGAGGCGCTCACTGGAAACCTCCACCTGGGACGAGGAAACACAAACAGAAAGGGCTTCAGATTTTACAATGAATGAAATGAATGAAATAATAGCAACTGCAACATCCAGTCAAATTATCACTGAGAATAAATAAAAATGATTAATGTGAATATCGAAAAAGGCCTTTGCATCAGAGAAAGGAACTGGACTAGACACTTTAGGTTCTTAGAATTAGAACTATTTTCCCAAAAATAGTTTGACCTTTGTAAAGAGGGCTGTCAGGAAAGAAAACCTTGTCTGTCCAAAATGAATATCAGAATAAAATGACAAAATCAGGCAGCATGTGCAAGAAAACTGTCAAACATCCTCTAGCTGAAGGATTTTTGCAGAAAAGTCAACAATGAAAAATTCCTGCAAGTCCTCTCTGCATAACTCATCACAGTTCCCGTAGGACTATATTTCTGTTCTTGGCGTTTTATGCTTATCGCTGCTGCAACTTTGGTCATTCATTTTACAAAAATCATAATTGAGGCTAGGTGATTCAAAAACGTTTAATAGTACAGATTAAAAAATCAGTGCATGATACAACAATATGTCATACAAGCCGTTTCAGTACAAGCTCTGTGGGCAACACTAGCTCTTGGTGCCTAATGTAGATCTGTCAATTTTTCTTACTATAAATGATTGAAATTGCTTATCTATTCCCAAATTTCTCTGTAAGGTCTTATCTCCTGTAAACTAGGTCGATGGTGAGCCCCTACCTGATGCTGCAGCTTGTTCAGAGATCCCTCACAGGTCTCGACCTGCTCCAGCACGGCCTCGTACTTCACGGCCGGGAACATCCACATGGTGGAGTTCACCTGGCAAACGCACACGGTGGGCTTCTTCTGGGCCGTCGCATCCCACGCCTGCAGTCAGACATGGTGGACAATCATGATGGTGTGAATCATGATGGTGTGAATTGAAAAAAAGGCTGCAAAGCCATGACAACGATGTTTCTCAGGTTAGATTTGAAGCGAGACTCACTGTGGTTGACAGCAGCAGCAGGACTAGCAGCAGCATGTTCAGAGCTGGAGAGATGGATCTTTGCTGACGATGAGTCTCTACAGAGCCTTAAAACCTCTCACATGAATGACAGAAGTAAAAATATGAACAACAATAGTTGCGGTCAACTCAGGAGTTCCCTATTTCCCCAACTTTTGTTTATGAGTCATGGATTATTAGTTCTTCTTTCTCCTTTGGAAAATTTCCTGTTTATAATTAAAGAATGCCTGATGTTAGCAAGTATGAGTCACACATGAGACCTTTATATTATACAGCTCTGAGCTTCCACTGAATAAGCATTAATATATGAGAGGACACCTGCTTTACTTCATATCCGTCTAATTCAGAAAATTCCAATATTTATTTATCAATATATTGACTACTGAAGACAAAAGTGTACTTAAATTGGATTTTTATTCCTTGGGGGCATCTGGCTGCAAAATACAAATTGATTCCCTCTGCAGGAGGCAATATTAACACAGTTAAACCTTTGGCCATTTTATATAGCCTGTACATCATCAAATTCTACTATTGTGCACAATGTAGAATTCATAAAAGTATTGATATCTCTTCCATATGACTGTAACTCAAGAGCGTGATGTATAAAGGTGTGTTGCACATAGAAGTGACAATGTGCTAAGTTATCATTGACAGTAGGAGACCTGCTTAAGGGGCCACCAGCTGACACGATAAACTCTAAACTACAGCATGATGATAGTAGGGTTAGGGTTTTGCCTGACATGTTATACAAGGGTTAGGTTAGGTAGAAAACGCAGTGCTCCAAAGGAGCACTGCGGAGGGCACTGGCACAGGGGAGTAAAATGTATAAAATACCTTATTGTTGTCTCCTTTGAAAGAACCAGGTTCGGTTAAAAAAATAAAAACAAATAAAAAATAAAAATGTTAAAATCAATAAAATAAATAAAATCCTATGGAAGATCGTTATAAAACCCATAAAATAATTTGAATAAAATAAGCTAAAACTATAAAACTAAAGTAAATTAAAAGGAATGAAATGAATTAAATCGAAAAATAAAATAAAATAAAATAAGGGAATACTGGATCATACCTACTCAAGTGCGGGCGCGGGAGCTTAAATTTTTATCAATGTACCTCCTGTTCCCCAGAATTCCTCCCTCTATTATGTAATAAAATGACATGCAACTGACCCTGCCGTATTTAAAACCCTATACCCTAAGAACCTAAAACAATAAAATTCATAGATTTAATAATCATATAAATATATAAATAGGGTTAGGTCCTGGTTAGGGTTTTGCCTGACGTTTTATACAACACTAGATAAGGAAAGTAAACTAATTTAGACAATACTTTTTTCATGTAACAGTGGCTGTTTTGCAAACCGAACAAAAGTGTGTGCTTTAATGTGATCCCTCATGTAGAAGCATCATCAAATTGAGTAGAATGTGTTCATAGACTCAGTTAGCTTTTCTCCAACAATACTGATAACCATGAATGTCTAGAGTAGGAGATGACCAAGATGTGTCCACGTCTCCAATGCTGCATCCATATGGATTCTATCAACAACCCCTCTCATCTTCTGTATGAGACATTTGGGACATTAGGTCTTACCTCTCTTCTGGATGTCCTTTGTCCCCTCAACAGTCAGACTCTTTAACTTCAGCAGTTCTTAGCACTGCTGCTGAGCTTCTTTTCTTGGACATATACAAGACACGATACATCTGTTTATACCAATACATCCCTGTGTTACTTCACGTCATTACCTCATGACATTTTTGGTGCTAGACTTGATGAAACTCCTAATTTAGTCAGTAGATTTAATCACCCTCCATCACTTCAGCCTTCATTTAACACCAGTTGCTTTTTTCAACTTTTTGGTTTGCTACTTAAACCTGATGCAGCAGGTAAATATTTTTTGTACCTTGCAACATAATTACTTTTATGTAGTTTCTCTTATCTTACATCTATTTTTTATTTAATTTTATTTTTTTTGTATTTTGCACTGCTGTTCCTTGCTGCTGTAATGCCTCAAGTCCTGTCTTATCTTACCTTATCTTAGCGTGAAACAAATCTCATCAAGACTGACCAGAAACCAGACAGTGAATGTATGAACTTATGTGAACAGAAGTCCATCAGTCTGAACCAGGGTGGTGAGGAAGTCAAGCTGCATGGTCAAATCAGATAACTTCGAAACTAGTGAGGCTGTATGAATTTTCCCATGAGAATCATATCAACTATTTTCGTTTGGAGTTTTTTGTATGAACTCATGTTGCTGACCGCTGTCTGTTACTGAAGAGACTTCTGCATGCTCAACATACACTCCACTTCCTATAATTACAAAAATGGCAGAATTGATGTTTAGATTCAAATTCTGCAGTTTGACATTGTGTGGTTTTATGTGCAGAGTGGTCACTTTCTATTCCTGAATCCTGTCCCCACAACTTCAACACAGATACTGTATGTAAATGTCTGTCAGTCAGTCCTCAGAATAGAGGCTTTGATGAGGTTGATGAAATACCAGAGTCATATTACGGAAAATGAGAAGATAACACAGGTTGTACAGTGAAAAAACAGAGATCATCAAAATCAGTTGGCTTCATGCTTTTGAGACAAAGAGATTCTGCAGACCTAGGGCGGCACAGTGGTGCGGTGGTCATCCCTGATGCCTCACAGCCAGAAGGTTCTGGGTTCTAAACCATGGGCCAACTGGGCTTTTCTGTGTGGCGTTTGCATGTTCTCTCTAAATTCCCGGGAGTACTCCCTCTGATGGGTTCTCCAACTTTCTCCCACCATCCAAAAACAGGCTGGTTAGGTTCATTGGTGATTCTAAATTGTTCGTAGGTGTGAGTGTCTCTCTGTGTTAGCCCTGTGATAGACTGGAGACCTGTCCAGGGTGGACCCCCTTTCTAGACCAATGACAGCTGGGATAGACTCAAGCCCCAACCCCTTCAACCCTTCAAAGGACAAGCAGTTACAGAAAACCAATGAATGATTCTGCAGAACCCTTTGTGGAAATGCATCCAGATATGGACAGTGTTAAACGTTTAATTCTAGTTTTGCCTGCAAGATGTTATCTCTTCAGGGCAACCAAGATCTTCCCCCCAGTGAGGCTGTATGAATTTTCCCACGAGAATCAAATTAACTATTTTCGTTTGGAGTTTTTGTATGAACTCATGTTGCTGACCACTGTCTGTTACTGAGGAGACGTCTGCATGCTCAACATACACTGCACTTCCTAACACACAACAGAATTAATATTTAGATTCAAATTCTGCAGTCTGACATTTTGTAGTTTTATGTGCAGAGTGGTCACTTTCTATTCCTGAATCCTGTCGCCACAACTTCAACACAGACACTACATGTAAACGTCTGTCAGTCAGTCCTCAGAATAGAGGCTGTGATGGTCCATGATTTCCCTGAAGGCAACACTTAGTCTTCACTGATGCACTATTAAGTTAATACGTATAATATTTAACTTTACTACTATACAGCATACTTTAATTATACTTTTTATAGTTATACTGCTGCATCATGTAATTCATATTTTCAACTTTAGCTATTTTGCATTATGATCCATCTCTTATAAATCAATCTGACTCCAAATAAAGAAAACTATAATGTAAAAACCCAAAACATTCCTTTTGCGTCTCTGTGTATTATGTTTTTGTAAAGTGTCCTCGGGAGTCCTGAAAGGCGCTTATAAATAAAAGGTATTATTATTATTATTTCACCATGTTTTTGTCTCATCGTAGTTGTCTCTTTAAATCTTCTTCTTTTTTTTTTAAAATGTCTTTCTGTTTGCCATTATCTAATAAGAGCAAGAAGGTTGTGGGTTTGAATCCCTCGACTGACTGGGGCCTTTCTGTGTGGAGTTTGCATGGCCTTGAAGGTGAGAAGTAGGATTTTATAGGTAATGCGGAATCTAACAGGAAGCCAGTGGAGTTGCTGCAGGACAGGTGTTATGGGACTGATAGGGACTCAATTGCACATAAATAGATTTGAGTAACAATGACACGACTAAATGTGTAACTTATGCACAACCCTTTATTCAACATCTGGTTGGATTTACAATGTTTTCTCACTTGATTTTCTGCCTTCACATGATCATTACCCTGAGGATGTTGCAGACAACAAGTGATAAGGGACTGATAGAACTGATGTACCAAGATTATCTGTATAAAGAATAAAAACTGTGCGTGATGGGGAGGTAGCCAGAGGAGCTTCTCTCCTAAAATAACCTGTAATTAGACTTTCTGTGAATCGCTGATTTAAAAAAACCTTTTTGACTTTTGACCAGAGTCTTTCAAAGTTCTTTGTCCATCATTGTACTCTCGTCCTTTAGTCATCATTCGTTCTGGGGTTCAACAATCGACCGGACCCTCTTTTCCAGCACCCTGGCATAGACCTTGCCGGGGAGGCTGAGGAGTGTGATCCCCCTATAGCTTTAACACACCCTCTGGTCCCCTTTTTTAAAGACCATTCCGGCCTGCCACTCCAGAGGTACTGCCCCCAATGTCCATGCAATGTTGCAGAGATGTGTCAGCCAGGACAGCCCACAACATCCAGAGCCTTGATATACCCGGGGCGGATCTCATCCTCTCCCAGAGCTCCATCGCCGTGGAGTTGTTTCACTGCCTCGGCAACTTCTGCCCCAGAGATTGGACAACCCAACCCCAGGCCCTCCAGCTCTGTTTCCTCTATGGAATACGTGTTGGTGGGATTGAGGAGCTCCTCAAAGTATTCCTTCCACTGCCCAACGATATCCTCAGTTGATGTCAGCAGCTCACCACCCACACTGAGAACAGTGTGAGCGTGTTGCCGCCTAGCCAAACCGAAGGCGCAGTTAAGCAACCCTTTCATCCACCCAGGAGAACTCCAACGTACAGGCAGATAGTCCAGGGGCAAGCAAAAAGCCCTCCCTGGCCTTCTGCCTCTCACCTGGAGCAAGTCCAGCAAAGAGAAGAGTCCAACCCCTCTCAAGGACTTGGGTTCCAGACCCGACACTATATGTTGAGGTGAGGCCGACTATATCTAGTCGATAGCACTCAACTTCTTCCACAAGCTCCGGCTCCTTCCCTGCCAGAGAGGTGACATTCCATGTCCCAAAAGCCAGCTTCCGTAACGGAGGATCAGACCGCCAAGACCCCCGCCTTGGTCTGCTGCCCAATCCACAAAGCACCGGACCCTTCATGCTCCCCTTGCGGGTGGTGAGCCTAGAGGGAGGCAAGTCCATGTCTCCTGTTCGGGCTGGGCCCGGCCAGACCCTATGGACAAAGGCCCGGCCACCAGTCGCTCGCCCACAAGCCCCAACCCCAGGCCTGGCTCCAAGGTGGGGCCCCGGTAACCCTCCGGGCCGGGTACACGAACTCTTGTTTTTTCGTGTCATCAAGGGTCTTCTGAACCGTTCTTAGTCTGGCCCTTCGCCTATTCGCAAATTGCCCCGGACAGCATAGCTCCTAGGGTCATTAGGGCACTCAAACTTCTCCACCACGTTAAGGTGACTAACTTTGTCTGCTGCATAATGCTGAGAAGATAAACCATGTCCATCTGAGTGTTTGAGCTAAACTATGAACGCAGAATGTTGTAAGCAAGTTCATAGTGATTTTATTTGCATTTAATTTCAGGACTTGCATGCAAACTCATCAAAGAATTTTCACTGCTTCCTTTTTGTTATAATACCACTAATTTTAATCTCTGTCTCTGCATCGACAGCGTTTCCATCTGTCAGGTAAAAAAACCTCATCTTGCATCAGTGCAAACCACAAAGAAGGAAGCACATGACACACGCAGCACACAAAATAACTCATCACTCATTCACATGCAGAAGTTAGAGGGAGTGTTCACGAGTTAGAAACTGCTGCAGTCTGACACATGTTCATTTCATTTATGCTCTCTGCTGCACCATGAAGATGCTGGTGATCATCTCACTGTGTGCTCTGTTCGCACTCACCCAGCAGGTAAGGAACACTCTGACCTTTGGTTATTTCATCGCCAATGAACATTTATTCATTTATCCACATTTCAGGCTCCTGCACAAGACGTGAAGTGTGACTGTAAGGTGAATAACTCAGAGAAAGCATTCCCTCATGACAAACTGAGATCAGTGGAGGGCAATGTCTCAGCGTGCAACAGCAACATCACCCCACAGAAGGTAACCACTCTTAAATATCTACACAAACCGAACTGCAGAAGAAATAACTAAGAATCAAAAACTCTGCAGTCTCTGGAGATGGAGGGTCTGCTGCTGGGTTTGGAGCGACGTCTCGTCCAGCTGCACAAAGACGTGTCGGCGCTGGAGAGGGAGGACGACGGCGAGATGTACGGAGTCCTCAGCCTGTACGTGATCGAGAACGAAATGGTCGAGATACAGCAGCTGATTGATAAACTCAACAGAACCAGCAGTGGACACCGACGCCTCACTGCGGACACCAGCCACCAGGTAGATCCACGATAATATGACTCATAGGCCTCGTTCAGACCTCACAGTAATACCTGTCCATCTGTAGGTTCATGTATTCACACCTGGTATCAATTAAAATGTGCATTGCACTTGAGATCTGACCAATGGCAGCCAGGACAGGTTCCTGCGACCCTTAATGGATAATCTACATGTTCCCTCTGTGTCTCAGCTGGAGCATATGAAAGAAGAGATGGTGGAGATGGAGAAGTTTGACACCATGCAGGTGGTGAGAGGTCGACAAGTCAACAAGCGTCTGAGGGCAGATCTGAACATGTGCAAGAGCTCAATCAACGCCACTGCCACACCCACAGTTCCTCCCCAGGGTGAGTCCCGGACTAGAGGGTCTGGTTTGGGTTTAAAGTTCCTACGATTTGTAAATATATTCTCATCCGTCATAACAAGCTGCTTGATATTTTACTGGCTGGTTCTGAACCGACACCCAGTGCCAGGGCCCACTCTGCTCTGCTCTCCAAATGAGGGTGCTCATGCCGCTCTAACACCTCATGTGGAGTGGAGACTGCTGGAAGCTGTCAGCACATGTTACCATCAATAGGAAGTAATTATCAAACAGCGGTTGCAATGTCCCCTTTCCTTCCTCTCTCTGGGGTCCAGGCGTCTGTTCCCACGGGAGACTCCTGAATGTCACCGGGCCCAGAGTCTACACAGCGGGGGAGTACGCTGGCTCATTCCCGTACGGCGCCTGGGGCCGGGACCCCAGACCACAGGCTGGGAAGGAGAGCTGGTATTGGCGAGTGATGATGACCTCCAGCAACAGATACGCCCACTACGTCCGACTCTACTCCAGCCTGAGCGCCCTCATCATAGGCGTGAGCAACCCAGGTAACGAACTCCGCTCTGCTGGTCTGATTATGATCTTTAAATAAAACTGTAAAGAGAAACCGTTCTTTCATTCTGTACCCTGAAAATAGAAGCTTCATTTTAGACCCTAATGTTTTTTTCTCCTGAGGTGATTTCTTGGCCTCGACTGAGGCAGGAATCAGTCTCCATGGTGACCACTGGTCCAGGTCTCTCTGGTCCAGGAATCAGTCTCCATGGTGACCACTGGTCCAGGTCTCTCTGGTCCAGAGAGCAGTCTCCATGGTGACCACTGGTCCAGGTCTCTCTGGTCCAGGAAGCAGTCTCCATGGTGACCACTGGTCCAGGTCTCTCTGGTCCAGGAAGCAGTCTCCATGGTGACCACTGGTCCAGGTCTCTCTGGTCCAGAGAGCAGTCTCCATGGTGACCACTGGTCCAGGGCTCTCTGGTCCAGGAAGCAGTCTCCATGGTGACCACTGGTCCAGGTCTCTCTGGTCCAGGAAGCAGTCTCCATGGTGACCACTGGTCCAGGTCTCTCTGGTCCAGGAAGCAGTCTCCATGGTGACCACTGGTCCAGGTCTCTCTGGTCCAGGAAGCAGTCTCCATGGTGACCACTGGTCCAGGTCTCTCTGGTCCAGGAAGCAGTCTCCATGGTGACCACTGGTCCAGGGCTCTCTGGTCCAGGAGGCAGTCTCCATGGTGACCACTGGTCCAGGGCTCTCTGGTCCAGGAAGCAGTTTCCATGGTGACCACTGGTTCAGGTCTCTCTGGTCCATTGATCATGTGTTCAGCTCTGAAAAAACCTGGTTCTTCTCCAGATTCACAAGACAAACGTTCAGAGAGAAAATCAGATGACCAGATAGCTTCTGTCAGAAAGTCTTAGTTTTTGTTGTGCAAATCAATTTTCTTTTGGTCCAAACCAAAGCTGAAGCACCAAAAAGCACACGGCCCGTCTCTGTAACATAAACAATATCTTCTCTGTCTCTCTTTTCTTCGTCCTCTTCCAGGTAACATTTTGATAAGCCCCTCTAACCCAACCACCAACACCATCCAGGGTCCAAATAACGTCCTGTACGGAGAAGCCTTGTACTACAACTGTTACAACCAGGACTCCGTTTGTCGCTTCAACCTCACCACCAAAACTGTGACCACCTTGAAACTACCCAAAGGCACCAGGTTTGAATCTGAGCTCATGATTTGAACCAGACTGTTGCTGATGCCAGAACTGAATCATGTCTTCTGGGTTTTGTTTCTTCAGGTACAACTCGAAAGGAAACTTCTGCAACCTGGAAGAATGCTACCCATTCACGGACCTGGACCTGGCGACGGACGAGTCCGGCGTCTGGGTGGTCTACACCACAACCCAGGACTTTGGCAACCTGGTTCTGTCCAAAGTGGTGGAGGATCAACCCCCAACGCTCGGCCAAACCTGGCACACCTCGGTCTACAAGCAGGGGGTGACTAACACCTTCATGGCGTGCGGCGTGCTCTACGCAACACGCTACGTCAGCAAACAGGTGGAGGAGATCTTTTACTCCTTTGACACCGCGACAGGGAGGGAGAGGTACAACCTAGGCATCTTCATCAACAAGATGGCCCCCAACATTCAGGCCCTGAACTACAGCCCCGTGGACCAGATGCTTCATGCCTACTGCGACGCCTACATGGTCTCCTACAAGGCCTTGTTTATGTGATTCTTCTTCATAAAAACTTGTTTTAAAAAATAAAATGGCTCCAGAATTAGCGGCTGAAAGTCCCTGTGGTACACATGTTTAGTTTACAGGGTTGGTACAGCTTCATAAAACACTCTCATCTTTTATTTTCTGCATTTCAATAAAGATCTCATTCATTATTTTGTCTCCGTTTGTTTTTTAATCAATGAAACTTGAGTTTAATTAGTGAATCTCATTCATCTGCATTTTAAGTATTGTTCTTATGGTGGAGATGGTCACAGCTGATTAACACCAACAATGGAGGGGGACGGGGGGGTTAGACTATTGAAACCTGTTTCTCAGACACAGGCAAATAAAGACAAAGACATCTCAACATCAACTTCCTCTTGGGAATCTGGGATTTTCATCTGACAGAAGCACACTAGAGAGGTCAGACACAATGTCTTCCATGTCCACATCTTTATGGACCTTGCTTTGTGCTCTGGACCTCAGTCATGGTGGAACAGGAAGGGTCCATCCCCAAACTGTTCCCACAAAGTTGTGAGCATGGAATTGTCCAAAATCTCTTGTTCTGCTGAAACATTCAGAGTTCCTTTGACTGGATCTAAGGGGCCAAGTCCAGCTCCTGAAGAACACCCCCACACCACAACCCCCCCTCCACCAAACTTCACACTTGGCTCAATGCAGTCAGACAAGTACCATTGTCCTGATAACCACTGGCTTGATTGACTCAACCTCTGAGCACTATGAACCTCAGCATCCCCCACTCTGTCATTTTACATGACCTACCACTTTGTGGCTGAGTTGTTGTCGTTCCCAATCGCTTCCTCTTTGTTGTAACACCACTGATAGATGACTGTGGAATATTTAGTAATGAGGAATTTTCACTACTGGACTTGTTGCGCAGGTGTCATCCTATCACAGTACCATGCTGGACCCATTCATTCACCAATGTTTGTAGAAGCAGTCTGCATGTATAGATGCTTGATTTTATACACCTGTGGTCACGGAAGTGATTGGAACACCTGAATTCAATTAGCTGTGGCACAGATTCTGTTTTCTGACTCGTACGCCTTTGTATCTTCAGGTACAAGTGAATCCACGATTAATTAATTATTTCATTGGCAAACCTAAGCAAAACATGACAACATACTGTCAGTAAAAGTGTGTAATTAACAGGCATCACCTACTTCTTGTGAGTTCTGCAGGGAGTCTGGAATTGCGACATAACTTCAGCTACTTGCACGGAGCATGGAGGAGGTGTTCAAAACGCAAGTGACAGTTGTAGTTTATACAACAGGGTTTATTATTTATTTGACCGAACACTTTCAGATTCATGACCAGGATCAAGGCCACGAGCTGAAACACATCTGTACCATATGGACTCTGACAGCTGTATCTAAGTAAGATGAAGGGTAAATATACTCCACTAAAATCCTCTTGCAGTCTTTCTCAGAGCCTTAGAGGTAGAGCTGAAGGTGTCATAGGTTTATAAGGGAATGGAAGGTAAGACCGAAATATAGTACACACACAAGGAAGCAAGGCTGGACCATAGAGCAAAGTTCAGTTTAAGAAGACTTTAATAAGATGAAGGTAACAAATAGTGCAGCAAAGAAGTCAAAAACTACAAAACTCAAGGAAGGAGAAGCAAAGAAACACAGGGAAAACCACCAAGCAGTATTTGGACAAGCTGGCGACGGCTATATACGCTGAGAACTTACGAGGGGACAAGACAGGTGAGACCAGCAGAAAATCATTGATGAGGAAATGCTGGAAGTACAATTTCTCTGAAAGACACAGGATAAGAGAACCTTTTAAAATAAAACAGGAAGCGAGAAAAACCGAAAGTCCAAAACTCTAAACCGCAAAGGATCGGAGAAGGTTCAAAGGTCAATACCACGACAGAGAGTCAAGTCCAGTTATCCAGGAACCAGTCAGTCTACAAGAACTGGTATGCATCAGCAGTCACAGACACAAATGGTCACTAACATTTTACTAACATTTTAACTGTGTGTGGAGTAGCTGATCAAAAAATATGAAATGCATTAAACACTGAAGCCAACAAAAAGGATCCTTAAGCAAATGAACATGAAATGAAAGCACAACAAAAGCTAAAAACACAAAACAAATAGTGACTGGTGTGTGACTGAAATCCTGAACGAATGGCCCCATCTACAGGTGGATTCATAGAACCACACCGACCCCTGAAACCATCACCTGGTGGTTCTTTACTGACGCTAACAAACAACTAGCTGAAGGAAATAAAAGACAAAACAATAGTGTCTTCACTCAGACTCTAATGGTGATGGGCTGGAGAAAGAACAAGTGATGGTGATGGTGTTATGAGTCATGGTGTGTGTGTTTCCTCCCTACAGGGGGCGCTGTCTTCTTATTTTTCGGGTTCCTGGGCACTGGTTGAAGGTTTCCAATAACATAAATTAGGGGCAAATTCAGATTGAATTTGATAAATAAATAAAACTCAGCTTCCAGTCCCTTAATGTCCAAGAATAATAAACTGCAGACAGAACCATTAATTTCCAGTTTCATTTGTGGTTTGAAAAGTGTTGGATGAAATTAAACAAATTTCATATTTTCATCAGTAACATGATTATACAGCACATTAGTTGATTCTAGTTCAGATTAGTTTCTAGTTTAGTTTGGTTCTCAGATGTAAGGCCAGAATCTTTTAAAAGGCTCTCATTACTAATGAAGAGACATTCATGTGTCCCAGACCACCTCCACATGTGGACTGAAACCAGATCAGTGTTCACACCTGGACCCGTTTAACCTGGACACCAGAGACCAGATCAGTGTTTACACCTGGGCCTGTTTAATCTGGACTCTAGAGACCAGATCAGTGTTCACACCTGGGCCTGGTTAACCTGGACACCAAAGACCAGATCAGTGTTCACACCTGGACCTGGTTAACCTGGACTCTAGAGACCAGATCAGTGTTCACACCTGGACCTAGTTTACCTGGACTCTAGAGACCAGATCAGGGTTCACACCTGGACCTGGTAAACTTGGACACCAGAGACCAGATCAGTGTTCACACCTGGACCTGTTTGACCTGGGCACTAGAAACCAGATCAGTGTTCACACCTGGACCTGTTTGACCTGGACACTAGAAACCAGATCAGTGTTCACACGTGGACGTGTTTAGCCTGGACTCTAGAGACCAGATCACTTAGGACGGATGTTAGTGTAAGTAGTCGGACAAGCTCAGAAAACTCTCCCTGCACAACGTCTACTACTGTTGCATGGATTTTGGTTGAGTGTGTAGTGCACAGAAAAACTCAGTGCTTTAGTGGTGTTGTTAGATGTCAATGCTGTATTTTTAATTATTTATTTTATTTTATTGATTTATTTATTTAGCTGTCACAGAGATATAAACCAAGTTTTAAAAGAAAAGTGGGCACCCAGCATTAACCAGCTACCATTTCCTTTGATGTGCAGGAAGTGGAAATTTTAAATAAATAAATATATAATCAAACAAAAAGCTTATTCAGTTTTAATCAAATCTAAATAGACAGTCGACCAGCTAAACAAAACCCAAATTTATGAGTTTTGTTGTTTGATGGAAAAAAAAAAAAATGTTATTTAAGTTGTTTAAATCTTTATTGATATTTACAGGATTTCACTGACTGAAAAGAAATGTGCCACATGACGTAGCTTTAGCTCTTGCATTAGCCTCCTGCTAACATTGCTGCATTGCTGATGATAGACACTGAACGACAGCAGCTTCAGATCAGAACTGGGCCTGGTAGGCCAGCAGATATCCATCGTTGTACATGTAGATTTGCCTGTTGGTGGGGTTGTAGCTCAGACTGGCCACTCCTTTAGCGACCTTCTCCAGCGGCAGCGCTAGCGAGTTGTCCTCCTGTCCCGTGGCGGTGTCGAAGGCGTAGAACACCTCCTCGCGGTACTCGTCCACGTAGCGAGTGGCGTACATGACTCCACACACCATGAAGGCGTTGCTCACCGCCTTCTTGAACAGCCTCGTCTCCCACGTCTGAGTCACATTGAGAGTCTGAGCCTCGTCGTCCCAAACTAGCCGGCTCACCACCAGGTTACCGTGGTTACCGACGGTGGCATAGAGCGCCCAGAGTCCTGTCTCGTCTGCCTCCACGTCCACATCACTATTAGCCCGGCAGTCGTAGTAGCAGTAAGGGAACTTGTTGTTGAAACCGACTCCGGTGCCTGGAAGCCTCGCCCGTTTGACGGCGTTGGTCTTCAGGTCGTAGCGGCAGACGTCTGCAGAGCGGTAGCAGTGATAGTACAGAGCTTCACCGTACAGGACGGCACTGGGACCCTCGATGGCGTCAGCGTGGGTGTAGGACGAGGCGAAGGTAAAGTCCTGGTGGTTGACGGAAGCCATGAAGTCTTCGTAGGTTTGGTAAACGCGCATGCTGTTTCCATGGATGTGGCCACTGAGCAGAGGCTGGACCCAGTAACTGTTCTTCTGCCCCTTGCTGTCCAGCTGGGCTTGTTTGCCCCACGACCCAGAGACATAGCTCTGACCATAAGGACTGATCTTAGTAGTGACGGGATCGCTGATGTTGGCGATCAGACCTTTGAGGCAGTGCCTGCCCCGACCTGGAACCAAGGGAGAGATGAGAAGGTTTCTGGTGATGGAAAGTACAAGTTTTGGAAGAGATTTGGTGTGAAAATCAGGAGATATTAATTTGGCACAAATCTAACATTTAGCTGTCTTACTGAGGATGCAGGTTAAGCTTGCCTGAAAAGACATACCTGGAATACCTCCAAGACTGTCAGGGTCATAAACCGGACCCTGGTCTCTATGGATAGGTAAGACTTAGGAGGATGGATTCCCGGTAAATGTCTTCTAGATTAGATGGTAGAAAACACCTTGATGGCAATGACATCATTCTGAACTGAACCCCTTGACTAGAACTGGACCATGAGTTTATAGACATACCACAAAGCACACATATTCTAGAATGGTTCTAGTAAAAATAGAACCAGGTGCACTCTCCATTTGGACATTTGGAGATCCAGAGAGGACCTTTTTACTTCATGAAAGGGAATCTGGCTGCAAGATTCTACTGATTCCACCACAGGAAGCATTGTGCACATGGTTCAAACCTTTATTTAGCCTGGACATCATCACATTCTACCACTGTGCACATTATACAATGACTGTAACTCCCCATATCATCGATTCACAAAGGGAAGTTGCTATATTATCTGTTATACCACCATTAGCCCACTAGATGGAGGCAGGAGACCATGTTTGAAATTGAGACACAGGGCACAGATTCTGTCAGGCAAGTGACCACGTGGTGCATAGTTGGCGGATAATTGTGTGGATAGGCTAATGTTAGCTTGTTTAGGCCAATGTAGGGATTCATTCGTAGGGAGTACATATGGCTACTGTCATTATTGGTGTGTGTGTGCATACAGGCAGCATACACTGACCTACTACTCCTTTGACATACTTTTCTCTAAACCCTAACCTAACTGTAACCTCTACCCTAAAAACCAAATCGTTTCTCAAAAACAACTGATAAAGACACAACGACGACTCCCAAACTCTGACCACCAACCAAGGCATACTCAATGCAAACGAGTGTATCTGGGTAGTCAATGCTCCCTAACTGTAACCCCCCTTACCCTAAAACCAACTCTAAACAAGTGTTAACCCTAAAAAAGTTGGGGGCCCAGAATAGTGACCCATAAATGAGACCACCTACCTTTGAAGTCTTTGGGGATTGACTTGCAGGACTCAACGTTGTTCTTCAGGTAGCGCAGCTTCTCTTTTACTGACTTCATGTTCACCGTATCTGATGTTTGCATCTTGTCTACATCTTTGCGTACTTTACTCACCTAAAAACACACAAACACACAAGGCATAAGACATGATGCAGCATCCTTGTATATCATACTTTTCTTTGCTGTGTTTCTTTCTGCTGCACCTCTTTGGAGAGTTTCTGTGTGTGGGCGTTGTTCAGCTGTCTGTGGACGACACTGATGTCCGTCTCCAGCTGACCCAGCTCCTCCCCCAGCAGCCTCAGGGACAAAGCCGTGTACAGGCCGCGGTCGTGGAGGTACTGGAAAGGCTCCAGCCGGGCCGTCGCATTCATCACCTTGGCCTGGATCTGAGGGAGGCGCTCGCTGGAAACCTCCACCTGGGACGAGGAAACACAAACAGAAAGGGCTTCAGATTTTACAATGAATGAAATGAATGAAATAATAGCAACTGCAACATCCAGTCAAATTATCACTGAGAATAAATAAAAATGATTAATGTGAATATCGAAAAAGGCCTTTGCATCAGAGAAAGGAACTGGACTAGACACTTTAGGTTCTTAGAATTAGAACTATTTTCCCAAAAATAGTTTGACCTTTGTAAAGAGGGCTGTCAGGAAAGAAAACCTTGTCTGTCCAAAATTAATATCAGAATAAAATGACTAAATCAGGCAGCATGTGCAAGAAAACTGTCAAACATCCTCTAGCTGAAGGATTTTTGCAGAAAAGTCAACAATGAAAAATTCCTGCAAGTCCTCTCTGCATAACTCATCACAGTTCCCGTAGGACTATATTTCTGTTCTTGGCGTTTTATGCTTATCGCTGCTGCAACTTTGGTCATTCATTTTACAAAAATCATAATTGAGGCTAGGTGATTCAAAAACGTTTAATAGTACAGATTAAAAAATCAGTGCATGATACAACAATATGTCATACAAGCCGTTTCAGTACAAGCTCTTTGAGCAACACTAGCTCTTGGTGCCTAATGTAGATCTGTCAATTTTTCTTACTATAAATGATTGAAATTGCTTATCTATTCCCAAATTTCTCTGTAAGGTCTTATCTCCTGTAAACTAAGTCGATGGTGAGCCCCTACCTGATGCTGCAGCTTGTTCAGAGATCCCTCACAGGTCTCGACCTGCTCCAGCACGGCCTCGTACTTCACGGCCGGGAACATCCACATGGTGGAGTTCACCTGGCAAACGCACACGGTGGACTTCTTCTGGGCCGTCGCATCCCACGCCTGCAGTCAGACATGGTGGACAATCATGATGGTGTGAATTGAAAAAGAGGCTGCAAAGCCATGACAACGACGTTTCTCAGGTTAGATTTGAAGCGAGACTCACTGTGGTTGACAGCAGCAGCAGGACTAGCAGCAGCATGTTCAGAGCTGGAGAGATGGATCTTTGCTGACGATGAGTCTCTACAGAGCCTTAAAACCTCTCACATGAATGACAGAAGTAAAAATATGAACAACAATAGTTGCGGTCAACTCAGGAGTTCCCTATTTCCCCAACTTTTGTTTATGAGTCATGGATTATTAGTTCTTCTTTCTCCTTTGCAAAATTTCCTGTTTATGATTAAAGAATGCCTGATGTTAGCAAGTATGAGTCACACATGAGACCTTTATATTATACAGCTCTGAGCTTCCACTGAATAAGCATTAATATTTGAGAGGACACCTGGGCCCATATTCCTAAAGATTCTTAGCGCTAAGAAAATTCTTAGAATCATGACGTTTTCCTCTCAAACTTAGGAGTAGCTCCTACTAAAGATAAAAGCTATCCCTAAAGAGTCTCAGCTCTTCAGAGTGCTCCTAAGGTGAAATCTGTTCAGAGCAGGGAGGAGGACTTTTAGAAGCTTTAGGAATTTCTTAAGCAGAGGAGAAAATGTCTCCAAACACTGAATGACAATCAAGCTGGTTACAATCACAATATCACTGGAAATGAAAGTCATCACAGCACTGAGGTATTTAACTCAAAACACTATTCTCATTGACCAGTTGATCCAGAAGCAAACACTGTTCCTCTGTCCAGTTTGGTTTCCTACTTCATTTCTTCTCCACTGATGTTCAGTTTTTGAGATTTTGGTTTAGAGATTAGGTTCTGTTATTAAGTCTGTTAATGTGACGTCCATCCTAGGCCAGTTATCACCAAAACTGTATTTTTATCTAGTTTTAGGATCGACCAATCACACCTCGAGATGATGACTCATACCTAGCAACGGGGTCAACCACACCTCCTCACTAAGATCAGAGTTTCTCTCCATTCCTTGATCAGAGTTCTCTGAGAATTTTCTGGGATCACTCTTAAGCTAAGACTCCTGGCTAAGAATGTTTAGGCTAAGCTAGGAGCTCATATCCGTCTAACTCAGACAATTCCAATCATATTTATTTATCAATATACTGATTATTGAAGACAAAAGTGTACTTGAACTGGATTTTTATTCCTTGGTGGCATCTGGCTGCAAAATACAAACCGATTCCCTCTGCAGGAGGCAATATTAACGCAGTTAAACCTTCGGCCATTTTATATAGCCTGTACATCATCAAATTCTACTATTGTGCACAATGTAGAATCCATAAAAGTATTGATATCTCTTCCATATGACTGTAACTCAAGAACGTGATGTATAAAGGCGTGTTGCACATAGAAGTGACAATGTGCTAAGTTATCATTGACAGTAGGAGACCTGCTTAAGGGGCCACCAGCTGACACCATAAACTCTAAACTACAGCATGATAGTAGTAGGGTTAGGTTAGGAATTGGGGTTAGGGGTTAGGGTTTTGCCTGACGTGTTATACAAGGGTTAGGGTTAGGAGGAACCTAAGCTAATTTAGACAATACTTTTCTCTAACACTACTGATATCTAGAGTAGAAGATGACCAAGATGTGTCCACGTCTCCAACGCTGCTGTCCATATGGATTCTATCAACAACCCCTCTCATCTTCTGTATGAGACATTTGGGACATTAGGTCTTACCTCTCTTCTGGACGTCCTTTGTCCCCTCAACAGTCAGATTCTTTAACTTCAGCAGTTCTTAGCACTGCTGCTGAGCTTCTTTTCTTGGACATATACAAGACACGATACATCTGTTTATACCAATACATCCCTGTGTTACTTCACGTAATTTCCTAGTCACTTTTCTATTTTTATTTTTATTTTTTATTTTTTTTATATAGTTTTTATATAGTTTTTGTTTTGTATGTTTCAATGTATGTCACTGCTACTGGATGCTTGAATTTCCCCTGGGATTAATAAAGTATCTATCTATCTATCTATCTATCTATCTATCTATCTATCATTACCTTGTGTCATTTTTGGTGCTACACTTGATGACACTCCTAATTTAGTTTTTCTTTATTATTCATGAATGTAAGTATACAGCCTCCATCATTTAATACCAGTTGCTTTTTTCAACTTTTTGGTTTGCTATTTAAACTTGATGCAATAGGTAAATATTTTTTGTACCTTTTTTGTATATTTACTTTTATATAGTTCTTCTTGTCTTACATCTATTTTTTTTGTATTTTGCACTGCTGTTACTTGCTGCTGTAATGCCTTAAGTCCTGTCTTATCTTATCGTATCTTAGTGTGAAACAAATTCACCGAGCCTGACCAGAAACCAGACATTGAATGTGTGAAGACATGTAAACAGAAGTCCATCAGTCTGAACCAGTGTGGTGAGGAAGTCAAGCTGCATGGTCAAATTAGTTAACTTGGAAACTCCAAAAAGTGAAGTGGACTTTCTTAATAAATGCATCTTGGCAGTGGAACATTGTGGTTACCTTAGAAGACCTCTGCATGCACAGCCAACGCTGTACTTCCTAACACGCCGCATGAATAACACAAACCTCTGGATAAAAATCAGATCAAAAGACAGTAGTCTGAAATAATGTGGTTTTATGTGCAGAGTGGTCACTTTCTGTTCCTGAATCCTGTCACCGCAACTTCAACACAGATACTGCATGTAAACGTATGTCAGTCCTCAGAATAGAGGCTGTGATAGTCAATGATTCATTGAAGGTAAATGAAATATCAGACTCGTTATGGAAAATGAGAAGAAGAAGAAAGTCTTTAGCGTCACTGTAAAACAAACTGATGAAAAACAGAGATCATCAAAATCAGTTGGTTTCATGCTTTTGAGACAGAGAGATTCTGCAGATCTAGGGCGGCACAGCAGTGTGATGGTCGTTACTGATGCCTCACAGCCAGAAGGTTCTGGGATTTCATGTTGCTTGGTAGCCATGGCTAGCTGCTGATCGGGCCATACAAGCCAGCAGCGTTTAGTTAGGTTATGTTTTACAATGTTTGAAGTATCCTCTGCTCCTCAGTGGGCTTACAAGTGCATGTTCTCCCTGTGTCTGCATGGGTTCTCCTCAGGTTCTCCAGCTTCCTCCCACCGTCCAAAGACATGCTGGCTAGGTTCATTGGTGATTCTAAATTGGTTGTAGGTGTGAGTGTCTGTCTGTGGTAGCCCTGTGATAGACTGGAGACTGGACCCCACCTCTAGACCAATGACTCTAGTTTGTTTTGCCTGCAAGGTGTTATCTCTTCAGGGCAACCAAGATCTTCCCTCCAGTGAGGCTGTATGAATTTTCCCACAAGAATCAAATCAACTATTATCGTTTGGAGTTTTTTGTATGAACTCATGTTGCTGACCACTGTCTGTTACTGAGGAGACGTCTGCATGCTCAACATACACTGCACTTCTTAATACACAACAGAATTAATATTTCGATTAAAATTCTGCAGTTTGACACTGTGTGGTTTTATGTGCAGAGTGGTCACTTTCGATTCCTGAATCCTGTCGCCACAACTTCAACACAGATTCTGTATGTAAATGTCTGTCAGTCAGTCCTCAGAATAGAGGCTGTGATAGTCAATGATTAATTGAAGGTAAATGAAATATCAGAGTCATATTACGGAAAATGAGAAGATAACACAGGTTGCACAGTGAAAAAACAGAGATCATCAAAATCAGTTGGCTTCACGCTTTTGAGACAAAGAGATTCTGCAGACCTAGGGCGGCACAGTGGTGCGGTGGCCATCCCTGATGCCTCACAGCCAGAATGTTCTGGGTTCTAATCCATGGGCCATCTGGGCTTTCTAAACTCCCGGGAGTACTCCCTCTTACAGGTTCTCCAGCTTCCTGCCACCGTCCAAAGACATGCTGCTTAGGTTCATTGGTGATTCTAAATTGGCCGTAGGTGTGAGTGTCTCTCTGTGTTAGCCCTGTGATAGACTGGAGACCTGTGGACCCACCTCTAAACCAATCACAGCTGGGATAGGCTCCAGCCCCAACCCCCTCAACCCTTCAAAGGACAAGCAGTTACAGAAAACCAATGAATGATTCTGGAAATGCATCCAGATAAGGGCAGTGTTAAACGTTTAATTCTAGTTTTGCCTGCAAGGTGTTATCTCTTCAGGCCAAACAAGATACAAGATGTATGAATTTTTGTACGAGAATCAAATCAACTATTTTCTTTTGGAGTTTTTTGTATGAACTCATGTTGCTGACCACTGTCTGTTACTGAGGAGACTTCTGCATGCTCAACATACACTGCACTTCCTAACACGGCATGAATCATAAAAACGGCAGGATTAATATTTAGATTCAAATTCTGCAGTCTGACATTATGTGGTTTTATGTGCAGAGTGGTCACTTTCTATTCCTGAATCCTGTCGCCACAACTTCAACACAGACACTACATGTAAACGTCTGTCAGTCAGTCCTCAGAATAGAGGCTGTGATGGTCCATGATTTCCCTGAAGGCAACACTTAGTCTTCACTGATGCACTATTAAGTTAATACGTATAATATTTAACTTTACTACTATACAGCATACTTTAATTATACTTTTTATAGTTATACTGCTGTATCATGTAATTCATATTTTCAACTTTTGCTATTTTGCATTATGATCCATCTCTTATAAATCAATCTGACTCCAAATAAAGAAAACTATAATGTAAAAACCCAAAACATTCCTTTGTGAATTTGACCATGTTTTTGTCTCATCATACTTGTCTTTTATAATCTCTTTGTGTTTGCCATTATCTAATAAGCGCAAGAAGGTTGTGGGTTTGAATCCCTCGACTGACTGGAGCCTTTCTGTGTGGAGTTTGCATGGCCTTGAAGGTGAGAAGTAGGATTTTATAGGTAATGCGGAATCTAACAGGAAGCCAGTGGAGTTGCTGCAGGACAGGTGTTATGGGACTGATAGGGACTCAATTGCACATAAATAGACTTGAGTAACAATGACACGACTAAATGTATAACTTATGCACAACCCTTTATTCAACATCTGGTTGGATTTACAATGTTTTCTCACTTGATTTTCTGCCTTCACATGATCATTACACTGAGGATGTTGCAGACAACAAGTGATAAGGGACTGATAGAACTGATGTACCAAGATTATCTGTATAAAGAATAAAAACTGTGCGTGATGGGGAGGTAGCCAGAGGAGCTTCTCTCCTAAAATAACTTTTAATTAGACTTTCTGTGAATCGCTGATTTTCCATCATTGTAGTCTCGTCCTTTAGTCATCATTCGTTTTAGACACTTTTTGTCTCATCGTAGTCGTCCTGTGTCTTTGTGTTTTTACAGACTGTCTCTGTCTCCATGTCTCTGTGCAGTCATATTTTTAATTATTTTGCGCCTGTTTTAGTTTTGAGTCTTTGTAGTCATTTTGCAGCCGCCCACATTTTGTCTCTTTGTAGCTGGTTTGTGTTTGTGTTTCCTTTACATGGTTGAAAATCTTTTGTGTGATTTTCTAATTTTGTGAGTACTTGTCATTTATTGTCTCTTTGTTTTGAGTCTGTAGTCTTGTCTCTTCGGTATAATCCACCTCTTAAGTCTCTTTTGAATCTCTTTGTGGCTTTGTTTGACTCATTTGTCTGCTGCATAATGCTGACAAGGTAAACTACGTCCATCTGAGTCTTTTGTCTTAAAACTGTTTGATGCAAAATGTTGTAAGCAAGTTCATAGTGATTTTATTTGCATTTAATTTCAGGATTTAGGACTTGCATGCCAACTCATACTGAGCTAATTTTAATCTTTGTCTCTGCATCGACAGCGTTTCCATCTGTCAGGTAAAAGTTCCTCATCTTGCATCAGGCCAAACCACAAGGAAGGAAGCACATGACACACGCAGCACACAAAATAACACCCACATTCACTCATTCACATGCAGAAGTTAGAGGGAGTGTTCACGAGTTAGAAACTGCTGCATTCTGACACATGCTCATTTCATTTATGCTCTCTGCTGCACCATGAAGATGCTGGTGATCATCTCACTGTGTGCTCTGTTCGCACTCACCCAGCAGGTAAGGAACACTCAGACCTTTGGTTATTTCATCGCCAATGAACATTTATTCATTTATCCACATTTCAGGCTCCTGCACAAGACGTGAAGTGTGACTGTAAGGTGAATAACTCAGAGAAAGCATTCCCTCATGACAAACTGAGATCAGTGGAGGGCAATGTCTCAGCCTGCAACAGCAACATCACCCCACAGAAGGTAACCACTCTTAAATATCTACACAAATCGAACTGCAGAAGAAATAATTAAAAATCAAAAACTCTGCAGTCTCTGGAGATGGAGGGTCTGCTGCTTGGTTTGGAGCGACGTCTCGTCCAGCTGCACAAAGACGTGTCGGCGCTGGAGAGGGAGGACGACGGCGAGATGTACGGAGTCCTCAGCCTGTACGTGATCGAGAACGAAATGGTCGAGATACAGCAGCTGATTGATAAACTCAACAGAACCACCAGTGGACACCAACGCCTCACCGCGGACACCAGCCACCAGGTAGATCCACGATAATATGACTCATAGGCCTCGTTCAGACCTCACAGTAATACCTGTCCATGTATTCAATTGAAATGTGTCTCCACATACATTGCACTTGAGATCTGACCAATGGCAGCTAGGACAGGCTTCAGCCGCCCTGCAACCCTTAATGGATAATCTAGTCTACATGTTCATTGTTCCCTCTGTGTCTCAGCTGGAGCATCTGAAAGAAGAGATGGTGGAGATGGAGAAGTTTGACACCATGCAGGTGGTGAGAGGACGACAAGTCAACAAGCGTCTGAGGGCAGATCTGAACATGTGCAAGAGCTCACTCAACGCCACCGCGGCACCCACAGTTCCTCCCCAGGGTGAGTCTCGGACTACAGGGTCTGGTTTTGTTTAACCCTTGTGCTACCTTCGGGGTCTCTGGGACTCAAAGTGAATGGACAGACACATAGAGAGCATGCAAGAGGGTAGCACGAGGGCTAGAGTTTCCATGTTTTGTAAATATATTCTCATCCTTCATAACAAGCGGCTTGATATTTTACTGGCTGGTTCTGAACCGACACCCAGTGCCAGGGCCCACTCTGCTCTGCTCTCCAAATGAGGGTGCTCATGCCGCTCTAACACCTCATGTGGAGTGGAGACTGCTGGAAGCTGTCAGCACATGTTACCATCAATAGGAAGTAATTATCAAACAGCGGTTGCAATGTCCCCTTTCCTTCCTCTCTCTGGGGTCCAGGCGTCTGTTCCCGCGGGAGACTCCTGAATGTCACCGGGCCCAGAGTCTACACAGCGGGGGAGTACGCTGGCTCATTCCCGTACGGCGCCTGGGGCCGGGACCCCAGACCACAGGCTGGGAAGGAGAGCTGGTATTGGCGAGTGATGATGACCTCCAGCAACAGATACGCCCACTACGTCCGACTCTACTCCAGCCTGAGCGCCCTCATCATAGGCGTGAGCAACCCAGGTAACGAACTCCGCTCTGCTGGTCTGATTATGGTCTTTAAATAAAACTGTAAAGAGAAACCGTTCTTTCATTCTGTACCCTGAAATAGAAGCTTCATTTTAGACCCTAATGTTTTTTCTCCTGAGGTGATTTCTTGGCCTCGAGTGAGGCAGGAAGCAGTCTCCATGGTGACCACTGGTCCAGGTCTCTCTGGTCCAGGAAGCAGTCTCCATGGTGACCACTGGTCCAGGTCTCTCTGGTCCAGGAAGCAGTCTCCATGGTGACCACTGGTCCTGGTCTTTCTTGTCCAGGAAGCAGTCTCCATGGTGACCACTGGTCCAGGTCTTTCTTGTCCATGAAGCAGTCTCCATGGTGACCACTGGTCCAAGAATCAGTCTCCATGGTGACCACTGGTCCAGGAATCAGTCTCCATGGTGACCATTGGTCCAGGTCTCTCTGGTCCAGGAAGCAGTCTCCATGGTGACCACTGGTCCAGGTCTCTCTGGTCCAGGAAGTAGTCTCCATGGTGACCACTGGTCCAGGTCTTTCTTGTCCAGGAAGCAGTCTCCATGGTGACCACTGGTCCAGGTCTCTCAGGTCCAGGAAGCAGTTTCCATGGTGACCACTGGTCCATGTCTCTCTGGTCCATTGATCATTGTGTTCAGCTCTGAAAAAACCTGGTTCTTCTCCAGATTCACAAGACAAACGTTCAGAGAGAAATTCAGATGACCTGATAGCTTCTGTCAGAAAGTCTTAGTTTTTGTTGTGCAAATCAATTTTCTTTTGGTCCAAACCAAAGCTGAAGCACCAAAAAGCACACGGCCCGTCTCTGTAACATAAACAACATCTTCTCTGTCTCTCTTTCTTCGTCGTCTTCCAGGTAACATTGAGATAAGCCCCTCTAACCCAACCACCAACACCATCCAGGGTCCAAACAACGTCCTGTACGGAGAAGCCTTGTACTACAACTGCTACAACCAGGACTCCGTTTGTCGCTTCAACCTCACCACCAAAACTGTGACCACCTTGAAACTACCCAAAGGCACCAGGTTTGAATCTGAGTTCATTATTTGAACCAGACTGTTGCTGATGCCAGAACTGAATCACATCTTCTGGGTTTTGTTTCTTCAGGTACAACTCGAAAGGAAACTTCTGCAACCTGGAAGAATGCTACCCATTCACGGACCTGGACCTGGCGACGGACGAGTCTGGAGTCTGGGTGGTCTACACCACAACCCAGGACTTTGGCAACCTGGTTCTGTCCAAAGTGGTGGAGGATCAACCCCCAACGCTCGGCCAAACCTGGCACACCTCAGTCTACAAGCAGGGGGTGACTAACACTTTCATGGCGTGCGGCGTGCTCTACGCAACGCGGTATGTCAGCAGAGACGTGGAGGAGATCTTTTACTCCTTCGACACCGCGACGGGGAGGGAGAGGTACAACCTAGGCATCTTCATCAACAAGATGGTCCCCAATATTCAGGCCCTGAACTACAGCCCAGTGGACCAGATGCTTCATGCCTACTGCGACGCCTACATGGTCTCCTACAAGGCCTTGTTTATGTGATTCTTCTTCATAAAAACTTGTTTTAAAAAATAAAATGGCTCCAGAATTAACGGCTGAAAGTCCCTGTGGTATACATGTTCAGTTTAGAGGGTTGGTACAGCTTCATAAAACACTCTCATCTTTTATTTTCTGCATTTCAATAAAGATCTCATTCATTTTGCCTGTTTGTTTTTTAATCAATGAAACTTGAGTTTAATTAGTGAATCTCATTCATCTGCATTTTAACTATTGTTCTTATGGTGGAGATGGTCACAGCTGATTAACACCAACAATGGAGGGGGACGGGGGGGTTAGACTGTTGAAACCTGTTTCTCAGACACAGGCAAATAAAGACAAAGACATCTTAACATCAACTTCCTCTTGGGAATCTGGGATTTTCATCTGACAGAAGCACATTTGTGAGGTCAGACACAATGTCTTCCATCTCCACGTCTTTATGGACCTTGCTTTGTGCTCTGGACCTCAGTCATGGTGGAACAGGAAGGGTCCATCCCCAAACTGTTCCTACAAAGTTGTGAGCATGGAATTGTCCAACATCTCTTGTTCTGCTGAAGCATTCAGAGTTCCTTTGACTGGACCTAAGGGGCCAAGCCCAGCTCCTGAAGAACACCCCCACACCACAACCCCCCCTCCACTAAACTTCACACTGGACTCAATGCAGTCAGACAAGTACCATTGTCCTGACAACCACTAACTGATTGACTCGACCTCTGAGCACTATGAACCTCAGCATCCTCCGACCCACTCTTGTCATTTTATATGACCTACCACTTTGTGGCTGAGTTGCTGTCGTTCCCATTTGCTTCCTCTTTGTTGTAACACCACTGATAGATAACTGGAATATTTAGTAGCGAGGAAACTTCACTATTCAACTTCTTGCTCAGGTGTCAACTAATTCACTGAGCTCCTGAGAGTGACCCATTCTTTCACTAATGTTTGTAGAAGCAGTCTGATTTTATACACCTGTGGTCATGGAAGTGATTGGAACACCTGCATTCAATAATTCAAGTACTTTTGGTAATATAGTGTATGAAGCTTCTTTAAAATAATAAAGGATGAACTGAATTTAGTTTGTGGGACTTTACTTAAAAGTTAGATTTAGTAATTAATGTGTCAAATAAATAAATAACTAAAACAGCATCTCAACCAACAAAGTCAGTATTTGATGAACTGTAGGAAACCACAGCTGTGGCACAGATTCTGATTTCTGACTTATTCGCCTTTGTATCGTCAGGTACAAGTGAATCCAGGATTAATTATTTCATTGGCAAACCTAAGCAAAACATGACGACATACTGTCGGTAAAAATGTGTAATCAACAGGCGTCACCTTCCTCCTTCCTGTGAGTTCGTCAGCACAACTTCAGCTACTTGCACAGTGCATGGAGGAGGTGTTAAGTGTTTAAAACGACACTTGTAGTTTATGCAACAGGGTTTATTATTTATTTGACTGAACACTTTCAAGGCCACGAGCTGAAACACATCCGTACCGTATGGACTCTGACGGCCGTATCTAAGCAAGATGAAGGGTAAATATACTCCACTAAAATCCTCTTGCAGTCTTTCTCAGAGCCTTAGAGGTAGAGCTGAAGGTGTCTACAAGGGAAAGGAAGGTAAGACCCAAATATAGTACACACACAAGGAAGCAAGGCTGGACCATAGAGCAAAGTTCAGTTTAAGAAGACTTTTAATGAGATGAAGGTAACAAACAATGCAGCAAAGAAGTCAAAAACCACAAAACTCAAGGAAGGAGAAGCAGGGAAACCTCCAGGAATCTGGACAAGATGGTGGCGACTATATACGCTGAGAACTAACGAGGGGACAAGACAGGTGAGACCAGCAGAAAATCATTGATGAGGAAATGCAGGAAGTGCAATTTCTCTGAAAGACACAGGGTAAGTGAACCTTTCAAAATAAAACTGGAAACGAGAAAAAAACAAAAGTCCAAAACTCAAAACCGTGAAGGATCAGAAAAGGTTCAAAGGTCAATACCACGACAGAGACTCATGCCCAGTTATCCAGGAACCAGTCAGTCTACAAGAACTGGTATGCATCAGCAGTCACAGACAATAATGGTCACTAACTTGGGAAACATTTTACACAGAAGCCAAGTTTATTTTAGTGATTTTTAACCATGTGTGGAGTAGCTGGTATGAAAAATACATCCTTAAGCAAATGAACATGAAATGAAAGCACAACAAAAGCTAAAAACACAAAACAAATAGTGACTGGTGTGTGACTGAAATCCTGAACGAATGGCCCCATCTACAGGTGGATTCATAGAACCACACCGACCCCTGAAACCATCACCTGGTGGTTCTTTACTGACGCTAACAAACAACTAGCTGAAGGAAATAAAAGACAAAACAATAGTGTCTTCACTCAGACTCTAATGGTGATGGGCTGGAGAAAGAACAAGTGATGGTGATGGTGTTATGAGTCATGGTGTGTGTGTTTCCTCCCTAAAGGGGGCGCTGTCTTCTTATTTTTCGGGTTTATGGGGACCGGTTGAAGGTTTCCAATAACATAAATTAGGGGCAAATTCAGATTGAATTTGATAAAGAAATAAAATTCAGCTTCCAGTCCCTTAATGTCCAAGAATAATAAACAGAACCATTCATTTCCAGTTTCATTTGTGGTTTAATTCCACCTGAAGGGAGAGTTAATGGCATCAGCTGCTAATCTTGAATTGTTGAACTTCTCATATGGTTACAGCAAATATCCTCCTGACCTTAAGTGGGGTCACTGCTGTTTCAGAGCCATGAACAGTACATGAGCTGATTCTAGTTCAGATTAGTTTCTAGTTTAGTTTGGTTCTCAGATGTAAGGCCAGAATCTTTTAAAAGGCTCCCATTACTAATGAAGAGACATTCATGTGTCCCAGACCACCTCCACATGTGGACTGAGACCAGATCAGTGTTCATACCTGGACCTGTTTAACCCAGACTCTAGAGACCAGATCAGTGTTCACACCTGGACCCGTTTAACCTGGACTCTAGAGACCAGATCAGTATTCACACCTGGACCTGTTTAACCTGGACTCTAGAGACCAGATCAGTGTTCACACCTGGACTTGTTTAACCTGGACTCTAGAGACCAGATCAGCGTTCACACCTGGACTTGTTTAACCTGGACTCTAGAGACCAGATCAGTGTTCACAGCTGGACCTGAAAAATTGACCAAACAAAATGTTTATTCAGTTTTAATCAAATCTAAATAGTCGACCAGATAAACAAAATCCAAATGAATGTGTTTCGTTGTGTAGCATTACCCTCAATAGGCCTTATACTAAGGGCAGGTTTCTGGGTTCCTATATTGTATTTAACCAATTGTACTTTAAGCTCAGTCTCTAATATTTTTTGGATTTCAGTTTACATGCTCGTTCAGCTGTTAAACCTAAATTAACTCACCTTATGACTCTAAATGTCAAGAAATATCACAAGACACTTTTTTAGAAAATAAACAAATCAATCATTTACTTCAGGCTTTAAATGAAATAACACAAATACCAGCACACTTTAATTGAAAAAAAATGTTTAAATTAAATGCTTTGTCTTCTCTGTAAATGACTCTTAAATACTCAACCAGAGAGTACTTCTATTCAGTCCAAATAAACACTTGATAAACACAAATATGTGTGCACTGTTATATTTCAATAACACCAGTCTTTAAGATTCAACATACCCTTGAAGTTTTATAGACATTCAAACTACTTTAACACACAGATTTTACTCTCAGTATTAAACTTTAACTCAACTCAGTGGGTCAGAAAGACGTTACCTCCAACCTCTACCCGGTCCAACTCTGGAACACAACACAGCAGGAAGACTGGAAGCAACAGATGAATGAGTGATGGAGTCCACCGACAACGACCAACGACGACGAGTCCCACACACCGGCAGCAGCGCAGCCGGGTCCAATATCCCGGTTCCGACCGTCGAGCAGACAGTCTGTCAGATACTGAAACACTACACATTTAATTATTCTCGCTGCAGAGTTACCCACTCGCGGCCATTTGTCTTCTCTGTGCCTCGTCACATCATCACTCACTCTCACTCACTCCCTGTCAAACCTGTCAATCACACCTGAACCAATCAATGATCAGGATCACACCTTCTCATGAATTTCTTCAAAATAAAATGCAATATTCAACCATGTACATTTTTTATCTTTTTAATGATAAATGCCTCCTCTTCTATCAAAACATTTTAATCATTATGAGCTATTCTTTTAACATTTCTAATATTCTTTTAACATTTACCCAAACATGAACTTCTTAAACTATTCATTAATGTATTAATGAGGAAGGATTTTTAGCAGGGCTACAGTTGTTTGATGGAAACAGAGAAAGAAGTGTTATTAAAGTTGTTTAAATCTTTATTGATATTTACAGTATTTCATTGTCTGAACAGAAATGTGCCACATGATGTAGCTTTAGCTCTTGCATTAGCCACCTGCTAACACTGCTGTTGATTAGAGTCTTTAGCTGCGTTTACACGGCTATAAACAGACACTAACGACAACAGCTTCAGATCAGAACTGGGCCTGGTAGGCCAGCAGATATCCATCATTGTACATGTATATCTGCCTGTTGGTGGGGTTGTAGCTCAGACTGGCCACTCCCTTAGCGACCTTCTCCAGCGGCAGCGCTAGCGAGTTGTCCTCCTTGCCCGTGGCGGTGTCGAAGGCGTAGAACACCTCCTCGCGGTACTCGTCCACGTAGCGAGTGGCGTACATGACTCCACACACCATGAAGGCGTTGCTCACCGCCTTCTTGAACAGCCTCGTCTCCCACGTCTGAGTCACATTGAGAGTCTGAGCCTCGTCGTCCCAAACTAGCCGGCTCACCACCAGGTTACCGTGGTTACCGACGGTGGCATAGAGCGCCCAGAGTCCTGTCTCGTCTGCCTCCACGTCCACATCACTATTAGCCCGGCAGTCGTAGTAGCAGTAAGGGAACTTGTTGTTGAAACCGACTCCGGTGCCTGGAAGCTTCACCCGTTTGACGGCGTTGGTCTTCAGGTCGTAGCGGCAGACGTCTGCAGAGCGGTAGCAGTGATAGTACAGAGCTTCACCGTACAGGACGGCACTGGGACCCTCGATGGCGTCAGCGTGGGTGTAGGACGCAGCGAAGGTGAAGTCCTGGTGGTTGACGGAAGCCATGAAGTCTTCGTAGGTTTGGTAAACGCGCATGCTGTTTCCATGGATGTGGCCACTGAGCAGAGGCTGGACCCAGTAACTGTTCTTCTGCGATACACTATTCGTCTGGGCTTGTTTGCCCCACGACCCAGAGATGTAGCCCTTACCATAGGGACTGATCTTAGTAGTGACGGGATCGCTGATGTTGGTGATCAGACCTTTGAGGCAGTACCTGCCCTGACCTGGAATTGGAGAGAGATGAGAAGGTTTCTGAAGATCAGGGGATGTAAAGTACAAGTGAAAAGCAGGAAGCGCTGACATTAATTTGGCAAAAATCTAACGTTTAGTTGTCTTACTGTGGACGTACTCTTAGTTTGGATGGACATATCTTCTTGTACCTTCATAAGGGTAACCAAAGCTAACTTAAATCTTAATACTTTCTTTAAACCTTTTTAAGCTCCTCATACACTTGTCTGAGACATAACAGGTAAGTTGATGACATAATGAATCTGTTCTGACAAGTTCCTAACTACATTGGCCACGCCTACATGTTTCATACAACCCTCAACCTGATTGAAATCATTCTGAACAGAGAAGTTCAGCAAAACGTTTATCACCATGCAGGAAGTAATGCATTCCCTAACTGTAAGCCCTTACCCTAAAAACACCTCTAACCCTCACAAACTGGCCTCACGACGTCATAAAAGCGAGACCACACCTACCTTTGAAGTCTTTGGGGATTGACTTGCAGGACTCAACGTTGTTCTTCAGGTAGCGCAGCTTCTCTCTGACCGTCTTCATGTTCACTGTGTCTGATGTTTGCATTTGTTTTACATCTTTGCGCAGTTTACCCACCTAAAAAAAAAGAAAAAGAAAACAGTTGAGATCACAGCCTGACCTGATCCTGCAGCATCCTTGTATGTCATATTTCTTTCTGCTGCACCTCTTTGGAGAGCTTCTGAGTGTTGCCGTTGTTCAGCTGTTGGTGGACGTCACCGATGTCCGTCTCCAGCTGACCCAGCTCCTTCTCCAGCGTCCTCAGGGACAGAGCCGTGTAGAGGCCGCGGGAGTGCAGGTACTGGAAAGGCTCCAGCCGGGCTGTCAGATTAAAAACCCGAGCCTGGAATAGAGGGAGGCGCTCGTTGGAGATCTTCACCTGGGACGAGGAAAAACAGAAACAATAACTGAATTTGACCCGTCTGGTTGTAGTGTTCAAAGCAAAGTGCATCTACTAAACATAAAGTAATACTGCTGTCACTAGGAGACAAAGGTTTGGCTACTGAGCCTGTTTGCCTCTAATGGAGCTCTTCCTACTGCTGTGAACAGTTGGTTGCTGACTTGGGGAGATGATCCACATTTTGGATCTCTCACTGAAATCACCAGCATTGACTTATTTATTTCTTCATCTCCACCCTTAAGAGTTATTTTAGAGATAAAGCTTAGATTAGAACTGTGCACCATAATTTTACCGCGGTGGGCTTTGAAAGCAGTGACAGAAAACTCTCAGTCCCACGTTGACAGGACATGCTGATAGTGATCAAGTTAATCCTGTAACCCCCCTCTGGATTATAAAACGGTCTACATGAGCTCCTACCTGTTGCTGCAGGTTGTTCAGAGACCCCTCACAGGTCTGAACCTGCTCCAGCATGGCTTCGTACTTCCCAGCAGGGAACGACCACAAGCTGGAGTTCACCTGGCAGGCACACAAGTCGTCCTTCTTCAGGCCAAACACTTTCTGAGCCTGGCCATCGTCCTGCAGACAAACACACACAGTAAAACTCATGCGATGTTCGAGATCACAAAGAGAAACCTCCACTGACTTCCCTCTGCCTGAAAGCTGCTGAGGAGGAACTCACCGAGGCCATCAGCAGCAGCAGCAGCAGCGTCGGCAGCAGCAACATGTTCACAGCAGGAGGAGTGGAGTCGGTTCTGAGATCAGCGTCCCTCCTCTTCTCTTTTCTCTGACGGTCTCTGATCACGTTGAACACGCTGGTGAGTCAGTGCATACCCCAAAACCTTCCACGAGGTTGTGAAACTCAAAATGTGAAATGGCGGGGAGGTTTCACAACAATTGTTGTCACCTCTGGACTTTCCCGTTTCTGCCCCGTTCTCATCTCTTTCTGCAGGCGTTGTCATTTTTCATTTTTGCAATTTCCTTGAAGCTTCTCAAGAGTCGATGTTTGTCTTAACAGAAACATCCATACAACCTCGAATGCAATCACTGATAACACAAAAAGAACCGTCTAATCTTGACATCTGGCTCACTTTCAAGCTCAATTAACTGCTTTTTATTTCCAATTGCACTAAAGAACTAAATTTGTTTATGGCAAGTTTTATTACTATTTTTATTTATTTATATACGTACACATGAATGCTGGTTGCAGTGGCACAGAGATGATGAAGAACATAAGTGATAGACAATAAAATAAATCATGATATCTGAACCTCTAATTTAATTCAATTTGATTATTTGATTAAAACTGAGAGAGAAATACGTCTTATGGATTTGATTCATCTCTGTCGTTACACCTCGATGAAATCCAGACGATTATTTCATAGTTGGTGCATCTTTGGTTTTATGGAGAATTATAAATATAAAGGAAAACCTTGGATGGCATTTTGCAGGACTGATGGCATTAGAGGTTAAGTGTGGGCTGATATTTTCTGAGTTTTGTGAGAGCGGTCACTTTCTGTTCCTGTAATCCTGTTACCACATCTTCAGCACGGAAGGTTCCCATGCATGTTTGTAACCCTGCAGCTTGACACAGGTCAAATGTTTCCTCTCTCCTTTTCTGCTATTGAGTATTCAATTCAGTTTTATTAATGTAGCATCAGTAACAATACAAATCGTCTCAAGGCCTGTCACTGGAAACGTACAACTCCAGGCCAGAGATGCTCACAAGAAGAAAGAGGGCATGTCCTCGCTGCATTGTCCCCCAGCAGCCTAGGCCTATAGCAGCATCACTAAGGGATGGTTTAGTCCAGCCCTAAATATAAGCTTGATCAAAAAGGAAAGTCTTAAGCCTGACCTTAAAAATAGAGAGAGTGTCTGCTTCATGAACCCAAACTGGGAGCTGGTTCCACAGGAGAGGAGCCTGATAGCTGAAAGCTCTACCTCCCATTCTACTTCTTGAAATTCTAGGAACCACAAGTAGGCCTGCACTTTCAGACCGAAGTGATCTGTTGGGATAATATGGTACAATGAGGTCTTTAAGATATGATGGAGCTAGGCCTTTGAGGGCCTTGTATGTAAGGAGGAGGATTTTAAATTCTATTCTAGACTTTAAGGGGAGCCAGTGAAGAGAAGCTAAAACTGGAGTAATATGATCTCTCTGGCTAATTCCTGTCAATGCTCTTGCTGCAGCATTTTGAATCAGTTGGAGGCTTTTTAAAGAGTTATTTGGAGCCAGACAGTAATGAATTACAATAATCCAGTCTGGAAGACACAAATGCATGAACTAGTTTCTCAGCATCACTCTGAGACAGGATGTTCCTAATTTTGATGATATTACGTAGATGAAAGAAGGCAGTCCTGGTTACTTGCTTTATGTGACATTTAAAGGACATATCCTCATCAAATATAACACCAAGGTTTTTCACAGTAGTACTGGAGGCCAAGGTAATGCCATCCAAAGAAACCACGTGATTAGATAATGAATCTCTGAGATGTTTGTTATAAATACAATAACTTCTGTTTTGTCTGAGTTTAAGATTAAATTACAGGTCATCCAAGCCTTTATGTCTTTAAGGCATGCTTGAAGTTTAACCAGCTGATTAGTAGATTGAGTTTTTACATTGACACAAGATAACATGGATGCACAAACCTTACATTTATTTCATTTAAATCAGTTAAATCAAAGTGGAACTGCATCTTGGTGCTGAAGTGTTACTGACATGAACCATGCAGGCCACACATGCAAAGAAATCAAACCTTAGATGTCCATAAATTAAGATAAAAACTGGAATGACACGGGGAAAACTACTGAACGCAGTTACTTAAATGGATTTAATGCTTCAAACAAAAGCCTCTGTTGGTAATAACAGCTACAAGACGCCTCCTGTGTGGAGAAACTAGTTGCATGCATTGCTCAGGTGTGATGTTGGCCCATTCTTCAAATCTTTAAGGTTCCGTGTTCCTCTTCTATGAATTCTGATCTGTCATTCTTTCTATAGATTTTCCTCGGCTGTGTGTTTGGGACTATTTCACTCTCGTTTCATCTTCATCATCCTGGTAAATCAGATTTTAATCAAGAACGTCTCTTTTTTACTCATCCTTCCTTATGCTGAAGAACAGCCCCACACATTGATGTTCCCACCTTTATATTTCACTGTTGCTATGATGTTTTTGGAGCGACGGGGTGCAGTTAACCTCCAAACATGGCGTGTATAATGGCATCCAAAGAGTTCGGTTTTGGTCCCATGTGACCAGACTATGGTCTCCCAGTATTTCACAGGCTTGTCTAAATGTCATGCAGCAAACTTTAAAGGAGTTTCAACATGTCTTGCATGAGTGTGCACACAGACCACTTCTCCTGAGTTATTGTTTCCATTGAAACAACTGCACCTGCTTATTCTAGGTCTTTCTGAAGTTCTCCACGAGTCCTCCTTGGTTCTTGGACTCCTCTGATAATTATTTGAACTCCTCTGTCAGAAATCTTGCCAGAAGCACCTGATTGTTGCTGGTTCATGATGAAATGATGTTGTTTCCACTTCAGATTGTGGCCCCAACAGTTCTCATTGGGACATTCAGAAGTTTAGAAATCCTGCTGTAACCAGTGTCAGACAGTATGTTTTGCAACAAGTCTGTACTGTTTGTACTGAACCAGCTGATATTAATTTGCACTGAGAAGGGGCAGGATTGCTTTCTACTCACTAATAGATTTCAGCTTTCCACCTCCATACCTTCAGTGTCCAGTACCTTTTCCATGTCTCATTCCATCTTTTAACACATAACTCAATTTATGGACATGTAAAGTTTGATTTCTTTGCATGTGTGGGATGCATGGGTTATATATTTATTGAGAAAAATGGTGATGTGATCAATACTTATTTTACCTGGGGGTAAACGTCAAGGTCAAATCATTAAACCATCAAAATTTTCACTCTTTGTTATATTGCAGTCATTTGCTAAAATATTTAAGTTTGTTTTTTTTATCAGCGTACACAAACATTTTGGCCGTCTCTCTAAGCGTTATGTGCAGAGAAAACATCACCTGCCCAACAGTGAAGCATGGTGGTGGCAGCATCATGCTGTGAGGCTGTTTTCCAGCAGCTGGGGCAGGGCGACTGTTTGCAATAGAAGAAAAGAATGCAACCAAGCACAGAGACATCCTGGATGAAAACCTTTTCCAGAGTACTCAGGACGTCAGACGGGGCCGAACGTTCACCTTCCAGCAAGACAATGACCCTAAGCACACAGCTAAAATAACGGAGGAGTGGCTTTGGAACAACTTTTCTTGAATGGTCCAGCCAGAGCCCTGACTTAGACCCAATTGAGAACTGGAGAGTGGCAGAGAATCCCCAAATCCAGGCATGAAAAACTTGTTGCAAGCAAACCAAAGTATAACAAAGTATTAAAGCAGTCCACTCGAGATCAAACTGCTCTGGAGTGATGTCAGTACAAAAGTCAAAAAAGTCAGTTTTATTGTCAGTTGTGACATGTGCAACACATACCCAGGATTGAAGTTACTTTCCTCAAAGGCCTATGGTGCAGCAACTGCGTATACGCCTGCATAGCCACGGTTTTAAACTCTGTCCTTATGCAAACACATCAGAGCTGAACCATTCATTGGGAAAACTGAAGAAGAACAGGAAAACACAACAACAGGTGAGTATGTGGCCGTTAACAGGTCCTCGTCATACGGATTTTAATCGGACACCACCCGTAGATGTTCCTTTCAGCTTTGGTTTTGTTGGTTATACCATGACCTGAATGACTGAGAGCCTTCACGAACGTACAGCTGAACCATGGAGCAACTCTCAGAGATGGAGAAAAGTGTTCAAAGTGCTGAGCAATGCAAATAAAACTAACTTAAGGTCGTTGCAGGATATTTCAGCCACACTGCACATTATGTTCAGGAACTAGATTGAGGAACACAAAGAAGGCATCGGCTTCCACATTCCCCCGATTTTGTTCTGATCGATCATCTGTTCATCTGATCTGGGATGTTCTGCAGCGACAAGTTTAACGCCACCACAAAAACCTTACGGGACCTGAAGGATCTTTTGCCAGCGTCTTGAGTGTTTAAGATCTGCTGATCACAGTTGAAACCAGCAGAAGTTGTTGCCCAAGCTCAGCTGTGAATATCTGCGCTGATTGCATTTTTCTCCATCAGGTAACTTCCCCTCGTTGCTGCAATCGCAGGAAACAATGAGGAAGTGAAGCATGACGCGCGGGCTACCGCATGCAGAAGTTAAAGGGCATGTCCTCGATTAAGAAGCTGCTGCAGGGAGACACACAAGCACATTCACTTCATTCAGCTCTGCTCTCTGAGGCACCATGAAGCTGGCGGTGATCCTTCCACTGTGTGCTCTGTTCATCCAGCAGGTAGGAAGAGCACTCCAGAGACACCGTCAGACTGATTTAATCATCTCATTCTAAGAGTTTAATATTCTTGAGTTTCAGACTTCATCTGAAAGCTGTGTGTGTGAGCTGAGCAACTCGGAGCCAGCGTTTCCTCACGACAAACTGAAAACACTGCAGGACAGCGCCTCAGGCTGCAACAGGAACATCACACCACAGAAGGTAAAGGAGTCTTTAAACAGCAGAATGCTCTAACTGTCATGCTCTTCATGCTCTAATCACTGCTGCCCTCTCAACACCCCACAAAAAAAAGTCTCTGGAGATGGAGAGTCTGCTGCTGGGTTTGGAGCGGCGTCTTCCTCAGCTGGAGGAGGACATACTGACGCTGGAGAAGGAGAACGACGAGGATCTGTACGGCGCCCTCAGCCTGCACGTTATAAAGAACGAAATGACAGAGATCATGCTGCTGATCAACAAGCTCAACAGCACAACCATGGGAAACAAGAAGCTCTCTGCTGAAACCAGCGAAAAGGTAGAGCCACGGTGTTTATTACGTCCTTCGTCTTCATCAGGTTCATGCACACAGCGTCCTCCACCTCCTAGATATACATGTTCATCTATTTATAAATCCATTTTTTGCAAAATAGTTCAAAGTCTTTATAGTTACATGCACGGTAAGAAAAAACTGAGCATTAAAGTGCATTTTTCCATTGTCCCTATAGAACTGACCGTGTTGGTGAGATGTACACAAATTATAATCTTCAAAAACGCATCTTGGGAAATTTTAAAGGTGAAATTCCTGAAGTTAAATCACCAAAAAGATTTGATTTTGTCAAAAGAAATGTGTGCATGTACAAATCGCATCTAGGACATTATATGTTTTATAAATATTTTATGTCTTCTAATAGTTTGGTGTCAGTAGTTACGCTATAGTTCACTATTTTTAAATCAAGGAGGGGGTTCGGTTAGGGAGAGGGTTAGGAGGTTTCAAGATGTTTTGGCTTGTCCTGTTAATCTAGGACTGGCAGGTAGTAAGCTGGTACATTTTTGCCTGATTTGTGGACAGAAATGATCGTCCCAAACTGGTTTTGTCGTGTCTCAGCTGCAGGAGGTGAGAGCAGAGATGCAGGAGCTGGAGGAGTTCGACACTCTGCAGGTGGTGAAGAGGCAACAAGCCAACCAGCGTCTGAAGAGAGACCTGGACCGATGCAAGAATGGACTTCACCCCACCATCCAACCCACTGAACAGAGTAAGACTCCCCCCACCCTCAACCCTTCAAAACCAGCAGAGAGATGCTTGACATTTTAAAAGAACACACCTTAACCTTTGGCAAAATGAAACCCTCCGCCCCTCAGGCAGCTGTCCTCACGGTCGCTTTATGAACGTCTCCAGCGCGAGGGTCTACACAGCTGGAGAGTTTCCAGGCTCTTACAAGTACGGAGCCTGGGGCCGGGACCCCAAACCAGAGGCCGGGAAAGAGAGCTGGTACTGGCGGGTGATGATGACCTCCGGCAACAAACACTCCAACTACGTGCGACTCTACTCCACCCAGAGCGCGCTCATTGTCGGGGTGAGCGTCCCAGGTAAAGAACTGAACTCTGGGTTGACATCGTTAGACGCTGGTGTCCCCAGGAGACGTTTAAATCAGCTGTAACGCTACGGGATCATCATTATAATAAAGACGTAAAATGACAGAAACCTAAACAGAAAAAATTAAAAACATGACATGTACTTTAGCGTTTTAGTTTGACCCATGTCCCATGGAGGAGGCGGGGCTTATGTGACCTGTACTGCAGCCAGTCACAAGGGGGAGCTCTACATGCTTTGACTTCACTTAGGAGGCGTTTAAATCTGCAAGATGCAATGCTACGGGATCTTCTTAGACACTTGAACGTACATCATCATTATAAAAACGACCTAAAATGACAAAAACCATCCTTGAAAGTTTGACCCAAGTCCCATCCACTAACATGGAGGAGGCGGGGCTTATTTGACCTATACTGCAGCCAGCCACAAGGGGAGCTCTCTCTAAGCTTTGACTTCACTTTGGAGGCGTCATGGTTTCCATTTTTGTTACAGTCTATGGTCTGAACGCTCTACAAGCACTCAAGCAACACTTAGCATAGCTTTTGTTGCTCTTAGCATAGCACCTTTAACCTATCAGAGGAGCCAAGCTACTGATCCATCTATAGAAATCAGAAGAAGAAAACTACTTTTAGAAGAGGACTGATAAACAAAATGACCAACAGTGAGTAACAGAAACATTTCTCCTCTTACCTCCTCGTCTTCCAGGTAACATCCTGATCCACGCCGCAAACCCAACCACCAACACCATCCAGGGTCCAAACAACGTCCTGTACGGAGGAGCCTTATACTACAACTGCTACAACCAGGACTCCGTTTGTCGCTTCAACCTCACCACCAAAACTGTGACCACCTTGAAACTACCCAAAGGCACCAGGTTTGCTTAAGTTTAAGAATTGGATGTAATGAATTATTGATCAACGATAAATGGTACTGGGCTCCCTTCTTTCAGTGTTTTTGGATACACCATGACCTTCACAGATTAAGGCATAAAAAACGCAATAAACTAAACAGTCTTAAGAAGGTGAACACTGAATCACGTCTTCTGGGTTTTGTTCCTTCAGGTTCAACTCGAAAGGAAACTTCTGCAACCTGGATGAATGCTACCCATTCACGGACCTGGACCTGGCAACAGACGAGTCCGGCGTCTGGGTGGTCTACACCACCACCCAGGACTTTGGCAACCTGGTTCTGTCAAAGGTGGAGGAAGGTGTTCCCCCGACGCTCGGCAAAACCTGGCACACCTCGGTCTACAAGCAGGGGGTGACCAACACCTTCATGGTGTGCGGCGTGCTCTACGCAACGCGCTACGTCAGCAAAGAGGTGGAGGAGATCTTTTACTCCTTCGACACCGCGACGGGGAGGGAGAGGTACAACCTTGGCATCTTCATCAACAAGATGGCGGCCAACATACAGGCCCTGAACTACAGCCCCGTGGACCAGATGCTTCATGCCTACTGTGACGGCTACATGGTCTCCTACAAGCTCTTGTTTGCGTCAGTTGATGATTATTATCCTGTATTTTAATAACTGCTTTAATAAAGTCCTGCAGGAAGCATTGCCTTGTGGTGCAACTATACATTCTACAAATGGCCGCTTCACGTCAGGGGTGCATTGTACGTCAAATGTGAAGGTAGTGCAGTTAGATTGCGTTTTTTCAGATGATCATCTAATCATTTATCTGTTGCACCTCCAGATAAATGATCAGCAAGATAAACTTCCATCTCTTCATCTTTCTTTCTTTTTATTGCAATGTGTCCACAACCATGCACAACAACAACAACAACAACAACAACTCAAGACTACTGCCTATCTTAAAGGGACAGCGCCATTTTTCTAAAGGTGCTGTGCAACAATTTTTCTTTTTCTTGGAAAAATAAGAACAAAGATGGATACAGATGTTAACACTATTATATTGACTTTTCTGCCGATATCCGATATTGTCCCATTCTTAATTTCCGATACCAATATCACCTGATACCGATATATGCAGGCTCTTTACACCAAAACTGTCATATGAACGATAGAACATGATTTTCAGATCGATGGCTTTCCGCCTGGGGTGGTCCTTGTTATATCTTTTTGATAAATGTTTTTTATCAGTTGACTCTTTAAGTGACAACTGTGTGGTTTTTGCAGTGTCGGCTTTTGCTTCTTTTCATCAGTTTGCTGAACAAATGTAGTATGTAACTCTGCATGATTCTTCATGAGGTGAGTGATCAAATTTGATGTATTAAACGATGATGTATTTGTGTCCTTCTCTCATAACCAACGCTTTGCCATCATTGCAAATTTTTTTGCAAGTTAGTGACACTTGGAAACACTTCCAAACCACGGACATCTCATGCACAAAAAATAAAAAATAAAAATGTGGGCACCCCTGGTGTACATGGTCAACTTTTTTCCAACATCATAAAATGATCCGACACCCGACTCCTTTAGTTCAGATCTAAATCTTTATTTCTTACTCGTTACTTGATCAGTACATGGACAGAGACAGCTTACTTTGTATATGTATTTATATATATATTTAAACTTTACATTACACATCTGAATGACAACGACGCAGGTTAAGAGTCCGTCTACTGTTTGTGAAAAGAAACAAGCTCAGAGGGAAGACTCCCCACAATATGAAACCATCCAGATGAGAAGAAAGGAACTTATTGCTTAATACAAATCAATCAGAAATGGCAGTAAGAAGAAGAAGAAGAATAGTAGTAACATGTGAACCAATATCATCCTACGTAGATGAGCTTACATCCTATGTTTCCTATAAAAAAACAAAACAAAAACAACAATACTCCGAAGGAAGAGGAACAGAAACATGTTTTGTCATGTTACAGTAGGATTAGAGTGTTTGGTTCAGAGTAACCTGCTTTAAATAAAAAGTATCTACTAGTGCAAGGAGGACCAAGGTCTACGGGAAACGGATCTACATCAACTTTTATTTTTCGACCTTGAGAAAGGGAAGGAGGAGCCTGGACTTTAATGTACAGGGGTTAATGTGGGGTGGAGTGCAAACCATAGTGAGGATGACGATACTGTACAGCACTTCAAAAAGGGACAAGATACATTCAGGCGCCCCCGTCCCGCCCCCCGCCCCCACCGTCTTCCCACTAGCAAGTCTGGGTATAAGTCTGGTTGGAGGAAACCAAAGTGTAGATGACAGAAAAATAGAAACACTGACGGATGATTGTAGAAGAACTCTGAACTGATAGCAGAGTGTAAGATGTGATCCTCTAAACCAGAGGTGTCAAACTCATTTTAGATCAGGGGGCTGGATCACTAGCAGAATTACCTAAAGTTTCAGTTTTGTTGTTACGTCTGCTGCTCTGACTAAAACAGTGCATCCTAGTGGACGAATTAGGAATAGCAGTTTGTTTTTACACTTTGCAATTTCATCCCGTCCAGAATGGATCCTCTAGGGGTCCGTTTTTTGTCCGCGGCCCATATGTTTGACACCTAAATATTTCCAAAACTGTTAAATCAATTAATCTCTGCAGCCACAACAGCTTCACATTCTTTTCCTTTAACATTCATTCAGTCTCTCTCTCTCTCTTTGTGGTTTCATCACTCGTTCTCCGTCGCTCTCTAGGGCCCCCTGGTGCTCAAAGACTAGAACACTACCACCACGTCTTAAAAAGTGACTGCAGCTGATAGCCCTTTTAGGGTGCGACTGGGTTTGCCTGTGAGAGCCGGGGCACCTTTATTATTATTATTGTATTTTTTTAGGGTGATTTTTTTTAAAGTGGCTGGGGTTTGCCCTACATTCCGAACTTGGAGCCCAAATGGCGCCAAAAAAGCCCCGCCCCTTACAGGCCGCCCTCAGGGAAGCGCACGCCTCAGCGATTGGAAGTACGCCCCTTCTGAAAAGGGGTCCAAAAAGGGTTTGGTTTGTAGAACTGAAAGCGGGAAGCAGGACGAACACAATGAACATTAACAAGCTTTCAATACGAATAAAGAAAAGTAACAGGGGACCCATCAAGGCATCAGGATTACAGACGACAGCAGGACACAGCCGCTCTACACTAAAACTACAATATATACTATGTGCACTACACTGGTGAGCGTATGACTAAACACCACATCAAAACGGTCCGTGCATTTTTTTGTTTTTGCATTTCAAGTTTGCTTTTAAAACTAAACCATTAAACCACCTGTATTGTCCTTGAATGGACCAGGAAGTAGTCTTCAAGTTTCCAGATCTCTCAGGTCTAGGAAATAGTCTCCATGGTGACCACTGGTCCAGGTCTCTCTGGTCTAGGTCATGGATCATTGTGTTCAGCACTAAATAAACCTGGTTCTTCTCCAGATTCACAAGATAAACGCTCAGAAAGAAATTCAGATGACCAGATACCTTCTGGTTTGACTCATGACTCATTTGTTGTCTTGGCTTTAGACCAAACCAAACTTGAAACATCAAAAAAAGTGCACGGACCCAAAAACACCTACTGACCACATGGACTCCTTCCCGTGTTTGTGTTTTATTTCTCTTTGGCGTATAGTTCCATTACAAAACCCAGCCCACACAACTTTCCTTTCAGTACATGTACGTGTGTGCATGTGTGTATATATAAACGTGTGTGTGTGCATGGTTCATTTGTGCTTAGCTTTGGTATATCCTCAGAGAAGGGCTGAGCGCTGTAAAGGAAGTTTCTTTGGTGCCGAACATAGACTGTATAAAAAAATGGATGACGCAAGCCCCCATTTCCTCCCACTGGTAGTTTGGAAGTCCACTTTTTATACAGTCTACGGTGCAGACCCAGAAAGAAAAGTCAGTTGTCGGGTCAGCCTGGTCCTGCCTCATTTCCCTCTTGGTCTGGTTTGGTTTGGGTCAGAGCGATGATTGTCACGTTAGAGACCACAAAGAGACGACTAAATGCCAGAAACCACATCCATGCGCTGGAGCTAGCGAGGCTCTATTGAACTAGCCGCATATGTAAGGTGCTAGTAGTGAAGAATGCCCTAACACTAGACGCTACTCACAAACTACGATGCCCTAAAGGTACGTTCACGTTCGCATGCATATCATTAAATACGTATTCTATCGTGGATTGTCTCTGAAATGTGAGATGACACGCGTCTTAAAACTGCACTCGGCAACAATGCACCAATTTGGCTCCAAATGCCGGTGGGACGACGTGGACTCCAGAAACCATCTATTTAATCATGTGAAGGAGTTAAACGACACTTTAAGTGGCATTTAGGAGACGTTTGGTTTGGATTTGTGCCTTTCTGGTGCTTTAACAAAGACGACGAATGTAATAAATGTGAAAAAGGTACATTTCTTAAAACATATACAAACATTTTACACCGTTGGAATCATATTTGTGCATCTTTTTAAGCAGTTTTCTTCTCTTTGATCAACGTTGCTGCTACATTTATCAAAAGCGTCTCTTTCAATCAGTCGTTTTAGTCTCCAGATTGTCTTCTTGCGCAAAAATAACGATTAACTACTTTAATGGCTCATCATGGGAAAAGTAAATAAACATTAAATTAAGCTCCTTATACGACTTGTGGCCTGTCTTTAATTTCCTGTCTTGACTGACTTATTGTTGCCTCAGCCTCAGATTGTCTTCTTCACTAAAAGAAAAGGTCGAGTTTAACAAAGCTGTCTTGTTAATACTTCACCAAAAAGAGTTTACGACAACAGAACCGGCTCAGGATAAACCTCTACGCTGACGACGCCGCTCTTTTACTTTCTGATTGGAAAACATCGAACCAAGTGCAGCTTTAAAAATGACGCCTGGGGCTTTTCTAGCTACGCCACAAGAAAAAAGCTAACAAATCCTCTCTAAGCGCTACAGGTGCACTCGGCTACGATAGGCTGTGTTCTGCTGTCAGTCAAATCCTGGACACGCCCACTCTGACATCACAAAGAGAGAGAGATATACTCACAATCAGTCGCACACAAAAAATAAAACACTCATGTTTACCACTTCTTCTTTATGGCACCCCCTTTATCCAACACTAACTCACATCTGATTGGCTGTTTATGTCAAACTGGCGGTTGGATTGTTGGCGTTTGCTTTTTCTTATTTCTCGTTTTCAGGGGGCAGGGTTTGAAAAGGGTGCAGGAAAAGAATGAGGAGACACTTAGCAAACACAAGAATGACACTTCAAGAAGAAAAAACATTTGCTTAAATCGTTGCGTGTTGGGGGCGATGTTAAGGTGGACGTTTGGGAGCTTTAGTAGCAATACATATGGTATCTTACAATGGAGGAGGGAAGAAGATGGCTGACAAAGGGATCTGGAGGAGACAGATAAAGAAAGAGAGAACCGCCTTCAGCTCATTTGACATTTCACCTTCTCTAAAGCCCCTTCTCCTCCTCTCCTCATATCATTAGCCCCACCTCTTCTCTCCATCTCCTCCACCCACCTCCCTTCGCCCTTTTCCTTCTGTGGCTGCTCAGCAGGACACCTCCATGGTGTGGGTGACTGTCCCGACTCCCTCGGTGCTGTCGGAGTGGGTGCAGGCCCGGGAGCGGGATCCGTCCATGGAGCTGGCGCTGGTCAGGGAGGCCGTCCTGGAGCGAGCCAGGCGGGTCATGCTGGCGGAGGGCACTGGGAGGAAGAGGAGGAGATGATGATGGGTGGGTGAAAGAAGGATAAAGAATTTAGAGTTATATTTTATTAAAAAAACAAAAACTAAAATGTCTCCATTAGTTGGGGAGATGAAGGGAGTACATGCTAATGTGCAGATAACCCAGTAAGTGTTTGTAGCTGCTTGGCTAATACAACAGCCATGAATGGTTGGGAGTTGTTAATATGAGCTGTTAATGAGTCTACACAGAGACACATCGTCAGCACCATGCACTCAAAAACACTGGCTGAGGGAATAATGGATTATTATGGGATCATTAATCGTAGCATGTTGGGCTGAAAGTGTTTCATCGATTGCTGCTAAAACATCAGTTATGTTTCAGACTAACTATCCAGTCACTGCTACGGCTGACAACGAGATAACTGGCCTTAAAGCTGCATCGATTCATTTTTGCTTTTTCAGGGGAACTAACAAACACAAACACTTCAGCGGTCATGTTTCTGGTAAAACATTTTCCATCCTTTTATCTCTGTTCTGGTCTCCACCACCTCCTGAGGTATTTTCAGAAGCTGTTAGCTAATTTAATTTGTCTACCATTTGTTTTTTTATTTGTTTTAGCTGAAAGCGACGTCCTACAGGAGAGTAAATACCCGTTCACTCCTCGCATTGATATCCGTCCTGGGTAATCCAATCACAAGTGACCAGTGTTTCCATCTGGTTCCTAAATGTGGATCATGTCTCCAAGTCACCAAGCAGCTGTTGATGGTTCTGATCCAGTGGTAGGTAGAGATCCATTAATATTCTACTGACCACATGATGGCGCTGCTGCTCATTTACAGACACACACACTGAGATCACATCTACAGAGCTGGCTGGGGACGCATGTGGAGACACATTTACATTAAGACCAGGTGGAGACACGGGGACTTAGAGGTGGACAGGTGTGATCGGATTCTCCTGGTTAGATGTTAATGTGAGATCAGAACGAGGACTGAAACAGGAAATGGAGATAAAATATGCTAAAACAGCTAACAACAGCGATTTTCACCCAAAGTCTTCTTGAATTTTTGGCTTTTTACGTTATATGTCACTATTTGCGTGATCATTAATCCAAAGATAGTGATCAGTGCAGCCTTAAAGCTGGATTCTTTTTATTAAGCTCTGTGCTCCAGCTTTACAACGCCCACATCAGTGGTTTTATTTTAATTTTTGGATCTTGAAAAACAGTTCAAAGCTTTTAGAGATTAACTGGAGAATGTTGAATCTGAAACTTTCAGGGTAAGTTAATGACAAGGTGATTTGTTGTGAACTTAGTCTGCAAGGCTTTGCTCCAAGCTAGCTGAACGCCATGCAAAGAGCAATGCTGAAGATGCAATGGCAAAGGAATGGTGGAAGGGGGAGGGCGGGGAGTTAGAGTATTTTTCCATCAGAGGAAAAATCATCATTAATAAAACAAAGATGGGGGGTTAAATGTCCCGGGGACAAAAGAAACACCAGATGTGAGAGCAAACGTAAAAGAATAAGAATCACCGCAGCCCAAATATTATATTTCAACTGAAACTCAAAAGAAATTTCAAAATGCCAAAGTCATCGAACAGGGCAGCAATAAGAGGTCAGAGGTGAACAGGGAGGAGGAAGTACCTGGCCCTCCACTCAACCTCCGATCCTTCACATAAGCGACTGAGAGAACGGGGCAAGGAAGACAGAGGGCAAGGTTAACACAACTCATGACCCTCTGCATCAAACTCATTGTCTACTACAACAATACTTCACAATCAATGACACCGATGGGGAGTCACACTGTCTGATACTTACTGTAGCCCATCCCCTGCAGGAAGTACTTGAAGGCTTCGGTCAGTTTGCCCGGCTGAAAAACAAACCGGTCAGAGTTTAACAGGGTTAAATGTTCATGGTGCATTCATGGTCTGTCTGGATTATTTTTATTACTTTAGTTAAAAGTCTGAGTGTTACCTGTGTGAGCTGAGGGAGTCCACCAGAGTCAGCCATCTGCCATGAGAGAAGAGAAGGAGGCGGCAGCCATTAAAGCAACTCAGTAAAGCTCGTTGTGATGGTTTAGCATCCTTCTTTTAAACGTTTTGGTCATTTTCTATCTTCTTGAAGTCATTTTGTGGTCATTTAACGTCTCATTGTGGTAGTCTTGTGTTTCTGCAGATGTGTGCCTCTGTAGATGTTATGGGTTTCTTTGGAGTCACTTTAGGTTTCTTTTTCAGCTCCTTTGTGGTCATTTCGTGTCAATTCAAAGTCATTTTGCATCTTTTTTTTTTTTAATGTATTGGTCTTTCCGAAGTCATTTTGTGGTCATTTTACTTCTCATTGTGGTTTTGTTGTCATTTGATGTCAATTCAACGTCATTTTGTGTTTATTTATGGACGTTGTGTGTCTCTTTTCTGGCAGTTCGTTGTCTGTTGGTTGTCATTAATGTTTTGTTTGCGTTTCTTTGCGGTTATCTAGCATGTCCTTGTCATTGTTGCGTGTCTTCTTGTCGACGCTGTAGATGTTCTGTTTGTCTGATTTGCATCACTGTGGTAATTCTGTGTCTCTGTGATTGGATGTTTTGGCGTCTGTTATTTAGTTTTATGTGTATAAGCCATGACAACTAATATTTATATTCAGATTGGGATATTTTTGTTCCATTTCTGCTCACAAATGATTATTTTTTAATTTAACTCATGAACCAGTAGATGTGTGCCAGTAAACCTGTAGATGAGATAAACACAGTTACCTTTAGGAAGGTGGTGTTGGTTGGGTCCAGTTTAGAGTTGCACTCGACCTTAAAAGACAAAGAAACATCCGGTTGAGTTGAATGAGCCAGAAAATGTGCGACGATAAAAGCTGCAGAGACACATCGTCAGCACCATGCACTCAAAAACACTGGCTGAGGGAATAATGGATTATTATGGGATCATTAATCGTAGCAGTTTGGGCTGAAAGTGTTTCATCGATTGCTGCTAAAACATCAGTTATGTTTCAGACTAACTATCCAGTCACTGCTACGGCTGCTAAGGTAACGAGTTAACCGGCCTTAAGATGCATCGATTTATTTTTGCTCTTTCAGGGCTGCTAACAAACACAAACATTCATCAGTCATGTTTCTGATGTTGAAAAATGGTGGTGTTTTCACCAGCTGTTGCTAATTTTGGGTTGATTGGAGTTTTTTTTTTTACTTGTTTTAGTCCTACAGCTAGACATGAGAGTAAATCCCTGCTCACTCCTCGCATTAATGTCCATCCTGGGTAATAACATGTGAGAGACTTTCCAGCATCAGGGTAAAATGCTAAAAGCTGTGCTGAACCTTTACATTTTACATTTTACTTTATTTTAATCAGGTTCTCATGAGGAAACATTAGTCATTAGGTAACACTGGAGATTCGCAGGTATGCAGATGATATTTAATTATACGTATACAATAGTACTGACTCTTTAGCCTCTTTCCTGGTGTCAAGAAAACAGTGGATGGAAATTAAATTATTAAAACTAAATGAGGACTAAATGTAAAAATTTAAAATGGGACTTGAGTTTAATACTAGACTCTGAATATCTTAAAATAAATCATCTCCACTAAGAGTTTGATCATTCAAAACAACACAAAATGCCTTCATTTCTTGTTGAACTCACTGCTGCAACACAACTACAAAAATCTATCCAGAACTGTTAGACTCAACTGAAAGCAGAAACGATGGTTCCACAGATTTGAACAAATCTACAGACGTTCCCATATTAATTTAATTAAACCAGTAAATTGTAGAGCTACTACAATCCTTTGTCCCAGCTGATAGGACAAACCCAAAGTCTGGTCCTTTGTCTTCATCTAGTGGTCACATGGTGGTACTACAGATAAAACACACTGCCACTGTTTTTTAGTCTCATTACACTGACTGGAAACACAGCAGCCGTAAGGAGGAAATATCAGTACTTTTATGGATTCTATAATGTGCACAATTGTAAACTGTGATTTTGTTTTATTCCAGTTCAAGAGGTAAAAACCCAATGTGGCACACTTTGAAGAGTCGACCTGATTTTATTTTTACTAAAAACCTCTGTGGCGTTTCTATAAAGTCTTGATCCAGTTCTAGTCATTTTGCACAAATAAATCTGCCTTTTTGCACAAACCACTACCTCACCAACTTAGTTTTTCTTAAAGTTTTAGCAGTCTATTTATTCAGTATTTGTGTTTTTTATTCCCCTGGTAATTTTTAAGTCATCACTGTTTATATATATTTATATAACAGATTCTGTGCTACTGTGACAAGTTAATTTCCCATACGTGGGATCAATAAACATGTCTTATTAGTCAGTGGGTTGCTGAATGAGCTCAGAGGCATCTCTGTTTATGATATCACTGCTATCAGGGTGTTTCCACCATCTAAACTGGATGACAATGTAGGGAGACAGAAGCAGTGAAGGCAGGGTATCAAAAACAGGTACAAAACCAAGACAAGAACACAGGAACTGAACGGTGAGGAAACAGAGCAAAGTCAAAGGCTGGACTATATATGTGCACATGGGAAGACGGGTTAATGAGAGACAGGTGAGACTAATGAGGGAGGAGCACACAAGGAGAAACCAATCAACCAATTAAAGCGGAGAAAACAGGACAAGAAACACAATTTCTCCTTTAGTTTATCACAAATTAATCAGGCATCGTAGCAGCTACTATGTCCCTGACACTGGGAATCTATTCTCTGAAATCTGACCAATCATAGAGACCAGGGTCATGAACATGGACCTGAGAGCTTTGAAGTCCCAAATAAATGATGTGTCCCAGCACCTTAGGGCTTCAAACGTTCAGGTGTGGTCTTTGTTGGTGATCTGCCAGTAGTTTGATTTGACTGATGACTCCTGTGATCTGCACACATCTATTACACGGATTTATTTAGTAATGTTTTGCATCTTTAATGTGCAGCGCATTGAGCTGCATGAATAAACGTCATTTAACCTGCGTGCATATGCAGCAGCATGTATTAGTCTGTGTGTAGGTGACTGACCCAAATACTGCAGTGTGCTGCAGAGATGAGTCACTCAGGCAGCCTCAGCCGCAGTGAGCGCGCACACACACACACACACACACACACACGCACACACGCAGGAGATCATCACACACACACACACACGCACACACACGCACACGCACACACACACACAACACGCAGGAGATCATCACACACACACCAGAACATGCTTTCCTTCCTGCTGCGTTTTAATCCTTCACACATATTTTATTTTACAGACGGACATAACCGTCTATAGCTCAGATGTGTGTCGGGACTTAACCTAGAATCAGATGCAAACTCACAACACTACAGTTATAAAATGAGACGCAATGAGACATCTGAAGAATCTGCTCTGGAATGCACCGCCGCTGCCTGCCTCAGCTGCTCACATCAGCGGATATGAAACATTAACGTGACCTCCATCTGTCGCATCCAATAAAACCATCTCTGTCTCTCCATCCCTCCATCCTCCCTCTGTGCCATCTTTCCAAGAGGTTTCATAACAACATCCCTCCCCATCCTCCTCCTCCTCCTCCTCCCCATCTTCCTCTCCTCTTCCTCCTCCTCCTCCCCATCCTCCTCCTCCTCCTCCTCTTCCTCCATCTGACAGAGGAGTGATTTCATTTAAAGTTGTGCAGATTAACTGGTGCAGAAGCGAAACATATCTGGGCCACTTCCAACTGAGAGACCCCAGAGACCCGGTGAGGCCATCTGTCCCCCGGAGACCAGACACACCTTCTGGTATCAAAGACAGACGCAGACAGATGGACAGACAGAGAGAAGACACAACCAGAGTCTCTGGAGGGTTGTAGAGGGAGTGGACCGGGACTCTGCTCGCTGACCTGCTTCTGGTTTCAACTGGACGAGGACAAGACTCAAAGTGGATTTACAAGCCAAGAACAAAACACTGAGCAGAGTGAGACAGAGGGAGGACGAGGGAGGACGAGGGATGATGAGCGGCGGGGACTAATATTTATTAGTTAAAGGAGAAAAGCAGCCGATGAAACAGAAGGAATCTGCAGCAGTACGGTGACGCATCGACCCATCACATGCATCTGCTTCACCTGTCAACGCCCTGATGTGTTTCATACTGAATTATACATTAAACATCTTACAAATGATATATTTCATATAATTAATGGAGACCCTGAACTCACCACTCCCTCCTCAGCGGGGGCGTTGTCTCCCACAACCAGCATGGCAGGACACCTGCAGAGGATCCAACAGTGTTAGTGGTGAATATTTAAAATGTGAAATGATTCTGCTGATTATTATTCACATCAACACTATTTATTTGTATGTTTTAAATTAATAGCAGTAAAAAGAAATTAATAGAAATTAAGTTCATCTGTTCATAATATTTTATTTTTTATTATTTCATTAAGTTATTTCAGTTTTTAATTTAATTTAATTATTTTAATTAATTTAATTTTATTATTTTTTAATTTAATTTTATTTAATTTTTTAATTGTCTAATGGTTTTATTTATTTTCATTAGTTTATATAGATGTATTTTTATTTTATTTTTATTACACAACTGTAAATATTTTCCCTTGTGGATCTAAGTTTAAGTCTAAAACAAAAAAATAGAAATAAAATAAAATAATAATAATTACAGCAGCAAACATCTTCCAGAAGCTGGAATTAGTAAATAATAATAATAATAATCATATTTTACTTTAATTGAGGCCTTACTTTATTCAATCTAATTGTTTCGTATTAACTTCCATTAGCTTCGACTTTGCTGTAAAAGCAGACTCACTTCAGGGTCTTGGCGTTGAGCACCGTCCCGCTGCGGTTCATCTCCAGATCCCTCCGACTGAAACAGGACAGACAGAACTTATCAGCGTAAGGACGTAGCAGTTTAAGGTAAAGTCTGATCCCTCAGACACGGCCGCGTGCGTCTCCACCTGTTGTACATGTTCCAGAAGAGCTGCAGGTTGAACTGGTTGATGGTGTTGTTGATCTGTTGCCGGTAGCTCTGCACCAGCTCTGTGTTGTTCATCAGCTCCTCCTGCAAAAATGAGTCAGAGACAATAAGAAGCTGTTTGTAGAGATTTATTATACGTTGTTGAAGAAGTTTGTCTTAATCTCTCTTGGATTTTAGATCATTTAAACCTGGATAAAATAATTATGGCTACGTTCATTTTTTTTGAATGCAGGTTCTGGTATAAAGACCTCGACCCATATTTAGTAGTTTGGGAAGTCAGGAAGTGATCAAAGCAGCAGTTTCGCTGTGGAAGGGCAGTTGTAGTGAATAATTCCACCCTGCAGGGGGCAGTACTGTCCGTCAAAACTACCAAAAATCACAAATGAAGAAGAAGTTTGGCAGAAATTTATAATATATTCTTAACATACCTGAACTTGTAGAATACATTTATTTAAAACATGCGATTAATCGCACCTTAACTGTGGAAATAATGCGATTAATCGCGATTAATCATTATTTTAATCTATTGACAGTCGCCAGAGTCGGAGTTTAAATCTGCTTCCATTGGCCCATTATAGCAGCAACGTTGAGTTTTTATCCTTTTTCATTCATTAACTTCTAAGCGTTTGTTTCAGTTAACATGCGGTGAAACAACCGTGATGCCGTCCAGCGTACCTGGCTGAAGAGATGAGGCAGGACGGTGTCTGGCAGCGCGCTGGTCAGACCTGACAGCTGCAGGGACAGAGATGAAGGTAAGAGGAAACAGAAAAGAAGCAGGTCTGGTTTTATAAATGTCTAGAAAAATAAATAAATAATAAATAAATAAACATCTGTACCTTGGTGGCGGCCCAGTCAATCCATCCTTTGCCGTTGGGGTCGATGTTGAGCAGAACCAAACCCTCCACCATGTCAGGGAAGATCAGCTGAGAGACAGAGAGACATGTTCATTAACGGAGACAATTTATACGTTTCTGCATCCTCCATTTGTCTTCAATCTGTCTGACTGTGGATTATTTGTGGCTTCCAAACTCTTTAGAGATGCTTCTGGAACCTTTTCCAGCCTGATGAGCAACAACAACTCTTTCTCTGAGCTCTGAGACAAAGCTCCTTTGTCCACAAACATCAGACTGAGACAATGAAACTAAACCAGGACCTGAACCACACCTGAGTCTCATTACACTGATGGAGACTCTTCTTCTCTCTGATATGTAATATTGTCTCATTTTCCTGAATAAACACATGCACAACTCTAATATTTCAGGTTGGGTTCTTTGTCGACGTTCTTGAGTCATTATTGATGCAGACATGTAGATCTAGATTCTTGCATCAGGACCAGAGCAGGAGAATGAAAATCTGACTCACAGCAAACTTGGCCAGAATGTAAGCTCCAGCTCCGACGCCGATCCCAACGATGCTCTTGAACCTGAGGAAGGATATTTGCTCCATTAGATGCTGCAGATGATAATGATGCTACACAGAGAGAGAGTTCAGAAAGCTATTGTTGGCGGCGCAGATGGAAGCAAAGTGTTGCTCATCTCAGCTGTGACTGCGTGTTCAGGCTCAGAATTACATCCTGTCAGCAACGGTGGACATTTTCTACTCTGCAATCTGCACAAACAAAGCTGCAGGAAGCTTCACATGACCGGGAGGATGAGCAGAAAGGCGACTGTTACTAATCTGCACCAGTGTGGCTGAGGTTAGCTTCAAATCAAAGAGCACTGACCCAAAGTGCTGCACCACGGTGGGCAGCATCCCAGCCAGCTGGTCCATGGTGGGGTACTGGTAGCTGTGGAGAGAACAGAAACCACTCATGAGGTTTCATTTAAAGCCAGGATGAACATAAATAACTAAACATCATCCACTCATCGTTATTTTTATTCTTTAAAATGCAGAATCATGTTTGTTTCGTACCCTTGTGGCAACTGAGACGCTCCGATCTGCTGACCCGGCGCGTCCACGTGGCAGACCACGAAGTGCTTGGTGATCTCCTGCATGTCCTCGTTGTTGAAGAAGGTGTTGAAGCACAGCTTGTCTGCAGGAGAGCGAGGAGGACAGGAAATGAGCAGGAGCAGCGTGAGGATGGAGGGAAGCGATCGCATTAAATATGAACGGCATCTCGGAGGGGATCTCGACGGAGGCCATCTGTACAGCTGATCTCACGCCAGCAAGGACGAGGACAAGTCTTCATCCAAACAACCTGACACATTTACCTATACATCTATGATGAGGTTCATGTCTGGGTCTGTGTATTCGCTGATATTTTAAGTACTCAACAAGTACATTTACCCTTTGTCCTTTAATTTATGAAAACAGAAAGAGATCTAAAGGAGGAAACTGTTGTTATTTGATTCATATAAAACCAGAAGAGTCAGCTATCATGTCTGCTGTGAAATAACCTTAAAGGAAACAGTTAACAGCAATTTGTAGAGATGAAATGTGTTGCTCTGATTGGCTAGACAAATATATTTTGGTCCAGTTAAATCATTCGGACAAACTCGGACATATTAAAAAGTCTTCATACTTTATTTGCATTAATCATGCAATTAAATATTTGTATTTATGGCCGGCCCTGTAAAATATTGTGAATCTGGGCCAGTTAGACCGTTTTGGGGGCGGGGCTTTTATGTGATGATGGACAGAAGAGTCATAGCATAGACTGTATATAAATATGCATTTCCACTTCCTTGCGTCGGCCAAACTGCGACTGATCTTTTATTTTAAAATACTACGCTCTGCTCTGCCTCCACCTCTTGCAAAGAAACACTGGATTACACACTGTACTAATTATTTTTATCTCTTGTTCAACTCTCACGGCCCCACTGGAGCGGTTGGCATGGCAACTGGCAGTCGGCATTATGTCACGCGCGACTGAAACGAAAACTTGAACATTCATCAACATTATATTAACGAACTAAAAGGACAGAAACCATCATTGAAAAACAAACAAACGAAAAAATGATTTCACGTGTATCTCAGTGATTTAGTTTGGGCCAAGTCCCGCCAACTGACATGGAGGGGGCGGGGCTTATGGCATATAATGGAGCCAGTCACCTACTGCTGTTCTGGTGTCTGGTGTTATGAGGTGTATACATCATGTGAGTTGAATTAGTTTACAAGTAAAAGTCTCTGATTGGTTGGAGGACTATCTGGTATTTTTTCACGTCAGGCAACAAATTAAGTAAGTGCAAATCAGCTGTAGTGATTATAAATCTCCAAACTGCAGCTGGAAGACGGTGATAATTAAACATCTTCACAAATAACCTTGTTTTTCCTTAATGTGACTAAACTGCAGCTGATTTGTTGTGAGACTGACTCACGGAGGATTTGAAGCAGCAGAAAGCCGAGAGCGTTAACCTCTAAAACATCTCCGTGTATGACGGGACCGTCCCGCTGCTCTGGGGCTCTGGGGCTGGCCTACTTTCAGCACCATGTGTGTCAGACTCCATGCAGCGGCGTTGTTTCCTCCTCGGGCTCAGACCGATTCACTAAACGAACCAATTAACACGACAACTGGGTTGGAAGACAGACAGGATGGGACGGGAGGGGAGGAGCTGGACGCTGGATCCTGACCTCGAAACACCGACGCTAGGATGGAGGTTTGTCGTAAACAGCCTGAGTCACCGGTCACAGCTCGCCGCCTGTGCTCCTACTGACTCCATGACCTACTTCCTCCATCTCTACTTTCTTTCTCTCTCTTTCCATCCTTCCTGTGCAGTCACTTTTAATTCTTTCTTTCTTTCCTTTCCTGCTCCGTGACCTCTTTTCTGCTTCTTAAACCTTTTCTCTGTCTCTGAATGCTTCTAATCTCTTCATTTCATTTTCCATTTATTTATTTATTCTCTCGCTCCACCTCCTGCTGTCTCTGCTCCGGGTGCTTCTTAATCGAGGGAGGGGACGGATTTCGGTGCCATCTGCGGATTTGGTTTAGTTTTAATGAAACGTCAGACTCCCTTTATGTTTTGTTTTGTTATTTTTAGTTTTATTCTTTCATCCTTTCATCCCTCGCTCTCCTGCTCCATCCTGCGTGATAGTGAGCTGCAGTCGAGTGATTTAGTGTCTGGCTTTGAATACTAATTCAGCTGTGAGGTCCTGCAGCAGTAGCAGCTGCAGCAGCAGCTTCTGTCCTGCTCTATCTCCAGGAACATGACGCTCCACATCATTTCCTTTTTCATCTCCAATTAAACAGAGAAGCTGAAGAGACTCCAGACATCTGCAGTCATCCGAGCCGTCCGTCACGCTCCATCCCTGTCCCACCTCCGCCCGGTTTGAGGCAGCTAGCGGCGCATTCCCTCCGGCTGGCCCCGCCCCGCCTCCCCCTGCAGGACAGGGATGTTTTTCTGACCTACATTTCATCGATCAACCTACGTTGCCTCTCGCACGTTCGCTTGCCTCCTCTTTTCTATTTTCGTCTTCACACTCACAGACTCGTCGTCTTTTGTTCTTCGCCGTCTTAACGCTGACGACTGACTCAGAGCTGATTTAAAACTGGTGACACGGTGTGAATCATGAGGTTTGGTTCCCTCAAACACCAGCAGCAGAATAGACTGACTGTCTGCATGTGTGTGCATTTGGTTAATGAAGACGTGGACGATGTCTTTCAGTGACTAAGGTGAGACAAAGATGAGCTAAAGCTAATATCTGATGAGGAGGAGCATAAATAGATGTTGACGAGACGAGACTTATTTGAATATCAGACATTACATGATCTCTTCTTTCTGATTGGATAAGGGGACGTTTGTGTATCTGATCTCAGTTAGCGTTAGCCGGGCAAAACTAGCAAACCTCCATCACGGTCAGTAAGCTAACGATGAAGCTAAATAAGTCTCATTTAAGTGCTTTACTAGTTACATGAAGCTATTAACTCCTGACTTTTTACATTTAAACAGTGGACTGTAGAGTGGAGAATGGATTAGCATTTAGCATTTAGCTAAAACTGAGCCATGCTACCTGTGGTTAGCAACTCTGGAACGAGATATGTTTGCAGTACATCTATAATCTATCTATATATCTATTATTGTTTCATTGTGGTGGTTTTTCAGTTATGTTTGTGTTTTTTTGTTCACAGTTTCACTTGTTAACAGAATATTTTAAATATTTTAATCAGGAAATTAACAATCATTTAAAACACATGTGGTGTAGAAACCTTTAAAACCTTTAAACCTTCCCCTGTGTCTCATTTCTTCCTTGAATCTGTTAATTGTGATGATGAAAGGTGTGTGTGTGTGTGTGTGTGTGTGTTATGGACGTGAAGGAGGCGAGGTCCAATTATCACCTCTGACAACACCACCACCACCACCCGGTGCAGAAACAGCACATCAGTACTCACGGTTCAGCCCCACGTCGTGGTAGGTGAGGATCGCAGGTTTGTTGCCCTTCGGCGCGCCCCGGATCACCACATGCAGCATCCCGTAAGGGGTCTCCACATCGTGTTCCTGTCAAATGCACAACACAACACATACACAGGGGGGTGAACAGATGTTCTCACATATCTTTATTCCTCATTAGTCTGTGACGGAGGGGGCTGGCGGGGTCTCGGTTGTAAAGAGGAAGGAAGGAGGACGTTAACTAGAGGACAAAATAGCAAAAGTTCTTCCAGAGACTTTGTTTTCAGGAATTTTGCTGGGATCCAAAAGGAGGCGGGGCTTAATGTGGCGATGAACAGAATAGTAACAGCAGTCATACACATCATCTGAGAGACATGGAATTGAATTAGCTCACAACTAAATGGCTCTGATTGGTTGGAAGACTACCCAGTCAAACCACCCCCAAAACTTTAAAAGCAATAAAACCGCCTTAATGAAATCCAGACCGACTCATAATCTGATAAGAACTGACTCTGGCTACGTCAGTCTAGGGTTTCATCACAGTGATACACTGACCTGATTAAAAGGTGAATCAAAAAGTTGGCTTTTTATTCACATTTCCTGGCTGCTGTGTTTCTCGTCGACAATTTTTTTGCATTGCCTGCCCATTGTACCTCCTTTATCTCTGACTCCAGCTCATTCTCTGTCTCATTGTTTCTCTAATCTTCTCCAACGTCTCCAGATTTCTCTCCATCCAGTGTTTCATTCATTGTATTGATGATGGAGAGTCTGACCACTGCTCAAAGCTTCTCCAGCTCATCCCAAAGATTCTCAATGGGGTTAAGGTCTGGACTCTGTGGTGGAACAATCCATCTCATGCTCCCTGAACCACTCCTTGACAATCTGAGCCCCATGAATCCTGACATTGTCATCTTGGAATATGATCCATTGATGGAATAAGCTGCTCATTCAGTATATTCAGGTAGTCAGCTAATGAACCTAGACCCAGATCATAGCACTGCCCCATAGCACAGGCTTGTACAGTAGACACTAGGCATGATGGCTGCATCACTTCATCTGCCTCTCTTCTTACCCTGATGCCCCCATCACTCTGGATCAGGGGAAATCTGGACTCATCAGACCACATGACCTTCTTCCATTGCTCCAGAGTCCAGTCTTTATGCTCCCTAGCAAACTGAAGCCTTTATTTCCAGTTATCCTCACTGATTAGTGGTTTTCTTAAGGCTACACAGCTGTTCAGTCCCAATCCCTTGAGTTCCCTTCACATTGTACGTGTGGAAATGTTCTTACTTTCACTATTAAACATAGCCCTGAGTTCTACTGGTGGTTTCTGACCACATTTCTTCCTCTAAGACGATGCTTCTCCACTCTCCTTCCAGTTTCTAATAATGTCTTGGACAGTTCTTAACCCAGTTTTAGTAGTTTCTTCAATCTCCTTAGATGTTTTCTCTGCTTGATGCCAATGATTTGACCCTTCTCAAACAGACAACCACAGGATGTGTCTTTAGACATGGTTGTTGAAGAAATGAGAAGCTACTCATTGCATCAGTTGGGCTTAAATAACTTGTTTCCAGCTGAAAGATAATCACCCATGCAGTAATTATCCAATAGGAGGTGAATACCTGTTTGAGTAGTTGAATCCAGACAGTCTATATATCTTTGTATTGATTGAAACACATCTAATAATGAAATCCAGATGGAGTAGACTCACTAGGAACTGAGTCTAACCAAAACTAAAGTCTACATCATGTCATTAAGAACAAAGGAAGATGAAACATGTGAAACACAAACTCTTCAACTCTACAAGAATAAATTGTTCCTCTGTTCAGCGTCACATATTTTCAGAAGGTGAAAGATTCCTGCTCATGAATGCAACGGACCGAGTGTCTTCTTCAGCTCGAGACATCGTCCACTGCTCTGTGATGTTCACATTTGAATTTGAATCAACTTTGTCGTCATTATGCAGCACACGGCACAAGGAACATCTCTCTAGTCACCAACACAGGACTGAAGAGACGAAAACAACTAACCAGTGAATAAATAAGTATGACTGCAAATGTTAAATTTAAAGTCGTCACACGTTTGAATAATAACAGCAGCCAGAGTCTAATCTGGTCCAGAGGTTCGGTCTTTGACGCTCCCATGAGAAGTTATAAATCTTATCGTGTTATCAGCCACATTTTGTCAGCGTCCGCTCGTCTCATCTATCAGAGCTCAAAATGGAGGAGGTAGATATGTTACCACGACACGCGCACTCATACAAACAGCAGAGAGGCATTTTGGGATGGGATTGGATCCTCGTCTCTGCATCAAACAAAACACAAATCCCATCCACGCGTGCTTTCACACCTTAAATCATCTTTGACGCAGAGCAAACAGCTGAAGCCTTTCTCAGTCTGCAGCAACAAACCTCCTCCTCTTTACAAACATCAGACACTTTTATTTAAATAGCTCCCAGATGAGTCACAGCTCCACAGAGCCACAAATTCTCCATAATCCCCTGAAGCAGCAGCAGCAGCAGCAGAGAGTCATGCAGTCGGCTGTTAATCCAGCCAGATTATCTCTGTGTTATTTCAGCGTTAACATCAGCGTTATCTGCCATCAGCCTTCTAATTTGCACCAGAGGCTTTGTTCACTTTGTCGGTTTCCTCGTGACCTTCACGCCAGAGGCAGGAGGAAAACCGAAGAAGAAGAAGAAGAAGAAACTACAGCAGCTCACAGAGGGAGAAGAATCAGAATAAGACGCAGGTTTTATGAAGAACCTGAGCTGGTTCATTTGATTTCAGGGCACGCTGCCTCCCCGACCCCCCCAAGGTTACAAACATGACACTGCAGAGGCATCAACACTTCCTGCACGCGCTCAGTGTGCACGCTGCACGGCATCTGTTGAAGTGTGTCAGTGGGCCAGCTGGCCTCTGAACACAGACGCATCAGCTCTTTATATTACGAGGGAGAGACTCAGGGACTGAGGAGAAGCTAATAAATATTTAAGTTTCAAATTTAGGATTTCTGACGACTCAGAAAAAAAATCCTGCATCACTCACCCCGTCCCAGCACTCAGGCATGGCTCCTCAGTGAGTGTGCTCCCAGAGGATGAAGAAGAAGAAGAGGAGGAAGAAGAGGGTGCAGACGAGCAGCCAGGCCTCTCCTGTTTTACGGGACTAGGTCCTGGTGAGTACTCGCTGGAGGATGGAGAGCTGGATGCTGGATGCTGCAGAGTCTTTGTCTGCTCAGCTCCACTGTGAGCCACGCTCTTAAAGCCGCCCTCCTCCTCCTCCTCCTCCTCCTCCTCCTCCTCCTGTCACACTCTATAGGCAGCAGATCCAGGGGGTGGGGCAAGCCGGAGATGATTGGCTCAGAGAGCTGCCTCCCCTGCCCTGGGTTGGTCAGCCGTCCCTGTCCGTCTTTGTCCGTCTCTCTCATCAGCACCACTGCTCTGCTTTTGGTTCTGTTTTTATTCTGCGACCTTGTTACGTTTCAGGCTTTTGGCAAAAACAAACCGATCACGAATGAGGACAAACGTTTGAGCGTGAGTCATCCTGCACTGGACCAGGACGCACGTCTTCATCCTGACAACATTTAAACCAGGGGCGTCCAAACTACGGCTCGCGGTCCATTTTTAATCATTCATTCATGTTCTGTCCCAGCTGTCATTGGTCTAGAGGGGGAAGGGGGGTCCACAGGTCTCCATTAGAACCTAGAACCTTCTGGCTGTGAAGCATCAGCGCTAACCACCACACCGATATTTAATAATCCGCCCACAGCATGAACACGGCCCACGCATGGAACTAGCACTTTAACAGGAATGCTGCACAAGTTTTCTCCAGTGAGTGAAGAAAAATTATCTATATTTACAGACAGAAGACGAGGAGACGGGCGTCTGCTTGATGTGAAATGAAACTGTTCGAGCAGTAGAATATACGACGGCGCCGTGAGACCAAACGTCAGACCTGCACTGGTGCAGAACGAGAGCAGAAAGTTCATCAAATGGAAGCTACAGTCTGAAGCTCTGCACAGAAACATGCAGAGGAGCAGCCATGTATGATACATAAAAGCTTGTCTCTCTTAAAGCTGCAGGATTAATGTTCCTGGAAAAAGAACCTTAGCGTGTCTAGACGCTGAGGATGAATCTATTTTTCTTGCTCCTGCTTTGTCAACCATGCTTCAGCCCAAAGCAACAAAGAGTTAAATATATGCACATTTATATATATATAATTATATTCCACAGTATTCAGGTGTTAATAAATTCAATTACTTATTAACACCCCTCCCTCCACCTATCGTCCTGACTGAGAAATCATCTGGTTCCTTTACTACATCTGTGATTATAAAATACATATTTTATTTATAAGTTTGTTATTTGATTTTCTCTCTTTTATTGGAATTAACACACAAGAAGAAGTGATGTGTTCAGTTACACAGGTTTAGAGACTGTTCCATGTGCTCACAAGCTAACAAGCTAAAGGGCCGCTAGCTAAACTACAGCAGAAGCGATGAAGACCCCACCACCCCCCAGTTTCTGTTACATGTCCCATCCATGACTCTTGATAGTAATGCTAAACGCTAACTGAATGCTAATGCTAGTCTAACCGTAACTATGGAAGAGATATATTTAACTTTCTTTTCTTAGGCGTTAACATGCGTTAGCGTAGCTAGCAGAGCTGTGTAGCTCCTCTCTGCTTCCTAGCCTTTCTTTCTTTCTTTCTTTCTTTCTTTCTTTCTTTCTTTCTTTCTTTCTTTCTTTCTCTTATTTTTCCCTCCTTTCTTTCTTCCTGTGTCAAGTTCTTGTTTCTCTTTCTTCCTTCCTTCCATTCTTTCTCTTGTTCTTTCGTCCCTTTCTTCATTCTTTCCTTCCTTCTTTACTTCTTCTTTCTTGCTTCCAGTCTTTCTTCCATTCTTTTTATACGTCTTCCTTCCTTCCTTCTACTCTTTCTTTCTTTCTTTCTTTCATCCATCCATCCTTTCTTTCTTCCTGTGTCAAGTTCTTGTTTCTTTTTCTTCTTCTTTCTTCCTTCATTTCTTTCTTTCTTTCTTCTTTCTTTCTTTCTTCTTTCTTTCTTTCTTTCTTTCTTTCTTTCTTTCTTTCTTTCTTTCTTTCTTTCTTTCTTCCTTCTTTCATATTTCCCTCCTTCATTTCTTCCCGTGTCAAGTTTTTCTTCCTTTCTTCCTTCCATTCTTTCTCTTGTTCTTCCTTCCTTCCTTCCTTCCTTCCATTCTTTCTCTTGTTCTTTCTTCCTTCCTTCTTTACTTTTTTTTCTTCTTCTTCCTTCCTTCCATTCTTTCTCCATTCTTATCATCTAATCATCATTATTAATTATTATAACCTGAACCTAAAGTTAAGTTCCTGCCATGAAGGTGAGTCGTGTACGTGCTGGTTCTCGTGGCAGCGATGGCGTCTGATTGGCCGTCGTGCTGACTGCACATCTGTGGTGTCATTCAGGCCTTTTGTCCTGCCTCCTCCTCCTCCTCCCCCGACCCCAGCTCTCCCCCCTTTTCTCTCCCTCTATCTCCTCTTTTCTCTCTCCATCTATCCCCCTCTTTCCTGTTGACAGAACGCTCGGTGTGCTGACCCAACTTTCCTCGTCCTCTCGCTCCCTGCTCACGGCAGATTAACCCCCTCCCTGCTGACACTGCATCACGCCGTCGGCTTGAACTCACAGTCAGAGAGAAACTGAAGACTAAACGTTTATATCAGACTAAATTTATCTGTCCTCCATTTCAGCAACGCTCCTGTCTCCAACACAGTTTCCTGATGCTTAATTAATATTTATAAAGATGTGTTATTTCCCTTCGCCCCTTTTCATCCCATCTGCTTGACTTCTCTTCATCCCTTACCCTCGACCCATTTCATCCCATCCTGTCAATACATTTCATCCCCTCCCTTCAACCCATTTCATCCCTTCCCCTTGACCCATTTCATCCCATCTTGTCGATTCCATCTCCTTGACCCTTTTGCATCCCATCCAGTCGATGCGCTTCATTCCATCTCCTCAACCCCTTTTCATCCCATTGCCTGAATGCCCCTTGAGGACAAATAAACTGATTTGAACAGAACTGAGCCATTTTCATCCCACACACTCGACCTTCCTCATCCCTTGATCCATTTATCTCACAACATGTCTACAAATAAACTTATTTGCATAAATTAAGGCCTGATCTTTGTTAGTTAAGAGTCTAGTTATGGTTGTTTTGCCTTTGTAGAGCTTGTGCATCCGTCTCTTTTCTGTCTGTTCTGTTTGTTTGATTTCTCTTTAACAGGATTTTGTGGTTATTCTGCATCTCACAGTCTCACTTTTCTGTCTCTTCATGTTGCCATCTAGTCTTTGTGGTTCAGTTTGTAGTTCATGTATGTATCCGTTTCTCTTATGCAGTATTTCTGCTTAAAGAAATGATGCACAAACACATGCAACTTGACTAGAAACAGACAGAACACAACCACGTAGAGTGCATGACGAGAAGGACATGAAAAAGAGACACAAAGGGGCCACTACAAGATGCAAAATAACCACAAGATCATGTAAAACGAGTGAAGTAAAACAGACTACAAAGAGATAGTTTTGTAAAAGTTGGAAAGAGACAGAGTGAACAAACATACATGCAAAACCTCTACAAGGAAGCAAAGCAGCCATAAAAAGACACAAAACAGCCCAAAAAATGATGCAAAACACAAATAATCAAGCGACTCCAGAACCAAGAGCATGAAATTATCAAAGAGACAGAATACAGATAAAAAATGATGCCTACAAGATGCAAAATGATCCAAAAACGATGGAAAATAGCGAGAAAGAGATGCAAGCAAACGTGATGAAAAAGTGGAAAATCAGAAATAAAATTAAAACAAATAATCACTAAATGACCTCTGTAAAGTACAAAACAGCCAGGAAGAGACACAGCATGAACAATGAGACACAGAAATTACTAAAGTTGCTCTGATCATGAACAAGTGACTCACTCCATAAATGAGGGAATTGATTCTCTCACCTGCAGCTGAGAAACAACACAGCTGTTAAAATGCAGCGTTGTTATTTCAAGATAACTCGAAGCGTCGCCTTGGGTGTGAAGACGAGGTGTTTCATGAGGAACGGCTGACACTCAGCACATGTCTGCATGACTAAAATTAAACGGGCAGAGCTGCTATTTACGTGAAGCTCTGAGTTATCTAACTCATGTCGTAATGGTTCGGCAAAGTTTACAAATGAGACGGTTCCTGATCTCTGCTCTGATCAGACGAGTCAAACCTAAAGTCACTGGAGAGGAGATCAAACTGAAAGCTGAGTGGTTTTATGAAAACATGAAGCTGTTTAAAAATATGGATAAGATCTCAAAGTTAAATCTCGGTGGCCTCTAAAAAGTTTGGAAGCCACAAATAATCCACAGTCAGACAGATTGAAGACGACAGGAGTGGTCCACCAACAAAGATCACTCCATGATAGTCTGAGAGGAACCAGAGGAACCCAGGGGAACTTCTAAGCAGCTAAAGGCCTCTCTCTCATTGGCTGATGGTAATGTTGATGAATCCACTGAACAACCATGGTGTGATGGACAAAGACACTGCTCTCCAAGAAGGACATTTCTAAACATCATGGGGACAAGACACAAGACTACTGGGACAATGTTTAGTGGACAGATGAGACCAAAGTAGAATAGTTTGGTTTAAATGAGATGAAGCATCAGAACCTCATCCCTCCATCAAACATGGGGGTGAAGCTAATGTCCTGGTTTGGGCCTGTTCTGCTGCATCTGGACCAGGACGCCTTGTCCTCATTGATGGACCAATGAACTCTAAAAGAAAATGTCAGGACATCTGTCCATGAGCTGAATGTGAAGAGAAACTGGGTCATGCAGCAAGACAAGGAGAACCAAGAACACAAGTGGTTCTACAAGAGAACGGTTAAAGAAGAACCAGATGAATGTTTAGGAACGGCCAAGTCAAAGTCCTGACCTTAATCCAAGAGAAATGTTGTTGTTGGACCTGAAGCAGCAGTTGATGTGAGGAAACCCACCAACATCTCAGAACTGAAGTGGTTCTGTTCTGAGGAACCAAGCTGCAGGAGAACACTGATCAGCTGGTACCACAAACATTTAGTGACAAGGAGGTCACAGCAGATACTGGAAAGTTTTGCAGTCAATATAGAGTTTTCTAGAAACAAATCTTGTCAAGTTAGAAGACTATTGGGAATTTAAGGCATCATTCCTGAGTCAAAATGACCATTAGGTCTTAAAAATGTTTAAGAGATAACAAACAAAAAGTGATGCAAACAAAACACTGAAAAAAGAAAAGAAAAAGAAAATGCATGCAAATCTGCATAGGACCTTCAGAGGAAGACCTTCTTCCATTGCTCCAGAGTCCAATCTTTCTGCTCCCTAGCAAACTGAAGCCTTTATTTCCAGTTATCCTCACTGATTAGTGGTTTTCTTAAGGCTACACAGCTGTTCAGTCCCAATCCCTTGAGTTCCCTTCACATTGTACGTGTGGAAATGTTCTTACTTTCACTATTAAACATAGCCCTGAGTTCTACTGGTGGTTTCTGACCACATTTCTTCCTCAAAGACGATGCTTCTCCACTCTCCTTCCAGTTTCTAATAATGCCTTGGACAGTTCTTAACCCAGTTTTAGTAGTTTCTTCAATCTCCTTAGATGTTTTCTCTGCTTGATGCCAATGATTTGACCCTTCTCAAACAGACGACCACAGGATGTGTCTTTAGACATGGTTGTTGAAGAAATGAGAAGCTACTCATTGCATCAGTTGGGCTTAAATAACTTGTTTCCAGCTGAAAGATAATCACCCATGAAGTAATTATCCAATAGGAGGCTTGTACGTATCTGCTTAGTTAATTTCAGGTGGAGCGTTGCAGATGAGCTGACATCTTACCTTCCAGTCTCCTGGCGGCATCAGCTGCTCGCAGCTTTCCTTCAGAGAGACACAGACAGAAGCAGAGATAAAAGCAAACAAGAAATTAACACAGGAGGAAGATGAGCAGGGAAATCTACACGTATATATATTCCTCACACATGACATCCACGGATGGAGCTGAAGGCCGCTAGACTCATGGAAGAGCAGCACAAGCTGTGCACTGTAGGTCCAAACCACAGACACAGAAAAACAGTTTCCCAGAAGCACCTCTGTGTTACTGCATCAACATTTACTGTCAATAAACTAAAAAGATTTTCCTTTTCAGCTTATTTAAAGGGCTATTCCAGCACCGACTCATGAAATGTAACGTCTAATTCACATTTCACTTGTGGGTTTTATATATATGCCCCTTTAAATTGTCGTCTTTCGTGTTGTAATACACTCGTTTGGTTGATGCTCAGATCTCGAAGCGCATTTGGGAAACTGGGAGCGACTCGGCAGTAAAAAGTGAGAAAGGATGGTGGTTTTTAAAGACAGGATGGTGACGATGGCCAGATGCCCCCTCACAGCGAACACATCAGCGTCAAGATGGAGCAAATAAAATATCATAAGGGCGTCTCCTGAAGTGGAGGAAACGCCTGACTAAATATTAGCTGGTAGCTGAGGTGGTCACTGTTTGAAGAATCTGTCTTGACTCTTCGTTTAAAGGATAGGCTCTTTGTTTAGTTTTTTTTTTTTCAGTTTGTCTTAAGACGGTTTTCACACGTGAACAGTGAGACATGTTTTACTGGATAATCGTTTTTTTATCAATAATAAAAATCGATTTGATCAATAAAGCCTCCAGAGATACACAGAGGTTTTTATATGGAGGCCCAAAGCGCTCAATACTCCATAAAACATAAAATACAACATGTTAAAAGAATCATTTGACAAGCTGAGAAGTTCAACAATCACCCACAACATTATGACCACCTGCAGATTATTGCGTAATGAGTTTTGCAGCCAAGACCCGTCGAGGCCTGGACTCCTCTAGAACTCTGAAGGTGTGGAGCTTTGGTATCTGGCACCAAGACGCCAGCAGCAGATCCTTTAAGTCCTGCTTTAAGTTAAGAGGCGAAGGCCTTCACGGATCATGGGTAGGACGTCCCACAGATGCTGGATTGGACTGACAAGTCAACGTTCCTCCTTCCTCCAAGTCTCCGTGGTCCAGGTGTGATCTTCCATCAGAGGTCGGAGGTCATGCATGGAGACTCTGACTGGTCTGAGTGAGTTCTGGTTCCGTTCTATCAGAACCAGAACCACACGGGGCGAGAACTTGTCAGCCGGTCCAAGATCTTTGCTGGATCGTAATCAGTTCCCAGCGGGTCAACTTTGAGGTCACTTGTTGGTCATAATGTTATGGCTGATTGGTGTAACTGTTAAAATATCCACAAAAAGAAAAAAATTATACTGAATAGAAGAAATATTATAATTATATTTACATCATTATGATTTATGGTCACTTAAGTAGAGTTATTATGAATTTAAAGAAACGTTTCACAATAAATATATAAATATATATTTATTAAGAAACTATGAAATAAAAAGCTGCAATAAACATTATGAATTGTTTAAACACAATCTATTTTAAAAAAATTCTTTTACTTACAATCATTTATTTCATAATTTATTTCTATATTTCTGTTGATTGAACGTTGAACTTCAAAAAACACTTTTAGATTTCATCCCACGTCACTTTCATGTGTCACTGTTTGCATGATGAACGTTTTAAGACCAACATAAAAACAAAAAGTGAGCCCATCCTTCTATGAAGAGAAGTTCTGACATTAAAACACAACTTTAGTCCCTTAAATAAAAGCACCTTCATGTGCCGTCATGCTTAAAGACTTTTTTAAATCCTCGTCCTAACACGTGTTAACATCTCAGCACACGTCATTTATTCCTGCTCTGCCGCCTTCGTAAAGCTCGGAGCAGGAACGTCTGAAAACATCTGCACCAGAAGTGAGGACATGCACACGGATTGGTTAGTCAGAACATCTGGACGGACGCCTTAGCTTCACGTCGGCGTTTCCTCTGAAAGAAAACGTGACGCCGTTAAAGATGGACGCCGCACGTGTGAGGTCAACAGGGAGAGCGGTGGATTGATGTGGGATTAGATACTGAAAGGACAGGAGAGGAGAGCCACTCAGGTCAGGGACACACCTAGAGAGGAGAGAGAACGAAGAACAGCGGGACCTGAAGCTGCCCCGTGGAGGAACATATTGAACGCTAACTTTTCCAACATGCTGCCGTAGCATTAGCAGAGCAGCTGGAGGTGGGAAATCCTCTAAATGGATGTTTGGTCTGGAGAGGAATGTGCAGCTAAAAGGGCAGCTTCAGTCCCCGTGGAGCTCATGCAGAAGCCTCGATAGTGTTTCAGAGATGGGAGGATGTTAGTGGTGACAGTGCGGTGGTCGGACCAGCAGGTGGCACTCTTCTCTTTCTCAATCACACTGCATGGAGCGGGTGAGCAGCAGCTACTGGAACCCGGAGGAATCCTGGTTCTTAGAGGGCCCCCCATACCCCCATACCCCCCTCCATTAAGGGCTGTGTGGAGGTGCTGCAGAGCTGAGTCTCATCTTGTTTGGTTGTTTAATTGACTGATATGTGTTAATAAAGCATTTATAAGGTATTACTTAAAGGTTAATTACAGCATTTAGCGGGAAAAGGGTCGACATTAGACGATTATAAGTGTGTTAATAAACTATTTACCACATAGTTACACAGATAATTAGCTTTTACAATATAGGAGACTTTCATTAGACATAAATCCATGCATGGAAACATTTCCTGTTAGTGTTCAGCTCCATTTTTATCTCCTTTATAATCTAAATAATGATCTGTAGACATTTAAGAACACTTTAAAAGAGCTATAAATGCTGAATTCATGGAGAATGTCCATTAATCATAAGAGGTCGATCAATTAAGACGTTAAAAACGTTCACACATGAACAATTAATGATTCAGTTTGAACCAGACACGTAACTCGACTGTGGGAAACAAAGCCCATGTGAGTCTGATCATCTTGTAAAGTCTCAGAAATATCCAACTCTTAGCTTCCTAGCCTCTCAACTAATAGTAGCTCTTATTTTAGATTATTATTAACTAAAGTTTTGATGTTTGAACTGTCCTAAAAGGCTAATTAAAATCATAAATGTATGTACATTTCACTCTATTGTGTCTTTACCAGCAGTTGTTTCTACAGAGAAAGCCTTCTGTATTATTATTATTTACTATTATGACGTAAGAAATGAGTGTAGTTTAAGAAAGTAGAACACTAATGAGCATATTTCTGTGTTTATTTATTTAAGCAATATTTTCATTGCAGGAATTTTTAGTATTTTATAAAACAGCAGCGTTATGTATGTACCAGTAAATGAACTTTTTGATATTTAAAGTTTGGTTTTAGACTCTAAAATAAAAAATAAATAAATAAATAAGAAGTTATTTGAATTTAAGTCTAATTTCATCTCTTTTTCTTTTTAGACTACAGAATAAAAGAAAAGTTTCTTACTATTATTTCATTTTTATTATTTATTATTATTTTAAACTAATTTTGCGGGACTAGACAAACTAATTTCATTTCATCCCATGTACCAACATGGGATGAAATGACAATAAAGAATCCTTGAATTTTATATTATTTATGTTTAACAGCTGTTTTTCCAGGTTGTGTGGTTTTCATGGAAACAAAAGATGCATTTACTAACATTTAACTTGCGTTCTTGAACAGACTAAAGCCTTTTCTTTTGATATAAGTTGATTTAATGTGATTTAATGTGATTTAATGTGATTTAATGTGATTTAATGTGACGTGTCTGGTGCGTCCAGTGCAGATTCCTCCAGGTCGTTGTGTATCACAAACAAATGCAACTGGACTCATTTGAGTTTTCTTGAAGACGTTTCCTCCAAGTCTTCAGTTTTCTAAATGACCTATGAGGAGTTTAGGTTTTCATCAGGAGGGTCTGTTAGAAACTCAAACCAGTCTGGTTGCTTTTGTTCTAGATATCAGGCGTCCCACGTCTCTGTGTGCTGGCGGTCACATGGCTCTGGTAGTTACCGGGATGACCCCGCTGGTCCGACGGCGGGTCTGGCGGAGCCAGTGCCGTGCGATGACATGCCAGCGGTGAGTGGGGCGGCTGGGGGGAGGAGGGTGGTTAAGGGGCGCCGGGCTGGCGGGGCACGGGAGCCCCCCCGACGCCTCCTCTCCTTTATCCTGCTGGTTTGTGAAACAAGCACAACAAGGTGGTTATTGGGTAACAGCCGGGGCAGAGACAGCAGCAACAAACAGTCAACGCAGTCAACGCAGTCAACGCAGTCAACGCAGTCAACGCAGTCAACGAGTCGCAGGTTCACACCCTCAAACCATCCTCTCAGAGAAAACTTCTTCTCGTCTCACTTGACTGTTTCTTTTCTGTTCAGGTGTCACCACAAAGGTCAGGTTGAAGATCTGTAGCTATTCTTTAATTAGAGCAGAGCAACAGGTTGCAGGTTGCTGCATTAAACCGTAAACATGCAACTATAAACCAGCATCATGATGCATTCATGTCACAAAGGAAGAAACAGGTCAGTTAGTCCACTTAGATTCTCTGTCACCATTTATTATTTCATAATTTCATTCTTATTGTCCTCCAGGTCAAATTCAACCCATCTTTAACTCATGTATTAGTTATATACCGATCAGGCATAACATTATGACTAATATTGTGCAGGTCTCCCTTGTGGTGACTCATCAGTTAATGGACATGGGCCTTCTGGGGGGTCTTTGAGGGGAGGGGCCTCTGTGGATCATCCTACAGATACTTGATCAGTTTGGGATCTAGTGAATGTGGAGGCCAGGTCAACACCTTGAGATGTTCTTCTTCCTAAAGTGTTTTTGTGTCTGCATCCTGCTGGGGATGGCTGCTGCCATCAAGGAGTGTCATTGCTATGGGGTGGGGGTGCCTGGTCTGGTCTAGGTGGGTGCTACATGTCTAAGTAACATCCACACCAATGAATGAAGCCAGGTCCAGAAGTTTCCCAGCAGAACACTGAACTGGAGCAAGATGCTTTAAATGTTATCGACTTCTCCATAAGGTCATAATGTTGTGGCTGATCGGTGTGTAGACTCATCAGTTAAAGAGGAGTTGTGGCTTCATAAATAGTCAACTTCTTTTCAAAGAAGAAGAAGAAGAATTTGAAGAGGTCAATAGGAAGTTTGAAACTGATGAAACTTGAATTATCCTAAGAAACTAAACATCTCCACACATCAGTGGCCTCAGTGGTGCACAGATACCTGATGAAACCTTAATCTATATTCATTATTTATCCCCACAAACATTAGAAGTAGTATTGTGCAGAGGAGTGAAGCTGCAGAGCATGATGCTGCCGCCTCCGTGCTTCACTGTAGCTGAGACCCTCCATTTGTTTGTTTGCAACTCAAATGCATCAGTGTGAGTTTCTTTAGTTTCAACGATTCATCTGACGGCTTTGACTTTGCTGTCCGGCGACTTTTTAGCCATCTCTGTTGCTCCTGTATGAAGTGAATGCAGCAGCGTCGAGAGGTAAACACTCAGTGACGGCTCTTAAAGGTCGCTCCATCGCTCTGTCGCTGCTTCACAACAACAGAGATACGTACTTTAAAAAAAGCCAGCGGTGGTAGGAGAGAGAGAGAGAGAACAATAAAAGTCACGCAAACACACAATAAGGATTGACGCGTCGCTGATCGATGGCCTCGATTATTCAGCAGCGAGCGAGTCGCAGCGAGCGAGTCGCAGTGAGCCGGCCTGGCGACCTCGAGCCGATCCATAGCAGAATGAGTCATTTCATATTGAACGATTTCTTGGAACAGGCCGCGCAGACCTGCTGCATCTCCTCTGTATGTGTCTCATTTTCTGACACACGGCGTCAAAGTGAGTCACGGCTTCAGCTTCGCTCTGATCCCTCCAGCTACAAAGAGGAAGCGTTTGTTTGAGCTCCACCGAATAAAAACAGCTTCGTTCACAGCTCCAGCTCTTCTGATTTAGAGCTGATCTGATATGTCCGATCAAGCTGCTTCTTATTGTCTTTTTGCTTTTCCATGTGCACAGCTGGTGGAACTAATGAATAACTAAGAAAAGCGTGTTTTACACCGCCTGGCCAAATAAAAAGGTCACACACTATTATAATATTTTGTCTTTAGCTTTGATTACCAAACACATTCGCTGTGGGATTACAAATCTGCCTCTCTTCTTACCCTGATGCCCCCATCACTCTGGAACAGGGGAAATCTGGACTCATCAGACCACATGACCTTCTTCCATTGCTCCAGAGTCCAATCTTTATGCTCCCTAGCAAACTGAAGCCTTTATTTCCAGTTATCCTCACTGATTAGTGGTTTTCTTAAGGCTACACAGCTGTTCAGTCCCAATCCCTTGAGTTCCCTTCACATTGTACGTGTGGAAATGTTCTTACTTTCACTATTAAACATAGCCCTGAGTTCTACTGGTGGTTTCCGACCACATTTCTTCCTCAAAGACGATGCTTCTCCACTCTCCTTCCAGTTTCTAATAATGCCTTGGACAGTTCTTAACCCAGTTTTAGTAGTTTCTTCAATCTCCTTAGATGTTTTCTCTGCTTGATGCCAATGATTTGACCCTTCTCAAACAGACGACCACAGGATGTGTCTTTAGACATGGTTGTTGAAGAAATGAGAAGCTACTCATTGCATCAGTTAAATAACTTGTTTCCAGCTGAAAGATGCAGTAATTATCCAATAGGAGGCTTGTACCTGTTTGATTAAATAAATCCAGGTGGAGACTTTTTCATCTTTTCAATCTGCCTTTTTAAATTTCCTACATTTAAGTTAACAGCTTGTAAGTCTTCTACTCGTTGGCCTCAGTGTTGTAGTTCTCACAACTTACAGATGATGTTGGACCATGCACGTTAAGTGCAGGACTGACTTTACACTTTACGCTTTACGCTTTACGCTTTACGCTTTATGCTTAGGTTTACTTTAATCTACGGATGCATCTCGCAGCAGTTCGGAGCCACATCTAAAGAATTTGATCTATTTAAAAGTAATCCCAGACAAAGTGAGGGGGGTCTGAACTCCACCATAGTGTCTCCATCATTTCCATTATTCCTGCTATGAGAGGCATTCAAGAGCCGATCCTGTTTCAGCATCATCCTGTACCTGTTGCTTTATTCCAGGATAAGTGAACCGGAATAAGCCACGTTTACGTAAGCATCTATTCTGCCTCTCTCTCTCTCTCTCTCTCCCTCTCTCTCTCTCTCTCTCAGATGAAACGAGCGTCTCGGTTGGATGGCGTTCATTCATTTCACCTCCTTCACTGGTAAACAAGCTCATTCTCTAATTACACGCCATCGCCAGCTAATGAGCACAGACGCCTTGAGTCTCCAGACGGCTGAAAAACAGACAGAGACAGGCAACAACAGACAGACGAGGAGGACTGACCATGTCTGAGTCCACTCCTCTCTGCTCCGGCAGCAGGGGCTTCTCCTCCGTGAACTGCTGCTCCTTCATCCCCGCCATCCTGGACAGCAACCTGCAATCACCATGGCAACACAAAGTTACACCGCCGTTTCGTCACGCTCGGACACATTTCTGCGCTTGACCTTAAAAGCTAGATTCATCCGCGTGGCGTTTGAATGATGGGTGATGCCGACCGGCGGTGACGTCGCCCGTCCTTCGCGGTTTGCTAATTTCACAGATTCACATTCATCATGAAATTAGGGAAGGAAGCGGTTTATCTGATCGGAAGCTGATTACTGAACGGGAATAATCGGAGAAGCTGACGGATGAGGAGGGGACTGGAAGCATGGGCACATGGAGTCAAGATGGGAAACACATTAAATCAGTAGATCTAAAAAGGCTCTAAAAGCAGAAGATAGAAAACCAGCCATGCTTCAGATTCAAAGTAAAGAGGTCAATCTCTAGAAGAAATAAAACTGTGTGCAGCAACAGTTCATCAATGACGAGGGACATTCTTGTTTGGTTACTCGGTTTGGCTGGAGGTCCACCCTCACCCTGAGGTCATTGAGGCCTTCAGAGGCTTTACTTCAGTTTACCAAAGGAGATCCAATCATCCAGCCAGGGTCCCTATGAACGACCCTAGATCACCTGAACAGTCCTACAAGCAATCAGAGCAGAGGAGGATGCGACATCAAGGCATGCTCGACAAATACCTGCCCTGCCGTAAAGCCCACCCAACTGATTTGATTGGCCCACGTTCACAGTTAATGGCTGATTATCCCAGCTGTCATTGGTCTAAAGGTGGGGTCCACCCTGGACAGGTCTCCAGTCTATCACAGGGCTAACACAGAGAGACACTCAATTTAGAATCACCAATGAACCTAAGCAGCATGTCTTTGGACGGTGGGAGGAAGCTGGAGAACCTGGAGAGAACCCACGCAGACACAGGGAGAACATGCAAACTACTAGAACCTAGAACTTTCTTGCTGTGAGGCGTCAGCGCTAACCACCACACCAGTATTTAATAATTAGTCCACAGCAAATCAAGAACATATATATGACCCACAACTGAACCCTTTATTGCACAATCTGACTTTAACAGAAGGCGGAGCTAGCATCTTGAATGCTGCAGAGTTTTCTCCAGCGAGTGCAGAAACATTATTCATTCATTCATTCATCTTCTACATGATCCTTGTTAAGGGTCGTGGGGGGCTGCTGGAGTCGACAAATGTCAGATCTGCACTGGTTTTTAAAAATATTTTATTTCAATTACCGTATTTTCAGGACTATAAGTCGCATTTTGGGAGGAAATTTATTTGATAAAATCAGAGACCAAGAACACATTTCATCTTGAAAGGCAAGTTATAGTAAAAACAATAGAACAGAGAACAACGGGCTGAATAGGTGTCTGGTATGTTAACGTAACATATTAACAGTTATTCAGATAAATATAGCATAAACAACATAATAAGTTACCAAACTCTTCATCTCACTCCAAATCACTAAATCCATTGAATTCTTCATCTTCTGTGTCACTTCTAAGCAACTCTGTGAAATTCAGAGGTAGACGACGCGCCGCCGCTATTACGCAGGAGTAAAAGGAGTAACAGATACTGGCACACGAGCCTAGAGCGCCCTCTAGCGGCTGTCAGTGTGAAAATAAGTCGCACCTGAGTATAAGTCGCAGGACCAGCCAAACCATGAAAAAAGGGAGACTTATAGTCCGAAAAATACGGCACTTCCACAGTTAAGACACAGTTAATGCAAATGAATCACACTTCTTGACTATGTTGCTGTTACTCTTCTGCCCACCATCATGTAAATCTAAAGTCTTTACTGGAGCATAATCAGCACCCAACAGAAAGACTCCAGACTACAGACAGTATGCAAGAAAATGATTTGCCGTAACATTCATTAACAAAAAGAAAACAACAGCACAGGATATTTTGATATGACGATAAAACAACGTAGAAGCCTGGTAAGTTATGAATATACTCAAATGGTTTAAAAATGCACAGTCATCGTAAATGGTTTGTAAATTCCTGCATTATTATCATTCTCAATCTTCGTATATACTTCTGGAATAAATGTGAAAACTTGACAAAAATTAGAAGTATTTCTTACTTGGAGCTGGAGACTCCAAGAAACATTGCTCTATAGCGCCACTAGTGGCCAAAACCCTCAACAGGATGCCTTTAATTAAAGAAATATTTTACAAAACCAAAAAAATGATTATCAAATTATACATATCTCTAAAAGTACAATCCCTGAAAAGTTGAAAACCAAAAATGATCAACGACTGATCATGTTTCTAAGTCCAGCTTCCATCAGAACAGACAGTTAAGTAACGTCCTGCTCTAGTTTCAGACCGGAGTGGACATGGATGCTTACTGACCGAGATCACTCTGTGAGGACGAGCGGAGCCGGGACGAGCACAGAGGACTGCCCCAAAGATAACGAGGAGGGCCGAGGCTGTGTGAAGGTCTAATTAAAGCACAACAACACAACACACACTGACAAGCAAGGACGACAACAGGACACACACCGAGATCTGGGTCAGACGGGAACACAAAGACAACGCCGGAGCGTGACATTGATCCAGAAAAACAAAGCTCTGGTCTAATTTAGCTTCAGAGACGATGAGATATTAAGACGTTATTTTAGGCCAAACTGTAAAACGTAAAATTTGTGGGTTTTATTACTCTCACAGAAATGTCATCATGTTTTAAATTCACAAAAAGGTCCTCCAGTGTAGCTCCCTAAAGTCTGTCCTTGTCTTCTTCTAGAGTTGGTCTCCTGTGTCTTCCTAAGTCTGTCCTTGTCTTCCTTGAAGTCTGTCCTTGTCTTCCTTGTCTTCTCCTAGAGTTGGTCTCCTGTGTCTTCCTAAAGTCTGTCCTTGTCTTCCTTGTCTTCTCCTAGAGTTGGTCTCCTGTGTCTTCCTAAAGTCTGTTCTTGTCTTCCTTGTCTTCTCCTAGAGTTGGTCTCCTGTGTCTTCCTAAAGTCTGTCCTTGTCTTCCTTGTCTTCTCCTAGAGTTGGTCTCCTGTGTCTTCCTAAAGTCTGTCCTTGTCTTCTCCTAGAGTTGGTCTCCTGTGTCTTCCTAAAGTCTGTCCTTGTCTTCCTTGTCTTCTCCTAGAGTTGGTCTCCTGTGTCTTCCTAAAGTCTGTCCTTGTCTTCCTTGTCTTCTCCTAGAGTTGGTCTCCTGTGTCTTCCTAAAGTCTGTCCTTGTCTTCCTTGTCTTCTCCTAGAGTTGGTCTCCTGTGTCTTCCTAAAGTCTGTCCTTGTCTTCTCCTAGAGTTGGTCTCCTGTGTCTTCCTAAAGTCTGTCCTTGTCTTCCTTGTCTTCTCCTAGAGTTGGTCTCCTGTGTCTTCCTAAAGTCTGTCCTTGTCTTCCTTGTCTTCTCCTAGAGTTGGTCTCCTGTGTCTTCCTAAAGTCTGTCCTTGTCTTCCTTGTCTTCTCCTAGAGTTGGTCTCCTGTGTCTTCTTAAAGTCTGTCCTTGTCTTCCTTGTCTTCTCCTAGAGTTGGTCTCCTGTGTCTTCCTAAAGTCTGTCCTTGTCTTCCTTGTCTTCTCCTAGAGTTGGTCTCCTGTGTCTTCCTAAAGTCTGTCCTTGTCTTCCTTGTCTTCTCCTAGAGTTGGTCTCCTGTGTCTTCCTAAAGTCTGTTCTTGTCTTCCTTGTCTTCTCCTAGAGTTGGTCTCCTGTGTCTTCTTAAAGTCTGTCCTTGTCTTCCTTGTCTTCTCCTAGAGTTGGTCTCCTGTGTCTTCCTAAAGTCTGTCCTTGTCTTCCTTGTCTTCTCCTAGAGTTGGTCTCCTGTGTCTTCCTAAAGTCTGTCCTTGTCTTCTCCTAGAGTTGGTCTCCTGTGTCTTCCTAAAGTCTGTCCTTGTCTTCCTTGTCTTCTCCTAGAGTTGGTCTCCTGTGTCTTCCTAAAGTCTGTTCCTTGTCTTCCTTGTCTTCTCCTAGAGTTGGTCTCCTGTGTCTTCCTAAAGTCTGTCCTTGTCTTCCTTGTCTTCTCCTAGAGTTGGTCTCCTGTGTCTTCCTAAAGTCTGTCCTTGTCTTCTCCTAGAGTTGGTCTCCTGTGTCTTCCTAAAGTCTGTCCTTGTCTTCCTTGTCTTCTCCTAGGGTTGGTCTCCTGTGTCTTCCTAAAGTCGGTCTCCTGTGTCTTCCTAAAGTCTGTCCTTGTCTTCCTTGTCTTCTCCTAGGGTTGGTCTCCTGTGTCTTCCTAAAGTCGGTCTCCTGTGTCTTCCTAAAGTCTGTCCTTGTCTTCCTTGTCTTCCTAACCCTCTCTGGAAGATGTTTCTCCTTGACGCTGTCTCCAGGAAACTTTTCTCTCTTTCTACACATCACAGTGGTAGTCCTGACTGATGATCAACTACTACCACCTCAACTAAAATCCACATTCAACCATTTACTAACTGCTGCCTGATTGTCACAAAAGTCTTCTTCTTTGGTCTTTTGGCAGCTTTGACACTAACCAACAAGAAATAAAACAGAAGAAATTTGGACACTACAGGGACGTGGTGTTGGTTCATGTCAGACTTAAAGTAAATAACTGTAGGATTGGCCCTGATATCAGTCAGGACATCCCTTATATGGAGCCTCTCCATTGAGAACTGCAAAGATCTGGTGGACCAATCAAATATTTTGAAGGCGGGGCTTAATGTGGTGATTGACATGTTTGTGTTTACAACTAAATACTGAGCACCAGGCTAAGTCCATGTCTCAGGTGCCTTGATCATGTGCTTCCATCCCTGAAGACTCCAGGCGCTGCTGGACACATTACCCAGCTTTATTCTTACTTCAGGCTGTGACAGGTTCAAGAGTGAACGTGTAAACACATCACTTCACCTGATCTGAACGCAGCAAGATCCAGATGTGGATCCAGATTTCTCATCTGGTTACTGGGGCTGTCAGAGTGACTCCACTGATCTGTTTCCACAAAAACAAACACATTCAAATGCTGCTTTGTAACTGGGTTGATTCATCACCTCCTCTTTCCTTCCCTCCACCCTCCCTCGTCCTCTGCTGCTCCCTCTCTCCTCTCTCCTCTCTCCTGTCGCTGGCAGTCATTCAGCATAATCTGTGTTTTATCCGACGCTCTTAAAGAGACAAAGCCCAGACGCCACTTACAGTCACTCCCATCAGATGATGAAGTGTGTGTTTGTGTGTGTGACCTGACACAGGCACAGGCCATTACTTAACAAGGAAAGATCCACGTCCACGGTCTCATTACAAGCATCGTCCCGGGACAGGTTTTCAAAGCGAAGCCGCACCTGTCGACGCCGGAGCGTGACTCAGTGAATCTGTGCCACCGGCGGGAAAAGACGTAAAGGTGACTTTGTGAGCGCAGACGGGAGGCTAACGCTTGTGTTTCTAAATGAGCTGCAGTGACACAGTGACGCCAACGTCCTCTCAAGCAGAAAACACATCGTCTGGAGGCTCGTTACTCTCCAGACTCCAAAAGTTCACCCTCCTCTTCGCTCTGCCGTGGCCTCGAGTGACTCCAGAGTAAATCTGCAGCCGCTAAGTGGTCAACATTTGTCTGTTTGCAGGATTTAGAGCCGCTCTCTAGCTCTGTCTGGAAATAAAGACGATAAATCAGGACTTTTGTAGATTTGTTTTAAAAATTACAGCCTATCCAGTGACGCTGAAAACCAATGGGACACATTTAAGACAGAAACGATAAAACACAAAAGTCCAGAGTGAGCTGTTTATTTGCTTCTTGGTTTAACTGCAGAACTTTACATGTGACAGTGACACTGAATCAACAGCTTCTTGGCTTCACATTTAAAACTGCAAAGTGATATATTTGTTTAATTGAAGTGCTTATTGGGCCTAAATTAGGATTAACCCCCCCAAAAAATCCACATATGATTATCTTATCTTTACTGATCAAAGTTTATATTTATATTTGGTTTGGTTGCCATTTTTCTCAAACAGGATCCTTATTATTTCATCTTTTGGTAGAAAAATGTTTCTGTCCTTGCTCAGGCTGAAAAAATTAATGTTTGTGTCTCTGAATTTTTTTGTCTCGATTGGTCAGTATATATATATACACTATATTACCAAAAGTATTCGCTCACCCATTCAAATGATCAGAATCAGGTGTTCTAATCACTTGGCCTGGCCCCAGGTGTATAAATTCAAGCACTCAGGCATGCAGACTGTGAAACAAGACATTTGTGAAAGAATGGGCCGCTCTCAGGAGCTCAGTGAATTCCAGCGTGGAACTGTCATAGGATGCCACTTGTGCAACAAATCCAGTCGTGAAATTTCCTCGCTCCTAAATATTCCACAGTCAACTGTCAGCTCTATTATAACAAAATGGAAGCGTTTGGCAACAACAGCAACTCAGCCACGAAGTGGTAGGCCACGTAAAGTGACGGAGAGGGGTCAGCGGATGCTGAAGCGCATAGTGCAAAGAGGTCGCCGACTTTCTGCACAGTCAATTGCTACAGAGCTACAAACTTCATGTGACCTTCAGATTAGCCCAAGTACAGTACGCAGAGAGCTTCATGGAATGGGTTTCCATGGCCGAGCAGCTGCAGCCAAGCCACACATCACCAAGTGCAATGCAAGGCGTCGGATGCAATGGTGTAAAGCACGCCGCCACTGGCCTCTAGAGCAGTGGAGACGCGTTCTCTGGAGTGATGAATCACGCTTTTCCATCTGGCAATCTGATGGACGAGTCTGGGTTTGGAGGTTGCCAGGAGAACGGTACATTTCAGATTGCATTGTGCCAACTGTGAAATTTGGTGGAGGAGGAATTATGGTATGGGGTTGTTTTTCAGGAGCTGGGCTTGGCCCCTTAGTTCCAGTGAAAGGAACATTGAATGCTTCAGGATACCAAAACATTTTGGACAATTCCATGCTCCCAACCTTGTGGGAACAGTTTGGAGCGGGCCCCTTCCTCTTCCAACATGACTGTGCACCAGTGCACAAAGCAAGGTCCATAAAGACGTGGATGACAGAGTCTGGTGTGGATGAACTTGACTGGCCTGCACAGAGTCCTGACCTGAACCCGATAGAACACCTTTGGGATGAATTAGAGCGGAGACTGAGAGCCAGGCCTTCTCGACCAACATCAGTGTGTGACCTCACCAATGCGCTTTTGGAAGAATGGTCAAAAATTCCTATAAACACTCTCCTCAACCTTGTGGACAGTCTTCCCAGAAGAGTTGAAGCTGTAATAGCTGCAAAAGGTGGACCGACATCATATTGAATTCTATGAGTTAGGAATGGGATGGCACTTCAGTTCATAGAATGAGTAAAGGCAGGTGAGCGAATACTTTTGGTAATATAGTGTATATAGATGTCAAAAGACAATAGTTACCAAGTGATCCTGCAACAATTGGTTGATAAAAATGAAAAATACACACACACATATATATATATATATATATATATCGAAGAAAAGTCCACTAACATGCAATAAATGAATGCATATTTATTTTAAGGTTATGTTTTAATCTTTTAAATAATCAGACAGCTGAGGTAAGTGACCAGATTCAGCTTTTGCATCATATTTGATCCACAAATAATAAGTGTGAGGTTATTAGCAAAGATTTCTCTTCTTCTCTGTCCGTTTGTGGCAGATTTACAACATACGTTATCTGAGCGAAAGCTGCTCCTTTGAATGGACCTGCAGCTGCATTTAGAGAAACAGATCACAGGCTGAAGGGTTAGTGAGACGCTTCAACATCTAGTCTGTTTAAAGCTGCAGAAAAAATGGTTTTGAACACTCGGGGGCAGCGCAATAAGAACAAACACAAACACTGGCTCCATGTTTGGTCACCACCAACTCCAAAGACAATTAAAGCTGCAAGCAGCAACACCTGGAAAAATCCACAAAAGCAGCCATTTTGGATACGGCTGCCAAAAGCTAGTGACTGCAGAGCCTGAATAATCCACCAGGGGGCAGATGACAAGTCTCTAACTGGTGGTTTAGACCATAGACATATATACATAGACGCCTCATTGAGCACTGTCGTCTACTGGAGCGGCGTGCCTACAGGGCGGCCATCTTGGAACAGGGCCACTGGCTCCTACAGTGCATTACATCTATGGAGGAATGGTGTTTCTACACAATAAAAGTCATCATAAATCGCTCAGTTGAAGTCCAGCATCTTTAGGCACGTCCCTCAACAGTCGATACAGCGTCTATGTATATATGTCTATGGTTTAGACTACTTTACACAGACCCTAACGCCTTAGCCTGACGTACACCTCCCCAAAAAAGTAACGATGTGTCAAGTAGCATGTTTACGCTTTAGTATTTCCGGCTGCTTCGCCATCTCCGCAGTTTCAAATGAATTGTTATGGATCAATAAAGATGGAACACATCATGGAAAGGTTAACTGAGGACATTCTGAGATACTCTTCAAACATTTGTACGACTCGTCTTCTATGAATTTTCCAGGAAAGTGAAGCAGGAAGTAGAAATGAAAATGTCATGACTCTCACCGGTGTAGGCTACGTACGTAGGGTACGGTGTCTATGTCCTGCAGTTCCTTAGATGAGCCTTAATTGAATGCAACATGTTTTTCAGGTAAGTTTTGATCTTGTGGTCAGTGCAGAGGTCTCAGAAACTCATGAATCAAACTCAAACACGTTTCTGTTAGCAGTTCATTTATCGTATAAAACTCTGCAGTCAAATGCTTCAGACCTTGTGTTCGTGTTTTTCCTCCTTCCCCCTCTGTTTACCTCCCTCCCTCCCTCCCTCCCGCCGTGGCCGGTTTATTAAAGGGGTGAGTGTGACCTTTCTGGAGGCGCTGAAATGGAGCCAGGGCCAGAGACCAAACACCACCACCTCTCGTCTGCGTCCTCACCGTCTGCCTCACTTTAAAGCCGCTCTCCTTCCTCATCACTTTGCTTTATTGCTTCATGTCACAGTGAACTGACAGAAAAGAGCCTCCTCCTCCTCCTCTTCCTCCAGACACTCTTTGACCAATAATCCAACAAGCTCTGAGCAATAAAGACGCCAAAAAATAAAAAAATAAAAAGATTAGCTCCTCGTCCTCGTTTCACCTCAGCAGTAAATCCTTGGATTTCTTTCTTTTTTTTTGCATAACTGCATGCATCGCTTTTAAAATCATGCCTCCAGGACCATCTGTGTGCACCGTGATGGATTTCCTTTAAATTTGCATTTCTTTAAAAACATTTTATCCTCTGTGTTTAGTGTTGTGTTGATCCGTCAGCAGAAAACTTTACATGGAGCCCAGACACGCTGACGAAGGTCTTTACAACTTCACAGAAACATCTACGTTCTAGTAAACAACACAAACCAGCAGCAGCAGCAAGGTCTCCACCTGGTCTGAATCTAAACGTGTCTCCACCTGGTCTGAATCTAAACGTGTCTCCACCTGGTCTCAGTGTGTGTGTCTGTAAATGAGCAGCAGCGCCATCATGTGGTCAGTAGAATATTAATGGATCTCTACCTACCACTGGATTAGAACCATCAACAGCTGCTTGGTGACTTGGAGACATGATCCACATTTAGGAACCAGATGGAAACACTCTCACATGAGAACATCTGATTTATTTATGATGGAAGTTGATTTAGACAAAGAAAGAAAGAAAGAAAGAAAGAAAGAAAGAAAGAAAGAAAGAAAGAAAGAAAGAAAGAAAGATGGAAGACATTAATTAAACAAAGATGGAAGGAGGAGGGAAGGAAGAAAATTAAGAGAGAAAGAAAGAATGGAGGAAGGAAGGCAAGGGAAGGATGGAAACAAAGGGAGGGAAGGAAGGAATACAGGCTGAAAAGGACAGAAGGAAGTAAGGCAAGAAAAAATGTGAAAGAAAGAAAGAAAGAGAGAAAGAAAGAAAGAATGAGGAAAGGAAAGAAATTAAATGGATAAATAGATAAGAAAGGAAGGAAGGATTAAAGAAGGAAGAATGGCAAGAAAGACAGAAGGAAGGATGGAAAGAAGGACGGGAAGAGTGAGGGAAGGAACGAAGGGAGGAAGGTATGAAAGAAAGATGGAAGGGGAAGGGACGGAAACAAAGGGAGGGAAGGATGGAAAGAAGGAAGGAAGGAATGACTCTATAAAGAATGATTCTTGGTCATTCCACGTTTCTAACGTCTTAAAAACTAAAAAGTTTAAATTTTCTTGTTTGACACTGACAAATACTCGCCCCACCAATAAAGGTCTCAGGATGGTCTCAGGACCAGGTCCTCCTCTAGACGGAAAAGTGAGGTCAAACACAGAAAAACAAAATGCTCTTTGATCTGGAAGAGTCCAACATTAGTGGCTGAAAGTGAACCAGTCCTGTACCCATTGACTTCCATCCTCTTAGTAACGTACTGTCATGTCCTGTCCTCTTATTGTCATCTATTGTCCTGTCCTCTGTCTCATCATGTCCACCTGTCTAGGGACTGAGGATGCAGATTAGCATTGTTGCTATAATCTGTCATATTTACGTCTATAGCTGTCTGAATAAATGTTCATCAATGTGCTGTAAATAAATAAATAATTACAAATAAACCTCTCTTGCCCCCTTTTCTCTCAGTGGGGCTGATGTGGGGGGTATTTTTGGTATTTCTGGTAGGTAAGAGGATTAATGGGTTATTTCCACGCATGCATTGTGTCTGCTGTTTAATCTGGTCTTTGTCTGTCCTCTTCCTCGCCTCAGTCTTTGACGTTTTATTCTCTGATTCTTTGTCCAGCCTCCGTCCCTTCCACTCCACTTCCCTCCTCCAGGGCTCTCTCTGTCTCGGTCTCTCTTTAACACCTCATCTCATCATCCCATCTCTTTCTCACCAGCTCTGACATGCTTACATAAGACAGCTGGTTGTGAAATCAATTACCATTGCATTACAGCAGCTATATTCAGCGCCGTGACGCCGCCGGGTGCAAAGATACCGACGCCGCCCTGCTAGGATTGTTGTCTAGTGTGACTTTCATCTGTGGCCTCGTTGTTCTGTAAATCTATTGTCATCAAAACCTGCAGAGGTTCTTAAAAACGTTTCATCTAAGTCTCCAGCTCTGAAGGACTGGTTTAAATATCTTTAATGTCTTCATCCTGTTTTTCAGTCCCAATTGAATGTAACTCTGACAATCCATTAGTGTCCAGAGACTCCTTTGAGGACAACGACGTCCTCGTTTTATCCAGAGAAGACAGAGCAGTAATAGGTGGTGTCAATTTGACAGCGACAGTCCAGATCCTAACGCCGTAGCCCAACGTGCACCTAACAAGAAATACAACTACGCGTCACGGCAAGACGTAATTGGTAGCAGCGTGTTTCCTCTTTAGTATTTCAAGCTGCTTCTCCATCTCTGCAATTTTCAAACTGATTGTCTTGGATCAATAAAGATGCAAAACATGCAGGAAAGGTAAACTGAGGAGGTTCAGAGATGCAAACATTTGCACGACTCATCTTCAGTGAAATTAAGACAAAAGTTTAAGACGTCATTCTTTAAAGTGAAGCAGGAAGTGGAAAATGAACCCGACTTTAGCGCCAACCTAACCCCCAGAAGTGCTCCCTGGGTGCAGTCCTTAGAGGCTGAAGCCACTGCTCCAACAAATGTACGGGCCACACAGCAGGAACTGGAGCTTCCCTTTTGCAGGACAGTTAAAGGTTAAATTAATATTATTATAGTGTTTGGTTTGCGTTGTTACGGATCAAGCCAGGCGGACGAGCGCACAAGTATTAATGACGACTTGCACAGATGTAGGTCACAACATCTAAGAGACGTCTAAGAAGTTTCACCCCTGTTCCAGTCACAGTCTGGTCATTAATCTGGTCATTAACAGACTCTAGTCATGTGAGTTCCAGTTGGACATCACCTACACATGTTCCTATTTAAACCCCACCTCAACCACCAGCCTTTTAGAACCAAAAACTTTCTTGAATCATCTCTGAGAGCGTCCAGCTGCCTCTCTTTGAGTTTTTGGACCGAGGGTGGAATACTTTGTTTAGTATGTGCAGCCAGAGGAGAGCTCATCCTACTTTGACCGGAGAGAACGGAGCAGGTGCATCGTCTCAACATGTTTACATTTCTGCACAGTTTCACAGCTGAGGAAGTCAAACAGTTTTTCATTTTAACTCTTCTTTTGAACCGTGTGGTGATGGTTAGATCAGTCCTTTACTGAGGGGCTACTAACGGCCAGAATAATCAGTCAAAACTAATCTAGTCCAGTCTGTGGTAAAACTACCGAGCTGGAAATAAGCCCCTCCCCTTTTTGTTTTGCGTTTCCTCTGGATGTCATAACACCTTTGAGATGTTCAGACTTTTATCTGGGTTCTTTGTGGTTTTTTTCTCAAGTTTAATACGTCTCATGTCTGATTGATTTCTTTTCTTAGCTTTTCTAACATCTGGATCTGGAAGCTCCCGTTCACACCTTGCATTAGCATCAGTCCTGGGTGATCTGACAGCACAGGTGTGAACGAATGTCACCCAGAATGGATGTTAATGAGAGGTCTGAATGGATGCAAAGAGGAAGTGAGGGTGGGACGCTCTCCTTAATATCGTGTAGGTGACTCATCAGAGGATGGACATGGGCCTTCTGAGGGTGTCCTGTTGTTAGTGGAGGGTCTTTGAGGGGAGGAGCCTCTGTGGATCATCCCACAGATACTTGATCAGTTTGGGATCTAGTGAATGTGGAGGCCAGGTCAACACCTTGTGCTGTTCTTCTTCCTAAAGTGTTTTTGTGGCTGCATCCTGCTGGGGATGCCTGCTGCCATCAAAGAGTGTCATTGCTATGGGGTGGGGGTGCCTGGTCTGGTCTAGGTGGGTGCTACATGTCTAAGTAACATCCACACCAATGATCCAGAAGTTTCCCAGCAGAACATTGAACTGTCACATGATGGTTTAAATGTTATTGACTTCTCCTGTCAGCAGTCATAATGTTGTGGCTGATTGGTGTGTACTGTATATATAAGCCAATAGGGCAGCTGCAAGGTGGGTTTGGTCATGTGGCATTGGGAAAACCAATCACATACCTCCACATTCATAAATATACCAGCCAGGTTTATGATCATGTTGTTTCAGGCCTATCATTGAACCAGACAGACGAACTAGAGGAATGGAATATAAAAAGAAGATTTATAAAGAGGTTTAATAAAAGACACAAAGGTGCAGGGATGCAAAACACTAATCTAACGAATGAAAGCTTAAAAAAACTAAAATAAATCAGAAACCAGTCGTCATTCTGGTTAAACTGCCACCCCCTCCTCTGCCTATGACCAGATGGACTCTCAGGGTCGTTCTGCAGCGTCTCATTGGCTGATTTAACTGCGAGCGCTTCGAGGTGAACAGCGAGGCATGTGGCCGTCACAGTCCGGTCTCCACAGAGGACGGCCCGATTTCAAAGCCTTTCCTCGTCCCCTCGTCCCGCCGTCATCAGGCAGCCAAGGAGTCAGCGGGCGACGAGTTATTTACGGCCTGTTTTTCTGCGCTCACAACGGAGAGCGCTGCCAAAGAAACAACAACAACAACAACGACAACAACAACGACAACAACAACAGCAGCTGATTTAAGAGTTTGATTCTCTAGTTTCTGGAGGGACGTGTCTCAGGGAGAACAAAACAGACCTGTCCTCGTTTTCTTCCTCTCTCCCCTTTCGCCTCTTTTCTCTCGCTAGGTCTTAGGTCTCCCAGACAGCGTTGCCATGACAACACGCCTCATTCCCGTCGGCTCTGGCTCACCTTCTCTTTTTTCCTTTCCTTCACTTTACATCCGTTTTCCCACCGTTTCTTTTCTTTTAACCTTTCATTTTCCGTCTGATTTGTGTTTTGACGGCGGTTTATCGACAGCCCGTGAAATCAAAGAGCGCAGTGATGAATTACGACGAGCCACTTAAAGATTCATTGAAGTAATTTGTCACCAGGTGGGATGATCTGTCAATGGAGCGTTTTGCTGCATTGATTCTAGAGTTAAATCTTATTTTCACATCAACGGAGGGGGAAAAAAAAAGCCCCAAGCTGATGAATAGGTCCTGTGTGTCCTATTCAAGCTGAGTTATTATGTCGGTGCAGCGTAGTAACGACCAAAACACCACATTTATCCAAACAAGAGGTGGCTGGGGTGGATGGTGGGTGAAGAGAACACGTCAGTCTTTGACTAGAGGCCGTTGTTCACATTCAGAGTCTGTGATTAAAGAAAAAAAAGCTTTTGTTTGTTAAAGATAATGAAAGGTTCTGCTGTGGTTTTGCTTCATGAATACATTATTCACCAACATCTCGTCCTCACATTAACAGAAAACACATTTCAGAGACTCCGACTGATATAGAAAAGATATATCCTTTGTATTTTATCAAGTCAAAGCCACAGTCATCAACTCAGATTAGGTTTAGGGAAAGGATCGATAGTGAGGCTAAAGAACTGGGCCTTCGTTGTCATGGTTACGTGAATAAACACACCATTGAGGTTTTGGGGTCGGTGTTTAAAATGGAGAAAGAAAAGCTCCTGATGTAACCCCTAAAGCTTGTATGAAAACCTGTGATAAAGTAGAAATTTACATTATTATCCTTGCCTAAGATTTCTTATCAATTAGATTTTTTATTTCAGTCTTTACTCAGGATGGGAGATACGGACTAAAAGATTTATCCTGATAATTTCTGGTATTTATCAGGGTAACAATAAATAAATAAACACCAGTTCATCCTAATCTTTCTGACTCTAATGCATCAAGTTTGAGTTGTTGTTTTGTTCTCTGACTCTTTGGATGAAGTCGACGCTGCTTCTGCATCTTTGCTCATTTTCTGTCTTTCTTCATCTTCTGGTTTGTGCTTGTGTTTGAGGTGGTGGAACAAATTAGTGCTGTTACTGTCCTTTTTAGTCACTATTTGTTTGCAAACCTTGCATGTTGTAATTTGCTGCTCCGCGTCAGACTTTTTAACCCCTTCATGCCTAGTGTCGCTTAAAACCAACCAGATAATGGAGGTGGAGCCTCGTTTAGGAACGAGCTCCTCTCTGCCGGCGTATCTGCTCCACCTTCCACCATTGTCAGTTTGTTAATATTCCACACGTGTTGGGCTGAGAGTGTGTCGTTCACATATATACGTCATCAATGGGAATTTATGGTTTTTATCACGGGATGACATATTCTTACCGTGGAGAATGTTTTAGACGATATATCGTAAATGATGAAATATCACACATCGCTAGTCTGTACATTAGCAAATTGTGCACATTGTAGAATCCATAAAAATAAAACATTTCCTCCTTATGGCTGTTTGAAGCGCATAATACAGGCATCGTGTTTGTTATTTGTCATATATTTACCACCATATGCCCACTACATGGAGGCAAAGGACCAGATTTGAAACTGAGGTGCAGATCCTATCAGGCAGGGCACCACGTGGTGCATAGCTGTTGGAAAATCAGGCACAAAAAGGCAATAAAAGGTAATAAAAATCATGTTGCAGGTTAAAGTCCAGTGTTTTGCTGACCCATTCATCCACCCCAGACGTGCCAAAGCACCGTTCATACTTACTGCTGCCACTAGGGGGCATTTTAACAATTAAATAAATGAACACAAGCGAGTCATGGGACGTTTTAATGATCTGGCAGGCGATGCACTTCAGTTATGTACACTGTGACCTGTCAGTGTCAACGAGCCCAAACTCAATCATGCTGCACACTCTTACCAAACAACCACATATGAAAACGCTGTGCACTAAACCCGATCAATCACACGTTATTGACAGTGAACACAGTCACTGCAGGGCACATCGGCACACATACGTGTACTGCACCATTTCATTTTCATGATATTAACTCACGGTTCATCTCTCGCTGCTCTTCAGTTTTAAATCACACACAGCGTCCTCTTTTGTTCTCCATTCACGAGCGCAGTCTGCCAAATTACACATCTCACAGTTACGCCATGGTAACCTTTTCCCTCTTTCTTATTTTCCTCCTCCACCAGTTCATGTGAGGTTATGAAATGCCATCTGTATTGTCTTACTCGCTGACACAGTGTGCTGTTCAGATTTAAAACATTTATAGACGCACATCTGACACAGCTGAGGAGCTCTTACGTTCCATGCGTTACATTTCAGGTGAGTCAGACATATGAATATTTTTATGGTGAAGCCCTGTACAGATGTACAAATTTGATTAACTGTAACTCGTGTTACTTCACCCAAATTTTGCTTTTTCCAATCACAACCACCTCATAAGAGACTGGAGGTGATGTGGTGACCAGAGACCGTGAATGTTAAGGAAGGTCAGTCAGCTGGTGCGATGGCCTGACCAGTGGGAGTTCCCCAAACATTTACCACACTGTCCACAACTTTAGTTCCTACCACCAAATTCACTACACTGATAGCGGGACTGGACCATCGATTGGTACTATCAATCAGTAAAGTGTATAATCCAACATTTCCTCGTAACTGGTGGACGTAGAGCAGAGTGTGTCATTCATTCGATGAAAATGACTCAGGCTCCAAACTCGCAAGATGGCGCGCCCATATCCCTGGGAAAACCGCATCAGTTTGGCCAATGAGAGGAAGAGGAGACGTGTTGTGCCTTTTTATATACAGTCTATGATTTTTCCAAACAATTTATATCCCAAATATAAACACAAGACAGAGACATAAAGCAAAACCAGTAGGTAACCATAGTGTTAAAGAACACTCTAAAATTTATTGCAGTCGAGCAGGTTTTCCATAATAGTTTTAAAGGTCACGGTAACTTTGCAGAATTTATTTTTTTACAGTTTGCTGTGTGACTGAAAGCAAACACTAAACATTCCTGACTGGAACAACCATTAGGACTTTGGGCAACTTGCCGCCTGACCTCAGAAACTACCCACGTCACTACGATAGAAAATGATTCATGGAGAAATTATGTGTTTTGGAGAGTTGCAGGGTGTTTGCACTTTTTGGACCTTTATACATTGTTCTTCAGCTTAGGTAGAGAGTGCAAAGACAGTGTGATCCATACAGACACGTTACAATATAATGCACCAGGCTGAATTGTGATAAACAGTCATGTATGGACTGATGGATGGATTAATGCCCCAGTATCTGTGGCTACAGTTGCCCAGCGACAGGGAAGCACTTTAAGTGGATGCAGGGGACAGCAAAGAGCCTCAGAGAGAAACTTCCTGTCGGACAGGAAATCAATAGCACAGTCATGTGGAGGGGAAGCATCTGATCTGATGTACAATCACTGAATCGATGCTTGGAAACTGGGACAACACAAAGAGAGTGAGGTCGCAGAGGGACAAACATATAAGGACAGACTGTGACGGTAAACAGGTCAGAGTTTAGAGACACAGCAGAGACCAAGCTAATGAAAGACGCAGAAGCTTTAATCGAAGCTGTCACGTTAAATATTCTCTGTAATAATTCTGCTTGCTCAACAATGCAGAGTGCTGAGTAGAAGGTGGAGGAGCTCAGGTCTCCTGGCTTTGCTCTGGCTCTGACAGGTGACAAGGTTACAGACGCTGCTCAAGTGTATTAATTAGACATATGGCTGCCACAGTGCAAAGAGGGTAACAGCCCTCCAAAGGATATGAATGTTCACACACTGCCTCCAGCTCACTGTGACACAAAAGAACACACACAACGCTGCTACATGCTTCGACTGGCTGGTGATAACGTGACAAAACAACAGAGGTCGCTTCACGTGAGCCAGGACAGCAGCTCTGAAGAGTAAAAACATAAATGACAAGATGGAAAATCAAACAAGGCGTCATCACTTTATCCAACGCGACAAAAGTGAAGCCAAACTACCAGAAATGGGTGCAGCCATCTCGTGGAGATGTGGTATCGAGGTCCAACTGAGCCACTGCCATCTTGACTCTCTTGTACCGTCATGGACATCATTATTATTTTGTAGATCGGAGCAGCTACTACCTCCAACAGAATACTTGCTTGAATACGTGCTATACTGTGAAGCCAAAGTACAAGAGAAATGTGTGCCGCCATCTTGTGGAGACGTGGCATCTAGGTCCAAATGTGAGCAACAAGCTGACTCTCTTCGTGGAGATCATTATATTTTGTAGACATTTTGCTGGCTAGCTTCACAGCAGCTTCTATTTCCAAATAGTTGTGGTCTTTGGGCGGGGGCGGGGCAAGAGGCTGAACATGAACTAGGCGTTAAGGTCCAAATGTTAGCAACGAGCTAACACTGTTAATTTCACGTAGCCACTGCCATCTTGGTTTTCAAATACTTCAACATGGAGATCATTATTTTGTAGATATTATGCTAGCTAGCTAGCTTCATAGCAGCAACTATTTCATATAGAATAGTTATGGACAAAGGTGAAGCCAAAAATACAAGAGAAATGGGTGTTGTCATCTTATGGACACATGGCATCAACGTCAATGGAGGTCATTATTATTCCGTAGATGTTTTTGCTAGAAAGCTAGCTTCATAGCAGCTACTACTTCAAATAGAAAAGACGTGGTCTTAGGGCGGGGCAAGAGGCTGGACTGAGGTAGACCTACTGAAGACTTGAACTAGGAGTCACCAGTTTCTCCTACTGGACAAAGGTACAGCCAAAAATATGAGATACATGGGTGCTGCCGTCTTGCGGAGTCATGGCATCGAGTTTCAAATGTTAGCAACAAGCTAACACTGTTAATTTCGTGTAGCCACTGCCATCTTGGTTTTCTTATACTTCATTGTGGAGATCATTATTAATGTGTAGATGTTTTGCTAGCTAGCTAGTTTCATAGCAGCTACTATTTCAAATAAAATAGTTGAGGACAAAGGTGAAGCCAAAAATACGAGAGAAATGGGTTCTGCCATCTTGTGGAGATGTGATATTTAAAAAGGTTCGTTTTTAAAAATCTGTGGTTCTTTGAGGCTACATATATTTACTTGGTCTAAAAATTCAAGTCAAATGTCCCCCTTCTATTGGCAGATCATTCTTCTTATTTTAAGTAATATATCCCCCATTTCTGCAGTTTTCTGATTGTGCGACTCGTCTGCTGTAGTTCTGTTGGGTTTTCTTTGTGTACCTTGTTTCTGTGAGCTCAGACTTTAATACTCTTAAAAGCAGAATAAAGAAAATCTGACTTACAGCAAAGAACCGGGACCCATCTCAAATAAAAGAAGCTAAACATTGGCTCGGTAAACTCTCTGAGGAGCTCCTTTTTCTCGCTGACTGCATGTTGACTTTCAGTGGTTGGTGTTATTGAACTAAGTAGACATGATTCCTGGAGGAGCTTCCTCCAGCCTAGCAGAGCGGAACAGTTAATCCTGACTGACGTACCATCAGCCTGTTGGTCTGTGCACACAGGTTGAAGTGGAAACGATACACCTGCTTAGATGCAAAAATATTTATGTATAAAAATCACGATCCTGCTTCCAAATGTTTTCAAATCACGATTAGTAACTCGGCTATTTCCACCATTTCAAAAGGAGATTTTTAATTATTCATAGCGTCTGAACGTCTGGAAGAGTCTTCTGAGGCCATGAAGTGACCCAGAGCGGAGATATCAATGTCAGAGTGGAGGATTAAGTATTAAATATTAAATACCAGCTCGCAGCTCCAGACTGAAATGTTCAGCAGCACTTTCTCTCCTGGTATAAAAAGCTTCCTTGTCAGAGTTGCCAGATGAAAGCACTGTATCTCTAAAAGGAGTCACACATTGCCGCCAGAAAGTCAGCGTTACAGGAAGAAAGGTGCACTCAAGCTTATCCAGGCATTACAGGAGCGAAAGAATAATGAAAGAAAGCAGACGCTGGGAGTGTCCGGTCACTATTTTTACCTCTCAGTTCGGGCATCAGAGTTTGAGTCTAGGGGCGAGTTTTCCTGCCCGAGAGCTGGGCATCGTGGGTAAAGCTAGCGTCAGTCTAGATGTGAGAAGAGGACAAAGCACTGAGCCGCTAATCTCCAGTCGTATTGATTCATTTACTCTGAGGACTGGCAGGTCTCTAAAGGACACATCTAATAGCTTTAAACCCCTTTAATGATACCTGGAATTAATCTTGAGACCTTTTAAAAAGCCCTTCTTCAAAAGAGAATTGTGGTTTATTTCAATCTGGTGTGCTTTGCATTCATTTTGAATAAACCAAAGTGTGAATATGATTTCTTTTCAATTAGTCTGTGAAGGTTCTCAGTCATTCAGGCCGTTGGGGTTAAATAGGAACATCTGCTGGTGTTGTCCATCAGAAACTCGATTTGAACCTAGTTAACAACCAGATACTGACTTATGACCGGAAGGAAACTGTTTAGATCTTATTGAACGGTACTCTAAGAACCCATTACTGACCAAAGACTCTAGTCTCAACGCGAAACATCCTCAGGAAAACCAACAGACTGCTCTGTCCTCAGTTTTCTGGATATTTCTTTTCAATTTTTGTTTTCAGAAACCCAGCATGTTCATCTGTCTTTCTGTTTGCGCTAGATTGGTCATATATGCCATGAAACAGATGTCTACAGACATTGATGAACAGAAGAACTCGAGGAGTTTTTGTTCACAGTTGTTTGCAGACACAGAAACAAAACGGTAGCAGCGATAGAGACGCAATGAAATGATGAGAATGAGTTGTAGCAGTGATAGAAGAAAAAAACCTTTGGTGACAAACTAATCTCAACTTTGAGGTGACACAATTTAGGCAATCCCCAGTGAGAGAACAACTGATTGATTCACCAGAACACAGGTTTTCTGTGGCCAAGGTACGTGTTACCCTCTCCACACTACATTAACTCTGACAGAAAGATTTATTGAACCGAATCCAGTCGACTCCAGGAGAAGACAAAGAAGACAAGGACAGACTTTAGGAAGACACAGGAGGGATGATGAACTTTAACATCAGATCAGGGGGCATCTCTGTGTGTTTATATTTCTGACCATTCTTCCAGAAGCTCATTAGTGAGGTCAGACTCTGATGCTGGACTAGAAGGCCTGGCTCTCAGTCTTCACTCGAATTCATCTTCTATCAGGTTGAGGTCAGGACTCTGAGCAGGCCAGTCAAGTTCTTCCTCACCAAACTCTCTCATCCATGTCTTTATGGACCTCAGTCATGATGGAACAGGAAGGGTCCATCCCCAAACTGTTCCCTCAAAGTTGGGAGCATAGAATTGTTCAAAATCTGAAGCATTCAGAGTTCCTTTCACTGGAGCTAAGGGGCCAAGCCCAGCTCCTGAAGAACAACCCCACATCATAACCCCCCATCCACCAAACTTCAGACAAGTACCGTTCTCCCGGCAACCACCAAACTTAGATTCATCCATCAGATTACCAGATGGAGAAGCTTGATTCATCCCTCCACAGGAACACGTCTCCACTGCTCTAGAGTCCAGTGGTGGCGCAGAAAGCTGGTGACCTCTGAGAACTATGAGCCTCAGCATCCTCTGACCCTGCTCTGACATTTAACTGACACTTCCTGGCTGAGTTGCTGTCGTTCCCAGTCTCTTTCTCTTTGTTATAATACCACTGACAGCTGACTGTGGAATATTTAGTAGCGAGAAAATTTCACAACTGGACTTTCACAATAGAACATTGGAATTCACTGAGCTCCTAAGAGCGACCCATTATTTCAGCAAAGTTTGTAGAAGCAGTCTGAATGAATAGCTATATACACCTGTGGTCATGGAAGTGATTGGAACACCTGAATTCAATTATTTGGATGAGTGAGAGAATACTTTTGGTAATATAGTGTATGCGCCCATCTTTGAAGGAGTGTGCTGGGTGAATGAAGATCTGACACCATCATGTCCATATAGTAGTTACCCACCTCATTAATTCCTACTTATTAGAAGCATAGACAAGAAGTCAGGAGTACTCAGGTGGTCTTCAGGTGGTTTTATTTCAGTAAAGGCTGACTTGTGTCTTTTTGCTTCACAAACACAGCGGTGTGTTCTCACAGCTGCGACTTTGCTCAGCATATTTGAACTCAGTGAGAAACGTTGGATAACACAACCTGCACTGATGCTGAAAGCCTGTGGCAGTAAAATAAAAAGCTGAGGCAACACTTTTTGGTTGCCTGTAGCTCTTATCACCAGCGCCGTGTAGAAACCCCGACAATAGAATCAGCAGCTTTAAACACAATCAGGGTCAAATGCAGCAAGGGCAGAGGGCTGGTCACAGCAAACCGAGCACGTCTGTGTTTAATATTAAAGCCTTGTAAATGCTCTCTGCTGCTTGGCTGCTTACTTAGCTGCTTTTATCTGTTTATCTAGTCAGGGTCTGAGGACACCTGGAGGGCAGATCCAGCAGGACTACGACCAGTCCAGTTTAATATTATATTCCTGTCACCAGGGTAAAAATCAATTACTGGTCATAACATCTAGGAGCAACAACCGCTTGGCTGCAAAACAAAGCAGCGTTTGGGAATGTCTTCAGCTACATTAGAGAATTATAGAGTCTCGAATGACACCAGGAACACTGACTGTGTATAAAGATGGACGTCACCTACATATTATGTTTCCTGACGTTCTCATTTTTGCGTGAGTCAACCCAAGTTCATCAGCAGCAACATGATTGTATCTAAGTTGACTTACAAAGTTGTTTCTTCACGTGCAGTGAGACAATGCTAGCTAACATTTACGAAAACTTGTGAAAACAATTGACTATACTGGAAGAAATCTCCATCATCAGCTAAATGTATCTTGAAGAACAGTTTTGAAGCTCAGTGTGGCGTCTCCGGCTGCCTCCATCTTAGTTTTGCCTGACCAGCTAACTCCCAGCTAATTTAAAAGAGCTAGCAAGCTAGAGTGTGAGTAGAGCTGAGGCTAAAGGAAGCTAGCAAACTGTTAGGACACCCTGTAAATCAAAGCAGCCACAACCCAACCTTAATTATGTAGAACTTCACTAAAAGGGAAGAATCTACGGCATCAACAACAAGATTTGCGTCTAACAAAGTATTTTTTTTTGTAAGTATTTGGACATTAGACATTACTGGGTATGCTTGAGAAACCAATGTCACCTATGTGCTTTCTCAAGAACAGTTTGAAGCTTAGTGTGGTGTCTTGAGTGGTCGCCATCTTGGCAGAGGGTGATATGGTCAACTAGGAACCAGAGAGTACACCCACCTGTCTCTCAAACCAGCCACGTCCTTAATTATGTATAACTTAACTAAAGGAAATAACATGCTATTTCACAACTTGGCTAACAGCACTGCTAGCTTACTTTAAGCAAGACTTGTGATTGAACCACCATTAACCTCACTCATGTTGCTTGAAACAGTTTTGAAGCTCAGCGTGGCGTCTCCCGCTGACGCCATCTTGGCAGTCCATGACTTCACCTAACTCCACACGAGCTAGCAACCTGTCACTCAAAGTAGCCACGCCTCTAATTGTGCATAACTTTAATCCCTGTCAGATTAGACTCAAACTAGTTGCATTTTAGCCAGGAAACAGATTATTCTTGCTAATCTCGGATGTACGACGTTCAGGTTTTCAGGTCGTACCCAGTCTAGTCTGAACCCTGCATAAGGTAGGCCACTGTTAAGACTCAGGCAACTGTGTTATGGATTTAGCATACGTCTTAGATGGACATATCCATTTGAGAGGTTACATGTTGGTGAAGGAGGGGTAGAAGCATGTAGGCGAGAAGAAATGATTCTCCAAGTTTTGTTCCTTATTACTCATAGATTATAGTTGGACTGAGCTGCCTCTGTCACTATCACACCAGTGATTCATGACGTTCACTGAGAATAACTCGTCTCATGGATCAGAAAAGATGAAACTGAAAGGTCACATCTGCCTGTCACTAGTCATCTTGCTTCTTGACGAAGGATTAGTAGTGAAGCCTTGCTGACAAGTGTGACATTAGCCTCTGAACATTCGCTTCACCCTAAAGACAGCTGCTACGTTTTATTTAATGTTCACACACCGTGGCATTCATTTATTTGGCCCTAGATGAATGGCACAGTTGGACCGTGCGAGAGAATCAAATGTCTCTTCTAGAGGTTGTGTTTCTATGATCCACCCACGGTGCTGCCGAGCGGATGCCAGCAGGGCAGACGGGCAGACTGGCATGTGGCCACCGTCAGTACACTCATGGGGGAAGGGAGCGTTCGCCGGACGCCTTCCTGAACCGAACGGATGAACAAGGTGTCGGTGGTTTCCTCATCAAACAAGAGACAAACTAAGAAGGGGCTTAAACTCAGAGAACGCCAACAGCAGCAATCGAAACTGAGGCACTAATTATGCAGCTGTGTGTTTAGAAGAGTTTAGCAGCTTGGTGGATTAATAATTCATTTGGGCAAAGATCTGATTAGGAAGGAACGCAGTGCTGTGGGACCCAGATGCAGGACGGAGGGAGGCAGGACCAAAGAGCAAAACGATTTTAATAAACACTGCCAGACCAAAAACTAAAGGCTCCACTACAAAAACATATGAGGAACACAAGGAAAAGCATGACGGAACAAGCAGCAGTAACATCACAGATGACCTGACAGAGAAGAAAGAGAAAGGCAGGGTTATTTATATACACATGGAAGAAGGAGTTAACGAGGCACAGGTGAAACTAATGTGGGCGGAGCCACAAGGAGAAACCAATCAAATAGTCAAAGGTGGGGAAAAACAGGAAGTAAAGCAAGACAAGAAACACCAAGGAAGAACAAAATAAGTGCAACTGAAGAAAACACATGCAACACGTGCAAGTAAAGAAATGAAAGAAATGTTCCCAGAGATGCTTGATGTTCAAAGCTTTCTTGTTTTTGGATTTTTGCTACTCGTCAATGGTGTCAGAAATTACAATTAATAATATCTAAACATTTATTCCGACCATTTTCTCACCTGGAGTCCAGCCCAGCTACCACACCAACAGATCTTTGCGTGGAGCAAAGTTTATCTGGAATCTCTCTGTTGGGAACTTATTCTGCTTTTGCAAATATCTGTCGGGCCAATCAGATCTTTGTGGGGGCGGGGCTTAATGTGGTGATGGACAGAAGAATAACAACTAAATGGCTGCCATGTTGGTTAATTGTTTGGTTTATGAACGCAGGTTTCAAGCTGATGTCTTGTTTTATCGGAGCAAAATTCCGAAATGCAAAGATTTTTTTAGTTTTCTGTGATAAATCACAAAGAAGTCTTTGTTTTTGCTCCAGAAATGATTAAAGTTAATCTCTAAAACTATGACCAATGAGATACATCCAGGAGTTATTTCAAAATAAATTGTTTAGTCCAGGGGTGCCCACACTTTTTGGGCTTGTAAGCTACTTTTGCAATGACCAAGTCAAAGTGATCTACCTGTATATATATAGTCATATTAATATTTATATTAATTGTTGTTACAGCGTTAAAGATGAATGTTTGTCTTGCTGTTTGTTTTAGAGTTGCAACAGATAAATGTTTTAGACCAGGGGTGCCCACACTTTTTTGGCTTGCGAGCTACTTTTACAATAATAATAATAATAATAATACATTTTATTTATAACGCACTTTACATCAAATCAATGACCTCAAAGTGCTACAATGCATATAAAACAACATAAATAGTATAAGAGGATCTATCTATCTATCTATCTATCCATCCATCCATCCATCCATCCATCCATCCATCCATCCATCCATCCATCCATCCATCCATCCATCCATCCATCTAGATACATTAATTGTCATATTAATTGTTGCTACAGTGTTAAAAGCTCTATCCATCTTTGTTTTTATTTTTATCAAGAAAAATTGGTACACTGCACCTTTAGAAAAATAGCGCTGTGTCTTTAAGAACGGTAGTCTTGAGTTGTCGTTGAAGTTGGGCGTTGCTGTGGATGTGTACCGCTGAATTGAGGGCGTGTTGCAAATATAAAGTAAAAATAAAAGATGAACGCTTGGTTTGGTGTTTGTTTTTGAGTTGCAACAGATAAATGTTTTAGACTAACATCTAAAAAAAGTTTTCATTGGCACGCGATCGGCCCGCACACGACGTAATGAGCACCCCTGGTTTAGTCTATAAAAGTCTCTGCATCACAAACTGTCAATAGTCGCAAAAGTCCCAAAATAGTTTAGTCTGAAAGTCAAACCAATATCCTCACACAGAACTCTTATGGGGAGGAAAGTTGGAATCTCTCTGGTGGGAACCAATTATGCTCCTGCACGGATCTGTCGGACCAATCAGATCGTTTGGGGGGCGTGGCCTTATGTGGTGATGGACAGAAGAATAACAACTAAATGGCTGCCATTTTGGTTAATTGTTTAGTTTATGAAATGTCGAAAAGTTGATGATCAGAACTCACAGGTTTCAAGCTGATTTCCTGTTTTATCTGAGCAAATTCCAAAACGCAAAGATGTTTTAGTTTTCTTTGACTCTGTTTTTGCTCCAGAGATGGCTGGAGTTGTCTTGGAGTTGCTCAGCCAATAATGGCTTATTTACATGAGCATATCAAAAGTATAATTAAACATAAATAAATTCAAGATATTTTTATTGTAAATCATATTTTTTTCTTCTTTTTAATGACTTCAAACTAAATTTTTTGTCTTGCTGTTGCTTCCTCTGCCGGAAATTTCAGGAGGCGATACAGAAACACAAGCACACACATTATTATTTTTAGCTTGATGGATAACGATCCAGACATTGCAGGCATCTCTATTTTTATCCTGGACAAATAATGAATAATGAATGCGTCAAGTAATCGAGAAAATTCTCTCCCACTTCTGGTTCAGCATCAAACTGTACGTCTGAGTTTTCCTTCTGCGTTTGGTCCAGTTCGCCGTATCCAGGCCAGCGTCCTGTTTCCGTGCATTATGTGGAGCTCGTGTTGTGCCGGCTTCAATTTTAATAGACGTCCTCCATTAGCGGCCACAGAGAGGCCCAGCACACACACTCAATAACCAATATGCTTCATGCACTTAATGAACGGATGATGACTTCCACCCTGAGCACACTCTGTCTGTACACATACTGCAAACACGCCGAGGCTCCCCCAACAAAGACGGAAATAGAATACTAATAATTAGAATAACATGCATGCAAAGACGTGCGCAACAAGCAGCTCCTTCCAGACCTGTTGACTCATACGATCACACATCTCAACGCCCAGGATATTAAAGCTAATGGAGCACACATACTGAGAGACAATACAACAAAATATTAAAGAAAATCTACGTCTGTGCATGTGTGATGACTGGACATGTTAAATATGACACATGACAGTTTTCCTCATTGCAGTTCCAGCATGAAAGTATTTGTCTGGTCCAGTTCTTCCATTCCTTTTAGTTTAAGATGACGGTAGATTATACACAAGCTTTTAAGCGCATGTATTCAGAATCCCTGCATCCATTAGCACTGAGCTAGCATCTAACGTAAAGGCTAATGTCGTACAGTAACTAGCCCCAGTTTAGATCTGAAAGAGCAGAAGCAATGGAGAGGTAAGCTAATGATGCATGTGAGGCAACGTTGGATTTCATTTACGATCGTTGTTTGTGTTCGTGCGCATTGGGTAAAAGTTTAAAAATGGATTATGATAAGACAAAAAAAGCAGAAATTAGCCATTTGGACAATATTATTAGCATTGTGTTAGCATAGACTTAGCAAACTGGAAAGCTTGGCGTCTGTAGAGACTGAATTTGAACTCTGCACAGTTTATTTACGGACTCGTTTAATTTTGGTCGGCACTTTTAAAGCATATGATTGAACAAAAACATTCATAACAAGGAAAGTACAATCTGAAGGATGAGCAAACAGCAGATGCTGGACCGGTCTCTCGTCACAGTGTGTCACCTGGAACAGGTTGCCACCAAATGGTGCAGAGACTTTTCACTTTCAGGGTTCTGGCTCTGCTCCCGGCATAATTCCCCCGAATCGTTTTTCAAGCGTCATTCCTACGACAGATGGACCACTCCTGCCCTGTCCTGCCCTGTCCTGTCCTGCCCTGCCCTGCCCTGTCCTGTCCTGCCCTGCCCTGTCCTATGCATGCTTCTTCAATAAACACCATGATGATACTTGCTTTGCATTTGCTTTCGCTGGCTGCGACGGAATGAACATGTGAAACACTGGACTGGTTGACAGGATGGAACGGATGGACGGAGGATGCCATAGATAAAAGAAAAAAATCAAACCACGCAGGCTGGATAAAGCAGGAGCCTGTGTGGTTTAAGGTATGGTTCTCGATCCTACGTACATGGTCTGCAGGAGGCTTTGTGGAACCGTGCAGCCAGCCTTGGGAGGGAAGTTCCAAAACAATCCAGGCCCCATCTAGCAGCGGGTATAAAAATACAAGAGACAAGGTCTACTGTACTGGTGCTGGTGCAATGCAGGTGCAAAAAGACAGTAATAAAAATCACAGAATCAGAAGAGGAGGTTTCATGCATTAAAGCTACACAGAACAGACAGTAGGAATAGTTATGTAGGAGATTAATAACAGGAGATAACGTGAAAGTGAAGGACTTTAAAGCTGCACAAGCTGAGTTTCGGCCGGAAAGAAGCGCAACAAGCCGCCACCGCTGCAGTTTATCATTCATAATAACGTGTTCTCATTTCTGAACAGACACCAGGAAAACCGCCTCGTTAGAGCAGAGATGCAACAGGAAACGTATCAGCATGCAAAACACGGTAATGGCAGCGCTGCTTTTCCTCGCAGCTCTCAGCTCTCAGAGTGCCAGCCTCTTTGTTTAGCTGTTGAAAATGCCACTGGGCTGGAAGGAAGGGAAGGAAGAGGGGCGAGAGGGAGGGAGGGAGGGAGGGAGGTGGAAGCTTGGGAGGCCCCAAAACAGAAAGAAGAACCAGAATCACAGAGCCAGGCGCCAGGAACGGATCATTTTCAGGAAAATGTCGTCTAAACTGATAAAAGTTTCCTGTTTTTATTGCCACTGGCTGATTAAGTGTGAGCAACATCGAGCTTGCTTCCTCTCTGAAAGTGTTTATGTGTTCATTAAACACCTGCCGGCTCATTTTATTCGCCCTATCCTCGGCTCTAGAATAAGGCTAGCTTCAACTTTACTCTCCTAAAGGGGTCCAGTTATTGTAACACTTAGCTATCGATAGTGCCGTTCTCCCTCCTCAGCTGTTACTGCAAAGAGTTTGGTGCATACACTTGGACTCGAAAATCTACCGCTATCAGACCTCCAGCTTCTAATTCTGCACGTTCAAGGTTTCTTTTTGTGTTAAACACCTCAAAACTCCTCCTCACTGGAAGTTTCTTTTCTTTTTCCACTAGCTGAAGTCTGGTTATTGTACGCTTTGACTGTTTTAAATAAAGTTTGACTTTTATCCACATGCCGTGTGAACAGGCGGCCATCTTTGATTCCAGTTCCCTCCTCTGAAGTGAAATAAATCCAAACCGTTGCGCCGGTGTTGAGGTGTTCTTACCGACAGACGCTAAACTACAGAAAATGCAGAGCACTACAAAGATTTTAGCCGCAGCGACGCTTAAAACGAGAACATAAAACTGACTCTTTCCGCTCTGCTTGCTCCTTTACTCGTGGAGGGGTCTGGGTTTCATCCGCTTAATTGTTAGCTGCAATTCAAAGGAAAATAAAAATCCAAATGACTCCAAATATGGGCTAACTGGAGCAGTTATAGGGCGAGAGTGAGCGTTGCCGTGCGGCTCGTGTAGGAACAAAAGCAGGAGTGTATTGCTCTTTGTTAATCTATTTATAAACCCTCCGGGCTGAGAAACAGACCCGCTCCCAAAAGGGAAGACGGGCTGGAAATGAACGGCCGTTTCATGAGCTGAACGAGCTGCAGCAGAGCAATAAAACCCAAACGATTTATGGCTGATAAACTGAAAAAACGTTACCTTGAAAGGAGACGAAATTACTAGAGAAGACAAAACTAAAAGCTGAACATCACACTCTGCAGAGACTCTTTATTATCTTTTCTTCTGATGCAACCATTTGTCACAACTGACCAGCGCTAATTTAATTTAGCTAACGAAGACGACAACGAGCTAAAAGTAATATCTAAAAATAAATGTTAACGAGACGAGACCAGAGCGTTATCTGAATATCAGACGATCAAAATACATCATCCCTTTCTAAACGTGCGTCCCTTTCGTGTTTCGGAAAAAGGACTATCTGTTCTCAGTTAGCATTAGCCGACCAAAGCTAGCTAGTTGCTCAAAGCCCTGTAGCTATAAATATGGTGGAAGGATACGACATTTGAAGGAGCTAGGTCTCAGTACTTTACTAGTTACATGAAGTTATCGCCTTCTGCAAAGTTTTCACTGACACATATTTAAATAGTAGAGTGGAGAATGGATTAGCATTTAGCATGTAGCTAAAACTGTCCGTACATATAGTTTCTGGAATGAATGCTTCTTGTGTATGAGTCTAAATACAAAGTAATACAGTAAACCATTCAAGATGTGTTCACCTGTAGTGGTTTCACCTCATTATAACGGTTAATTAATTCATTAAATTAATAACGTTATGAGCTCTGTCTTCAGACATCGTGCTGCTGCTGAACGTCCGTGTTTATTGCACTTTTAATTTGAAGCTCAAGAAAATAAAAATAGTATTTTGTCCCAAGACGACACATGAAATTGTTCAGTTTGACTGAATGTAATGATTCATATAGGGCTGTCAACATTAACGTGGATTAAACCATCATCATGATTAATTTGATCAAAACTTTTAAAGCAATTAAGCCTCTGACTCTGAATGGCTCATTCATTCAGGCCTCGTCCACACGTACCAAAACAATCGCATCGTTTCAAGAATATCTGCGTCCACACGGATCCGTCTCAACACGACTCAAAACGCTACTTCATACTCCAGGCCTATAGGTGGCGCTGTTTCAGTTTCAGAAATTCACCAAAATCAGAGAGGAAGAGGCGGAGCATGCGCATGAAGCTTGAGCGCTGTTTGCAAATCGGCTTTAGAAGAAACCAAACTCAAGGAGAAATGATATTTAGCCCTAGTAACCATAATAGGCTCAATATCTTCTCCAGCAGGAACACGAGCATGTAGTCCACCATTGTTGTTGATGTTGTTAGGAGACGTCTCGCGGGATATAAGAGGTGGAAGGCTGCTCCAGGGGCGTGGCAATGATGTCATCGTATGCGTTTTTCTCCGTCCACACAAAAACTCAAGAGCTGCGTTTTCGAATTTTTTCACCCTGGGACCAGGTTTCAGAAAAGTCTGTTTTAGTTCAATGAGTTTACAGGATTCATGTGGACGATCGGACAAAACGATGCAAAACATTTGAGTTTAAACCAAAAAGCGTCTCTGTGTGGACGGGGCTTCATTCATCTTCTGTAACTACTGTCCTGTGAAGGGTCGCGGAGGAGAGCCTATCCCAGCTGTGATTGGTCTAGAGGTGGGGTCCATCCTGGACAGGTCTCCAGTCTATCACAGGGCTAACACAGAGAGACACTCACACCTACGGACAATTTAGAATCACCAATGAACCTAACCAGCATGTCTTTGGATGGTGGGAGGAAGCTGGAGAACCTGGAGAGAACCCACACAGACACAGGGGCCTAGAACCTTCTGGCTGCGAGGCATCAGTGCTACAGTCATCTTCTACTTTGAAAGTCTCTGGCAAAACATTTCGGGCGGTTTTTCCGTTGCACAATTGTTTGAACTAACCGATAAAGAGATAACTCTCTGTTTAGCGTCTTCCATCACGACGCTAACTCTGCTTGGACAATTTGCCTGAAATGCGTCATCAGAGTCGCTTCAGAGTCGCTTCAGACGGGTTAATTGCGTTCAAGTTTTTAATCATGATGATGGATTAATCAGTGCTAACGCGTTACTTTCGACAGCCCTGAATTAAAAGTTGACAAGAATGCAAATTACTTTTTGTCGGCTGAAACGATGAAGAGCTAAAAATGTCTGTCAACGCTAACGCTGCAACTGACAAAACAGAAATACACAGGCACGCTTTCTTTGGTTTCTTTGGGTTTTCCGAGGCCTCACAGTCTCTACGCTGCTGCCAGGATCGTTCATCAAACGCAGGCAGAATCAGGACTAACACAAGCCTGCACCAAATTCAATCAACTTCTATCACTTCTATCTCCAGTAGATCCACTAACCAGCTGCTTCATCCTCCTCCTCCTCCTCCTCCTCCTCCTCCTCCTCCCTGCAGGAAAGCAACGCTAACACCAACATCTGAGTTCATCAAAAGTACCGAGCAGCAACTTCCCCGACACCAAGACAACTTTATCCTCCTCTTTATAAAACAAACAATCTGCTCCAGCTTTCCTGCTGCAACCTGTCGACATCCCGTTCACGTCAATGCAGAGGCTGACGACCGTGTGTGTGTGTGTGTGAGTAAAAGTACAAAGCCTCAGCAGCGATATTTTTCACACACACACACCACGCCAAAAAATGCTGTCCTCATTTTAACACCCTCCTCCTCCTCCTCCTCCTCCTCCTCCTCCTGCCGTAGTCCTCAAACACAAAAGCAGCCAAAGCACAGATTAAATTTCTTGCACAATTATGAGGATAAAGTTCTGAATCTGAATCTTCTGGGAGCTTCACAGAGTTTTTTCTATTATCCTCCGGATCAGCTGTTAGAAAGGCTGGAGTCGACGTCATGCTGCAGACGGGTGAAGCTTTACTGTACCTGTGGTGTAGTTGGGAGCGTCTGGTTCTTAGCTGTGGTGTTCGGCGTCCGTGTCCGTCCCTCAGGCTGCTTCAGACTGGATGAGTGTACGTCGCCGAGTGAGTGGTTGCACTAGACAAAAAAATTAGAAAGATCTCTCCCCCTCCCTCTCCCTCTCTCTCTCTCTCTCTTTCTATCCCCCTCCCTCCCTCCCTCCCTCTATCTCCCTCCCTCCCTCCCTCCATCTCCCTCCCTCCTGGCTGATGATAAACATAGAGCACGTGGCTTCACCGATGATGCAGCACACTGGAAATCACAGCACAGGCAAAGGGATGAAAGGAGGGAGTGAATAACCTAAATGAACAAAGAGCAGGAGTTCTGGAGTTGGGACGTGTTGAAGCATCACTGATAAATCAGAAAGAAGACAGATCCGTCTCCGAGGATCCAGATCTGTCACAAGATGACTTCATATCAGCTCGTCGTCCTGACGCCCACGCACGCACTCTCAACAGCCTGCGGGCGAACACAGGAGCTTTTTATTCATTTTTGTTTGCTGTTCGGTTCAAAGCTGCAGCCGAAAAGGACCTGACCATGTTTGGACAACCACGGGCTGATAGAGGGACATCGTCTCATAAGCATGTCCTCCTCAAACGCTGTTTTTGTCAGGGTTCATGAATAACAGTTCTGGTTCTAATGTCTCTGTTTGGACATCTGTCTATCTTTAATTACCAGTGGTAATAAAATGTGTCTCCTCATGCGTCCCCAGCCAGCACTTGAGATCTGATCCCAGTTCCTCTGTATGTCAATAAACACCAACATCATATGGTCAGTAGAATATTCTACCAGCTGCTCTTGCTAAATGGGTATGATTACTGTTACTCATCTGTACGTCACCACATTAAGCCCCGCCCCCAAATTATCTGATTGGCCCAGCAGATCTTAGCAGAACTACAAGTAGCTCTAGTCTCACAGCTAATAGTAGCTATGCCTAGCTTCCTAGGCTCTCCGCTAACAGTAGCGCTTCCGCGTTCATAGCCTTCCAGCTAATCATAGCTCTTCCTAGCTTCCCAGCTAATATTTGCTCATCCCAGCTTCCTAGTCTCTCAGCTACTAGAAGCTCTTCCTAGAGTCATAGTCTCCCGGCTAACTGTAGCTCTTCCTAGTCTCACAGCTAACTGTAGCTCTTTCTAGCTTCCTAGCCTCTCAGCTAATCGTAGCGCTTCCAGTTTCATAGCCTTCCAGGTAGTCGTAGCTCTTCCTAGCTTCACAGCTAATAGTTGTTCCTCCCAGCTTCCTAGTCTCGCAGCTAACTGTAGCTCTTTCTAGCTCCTAGCCTCTCAGCTAATCATAGTACAGCCTAGCTTCCTCATCTGCTGGAGATGCTAACAACGTGATCTCATCTAAAGTTGACCTGACATCAGTTCTTACCTGAATATGAGTTTGCCAAGTCTCCATTTGGATTTAATTATGGGGGCATGTTTCAACAAATACATAATCCTCCAACCATCAGAGATGTTTAAACTAATTTATCTCCATGTCTCTTGGATGTTACTTCTGTCCATCACCATCACGTAATTAAGTCCTACCCCCAAACAATTTGATTGGCCTAGCAAGATCTTTGCAGGAGCACAATCAGTTCCTAACAGAGAGACGGAGACAGACTTTTCATTGCAAACATTTTGTCCAGAAAGTTTTTTCTTCAGGGCTAGTTGAGAGAAAGTGGATGTTGTTTTTCTCTCTTAGCTCTTATAATTCACATTTGAATGTATAACTTCTTCTGTGGTTCGCCTATTTCTGTATCCACTGAGCGTTTCCATCCGTACTAATCTGAAACTGCTGGACTTGCTCATCGAGTACATTCTCTAGCCTCTGTATGTGGAAGCTGTGGTTTATGCTAACAGGCTAATCTCATTAAGTCTGCAGACACCACTACACCAGTCGACCACCCTCAAGTGAGGCTGGAGACCGTTACTGTTCTCTAACAAGACGAGACCGCCACGGGCTCAATCTCTGCAATCTCCCAGCGCGTCCATCAAAAGTCATGTATCCGGCAAAACCAACCCGGAGCAAAAACACTGAGACCCACCAGGAAATCTCTCCACACTACAATGAAATTCTGAATTATGAAGTAAAAGGAAAATGTTTTTTCTGTAAAAACGTGTCACGTTACATGAAAACTTTGATCTGGGGCAAATAGGGAAGTCTGAAGGACGAGAGATGACCCAGTGACAGCCGGCAGCAGCTTTTTTCTGACGTGTTTGTGTCATGTGTCATCGTCTGATATCTGTTGATGCCTGTCACAAGCTTTTAAATCAAAGGCTTAAAATTGTCTCACTGCCTGGAAAATTAAACGCAGACTTTCTCTTGTTAGATGCTGCAACGGCACTTCACCCGACGAACTGAGACCAGCTTTTTTCTCTGCCTTCATTCAGTTATTCAAATATTAATTAGTAGCTCTTCCTAGCCTCCTAGCTTACAGTAGATCTTCTTAGACTCTCAGCTAATAGTAACTCTTTCTAGCATCTTGGCCTCCCTGCTAATAGTAGTTTTTCCTTGCCTCCAAGATAGTAGCTCTTCCTAAATTCCTAGCCTCCAAGCTAATCGTAGCTCTTCTTAGCTTCCTAACCTTCCAACTAATAGTAGCACTTACCACTTTCTTAGCATCACAGCTAACAGTAGATCTTCCTAGACCAGCTTTTTTCTTTGCATTCATTCAGTTATTATGTGATATGAATTAAGTTATTAAATAGTAGCTCTTCCTTGCTTCCTAGTCTCCCTGCTAATAGTAGCTCTTCTTAGCCTCCAAGCTAATAGTAGCTCTTACTAGCTTCCCAGCTTGCAGTAGGTCATCCTGTTTCTATTTTCAAATAATGAATACACACTACTGCCTCCTGTTGGTATGAAATCACAATGAAATCACATGATGAGGACATAAAAAGAATGAAAGTTCCGGCTCAGCATTCAAAAGAAATTAAATATCTTTTGTCTGGCAGAAAGCTGTAAACATGGAAATGAGTGCCTGTAGCGGCCATCTTGCTAATTGCATTAGGAAGCTCCATCCGGAGATACTTGCAGGTTGATCTAATCATCTGCATATTCACCCTTGCACATGTGTGGATGTTAATAGCTCTTTGTTTAGCTTGAGGTCCTGCTGCTGGAGAGGTCGTAGCAAAGCAGAAATCCAACAAAACACTCTGGTTTTAAATTATTTTGTGGAAGGTTCTTTCATGATTCTACTTCTTTTACTCTATTTTTAGCTTCTCCAACAGAGGGGAAACTTCAGGGAACAGTCAAAGAAACACTGAGTATCCTGCTGAACTAATACTCTGTAATTAACACATACATGATCATTAAGGTGTAGTAAAACCAACTGGACCATGAGCTTAGCAAACAGAGTGAGGGCTGGTTGTTGGCGGAGGAGCAGCAACACCGAGAAGTGTCAGGTTATAATGACAGTGCTACACACCTGTATGAATATTATTGGCCATGTGAATACGCCCAGTGAAGCATGAAGCAAGCAGCTGCTGCTCATCAACAATGCTCCATCATATTTTTAATGAGAACATTGCCACTGTTTATTTGCAGACATTAGTTTCTTCTTTCCAAAGTTAAAAGATCTTTCTAATTTTGCAGAATAATGCTAGCACTACTGTCCTGTATAGTGTTGATACAGCAAAAGTTTAAAGCGAGAACATTTTGATTTGCTATAGCCTCAGTCTTAGGAAAATAATCTCTTATAATCAAACCGTGTCCTAGCCTCCCAGCTAATAGAGGCTAGCGTAATAGCCTACCAGCTAGTAGTAACCCTTCCTAGCTAAAAGTAGCTCCTCCTAGCCTCACAGCACAAAGTAGATCTTCTTATCTTCATAGCCTACCCTTCCTAGCTGATAGTAGCTTTCCAAGCTTCCTAGCTAATAGTAGCTCCTCTCAGCTTTAGATTCTCAGCGAACTGTTGCTCTTTCTAGCTTCCTAGCCTTGCTTCCAGCTTCATAGTCTCTAAACTAAACATAGCTCTTCTTAGCTTCCTAGCCTCCCAGCTAATAGTAGCACCTACTTTCCTAGCATCACAGCTAACAGTAGGTATTCCTAGCTTCCTAACCTACCAGCTAAAAGTAGTGCTTCCTAGCCTCCCAGCCAATAGTAGCATTTCCTAGCTCCCTAGCCTCCCAGCTAACAGTAGCTTTTCCTAGCTTCCTAGCCTCCCAGCCAATAGTAGGATTTCCTAGCTCCCTAGCCTCCCACCTAACAGTAGCTTTTCCAAACCTACCAGCTAACAGTAGTGCCTCCTTGCCTCACAGCTAATAGTAGCTCTTCCTAGCTTCCTAGCCTCCCAGCTGGCAGTAGCTGTCCCTAGCTTGCATTTTCCTGTGAGGTCATTTTGTGTCTGTAATTCTGAAGTTGTTGAGCCTCAGTTGGATTCATTTTCAGCCATTTTAGTCTATTTTCTCAGTTATTATCATTTTCTGTCATTCCATTTGTATTTAACATGATGAAAGATCTGAATCATCACGACCTAATCTCATCAGTAACGATCATCATATTCCCTCCTGACTCTCCACTGAAAGTGACTGTAAATGCATTTTATGTGCCCCTTAAAAGGTAAACCTCAGACAGCAAACAAACACAGCACCCATCCCCAGTGTCCAGTCCTATTGATTCAACCTAAAAAGCCCTCTGTGCAGAGACACCACAGGCGTCCACAGTGTGTTTGCTGCCAACAGACAGACTGACCGCTGGGAGATCTGAGCTGCTGTTATTATAATTATTATGACTCACTGGTCTGTTATGCTGCAAACTGTCCTCTGCAGATTTCTCTAAGTGTCAGTGTCTGTTTGGAGATAAAGGCAAAGCTTGTAGTAAGGACAGTGGGATGCTTTAAATGCCAAACACATTCATAGGCATCTGTACAACACACACAGGGGGTTAGCTTACAATGACCACAACATAAAACCACGGAGGGATTGACAAACAGTGGGTCAGTTATCCTGAAGTTGCTTCTATTTTGGTTTTAGTTGTGGTTGCCCTGCAGCTCTTTGACATGTTGTGTTCATATTTAGTGTCTGTTTGCAGCCATCTTGCAGCTCCTTGTAGTTGTTTTGTGTTGCTTTGCATCTCTTTAGTTTGTGACGCCTCAGATTTAAGTCTCTTTTTTTAGTGCCTGTTATTCTGAATCATTTTTTTTAAAGCTCAAAGCATCTGCACGGACACGGATCTAGGATCACACTTATAATGGCTGATGTTCACACATATTACCTCCTGTCAGCTCACCTAAAAAACAGTGTAAAAACCAGCAGCCAGTGAACGGTAGCACATTCAATCACAAAATAAGAGAACTCACCTGGTTTCCTGTTCACTTAAGAGGCTGAATCTCTACCTAACTAGACCTTAACTACCAGGGGCCTACCTTCCAGGCCTTCCCAGCTAATAGTAGCTCTTCCTCTTTCCATTTTTGAATAATGAATACTGACTACTGCCACCTGCTGGTATGAAATCACAATGAAATCACAGCTCATCCAAAATACCCCCATCCCCCCCAAAAAAAGTATTTCCAGCAGCTTCTCCATCGCCATCATTTTTAGATTGACTCTTTTGGATCAAGAACAATGGAACACATTGAGGAAAGGTTAACTGAGGAAGATACAAACATTTGTACAACTCGAATTAAAAGTTTCAGTTTCGCCATTGCTGAAAGTGAAGCAGGAAGTAGAAACAAAAATGAACCTGACTGGCAAGAAAAGACACAGCGCCGACTAGTGTTTGGGTGGAGATGTTACAAAGCGAGACAGACTGAAGAGTGCACAAGTATAAATGGCTCGTGTTGGCATAGGCTACGTACGTAGGTTACGGCGTCTTTGTCCCACAGGACTTTAAATCAGCCTTTAATAATGAAGTGGTGACCCGTAGGCTTTCTACAACTTTCTACACACATTCTGAAACATGCAAAGCTAACTAGTGCTAAGAAAAAAAAACACCTACCGCAAGTTAAGCTAATAAAAAAAGAACTCCGGCATTCAGTCTCCACAAAAACGTCAACCCTGTTTATGTTACGACCCGACTCGAGGGACGCAACATAAAGTGGAGACACCACAGACAGTATAAAGATGGACGGTGGAACAGCTCCTCTAAAAGTGAAGCCAAATCAAGTAGAGCTCCCCCTGGTGGCTGGCTGCAGTATAGGTCATAAGCTCCACCCACTTCATGTTAGTGGGCGGGGCTTGGGCCAAACTAAAACACTAAAATACACGTTAAATAAATTTTCTTAAAAAGTGATTCCTGTCATTTTAGGTAGTTGATATGATGCTGATGAACATTCAAGTGTCATTTATTCGGCTGACGCTATAGAAACAGGATGTGACATAATGTTGACCACCAGTTGCCATGCCAACCGTTCTGTATTTCCTCGTAACTGGCGGTGGTAATTAAACGAAAACGTGAGTGATTCGGGAGGAAGTGTGGGAGGGCCCGTCAGACCTGATCAGACTGACCAGTGACAGGAAGTGGAGATGTGTAGTCCATATTTATATACGGTCTATGGTTCAGACACGTGACAAAGCTTCAAAATTAAGGATTTATTTCATTAAAAACAAATAAAAAGGCGACTGGTGAGCTTCTGCTGCTGACGTGTGGTCGTCTTCGGCCTCTCCAACAACGGCCTTCACTCACGTCATCTCAGCTGTTGCTGGTTGAGGTAATTAAGCCGAAGCCAGAGCCTCCTGCTCCTCCACTGGGAGGCCAGAGGAGGAGCAGAGGGGAGGAACATGAATAAAATGAGCATTAAAGGCTGAAACCTGGGACCAGACAGAGCGTAGATTTCACCTTCCACGCAACACGGAGTCAGACTACTACCACTACACAGTCAGACACGTATATCAGCAGCTAGCACATAGCTGCTGCCTATTTTTTCCTCCCAGCCACCTGCTCCAGATAATGAAGCGAGGCCTACGGCGGCCTCCTCCTCCTCCTCCTCCTCCTCCTCCTCCTCCTACCGGCCCTGACAACATGGCATTGTATGAGCTGTTCCTCTTGTGCCAACGCAGGGTGGAGAGATAATTTGGAGAGCATAGCGGGGGCGTTGCTTCAGATACAGCTAATCCTCACACCTCATCGCCGTGATGTGGCCGGCTGATGCTGATGCTGCTGCTCCCTCGCTCCTTTTCTTTCTTCTCGACTCCTTCTTGAGGCTCCGTCCGTCTCCTGCTGTTTTCTTTCTCATCTCTCAGCCCTCTTCGCTTTCTCCTCCTTCATTTATCTCCTCTCTACCGCCGGGGCAGGGGCACGAGGGATTAAAGGGCGGGGCGCTCCTTTTAGAGGAGGAGGAGGAGGAGATAAGATCAGGTTGATGGAGAGGAGAATATAGCACGGCAGGGAGGGAGAGGATGCTGGAGGCTTTATGTGATCATCTAAACAAGCGTAGAGGTTTCTGTTTTATCACTGGAAAGTTTATCTCACATTTATTTAAAGAATGATTACTGTTCTTTGACATAGTTAATGATTATTGAATTTAATTTTACAAAACAGAGAAATTAGTCATTTCAAAAACTCCCTGAACCACTCTTTGACAACCTGAGCCCCATGAATCCTGACATTGTCATCTTGGAATATGATCCATTGATGGAATAAGCTGCTCATTCAGTATATTCAGGTAGTCAGCTAATGAACCTAGACCCAGATCATAGCACTGCCCCATAGCACAGGCTTGTACAGTAGACACTAGGCATGATGGCTGCATCACTTCATCTGCCTCTCTTCTTACCCTGATGCCCCCATCACTCTGGAACAGGGGAAATCTGGACTCATCAGACCACATGACCTTCTTCCATTGCTCCAGAGTCCAATCTTTCTGCTCCCTAGCAAACTGAAGCCTTTATTTCCAGTTATCCTCACTGATTAGTGGTTTTCTTAAGGCTACACAGCTGTTCAGTCCCAATCCCTTGAGTTCTCTTCACATTGTACGTGTGGAAATGTTCTTACTTTCACTATTAAACATAGCCCTGAGTTCTACTGGTGGTTTCTGACCACATTTCTTCCTCAAAGACGATGCTTCTCCACTCTCCTTCCAGTTTCTAATAATGCCTTGGACAGTTCTTAACCCAGTTTTAGTAGTTTCTTCAATCTCCTTAGATGTTTTCTCTGCTTGATGCCAATGATTTGACCCTTCTCAAACATACGACCACAGGATGTGTCTTTAGACATGGTTGTTGAAGAAATGAGAAGCTACTCATTGCATCAGTTGGGCTTAAACAACTTGTTTCCAGCTGAAAGATAATCACCCATGCAGTAGGAGGCTAGTACCTGACTTTTATTTTCAGTGTATTTAGCAAAACAAGCGTTATAATGTTGTCTTTTTGTCATAGGTTTTAATTTGTCAGTTAACATTTAGTTTGGTTGTTTTCTTTCTAAGGTTTTCTTTTAAAATAATTCTTCTAAAACTTTAATAAATTAATAAATAAATGCCTTAGCATTTTTCATAATGTCATGTTTTGAGTAATAAAATAAAAACAAAAAATATAAAAAAAGTCAATAATATTAAAGCAAACTTTAAAAAAGTAACTAAAAAAATTCAAACTGAGTGATTCGTTGAGCGTAAAAACTACCAACTTAAAAAAGTATCTTGTGTTTTTTTTAAATATATAAAGGTAAAATATAAAATCAATGATATAAAACAGAAACCTGGACTTTTTTCTTTTTATTTTAATAAATATTTAGTATAATTAGTTCTATCTTTAGTTTCTCCACAGTCCGTCTCTTTAACTCAGAGACTAGACGCTGTTTTGAGCAGTTAGTTCACAAAACATCATGAGAAAACGTGAAACTTCTCATCTTGGCTCAGATCTTTGCAGCTAAACGGAGTAATCAGAAAAGAAGCGTCTCAGCAGTTTAAGTGTTTAGAAGAAGAAAGACAAAGTGAGTGAGATGGGGAGAAAGAATGAGCCCTGGGCTGCTCTCAGCATTTTATCGCGTATACAAACGGTTTCCCAACAAATCCCAAATGTCAGGGAGCCTTAGAGCAGACAGAAGCCAGAGGCGGCATTAGTGTCTTGTATGTCAGCTTCCTGGACGCTCGCCCTCCGTCTGCCCTTTGCTTTTGGCTGAGACTTCCCACCGGGATCCACAGGCAGATGTAATAAAAAGGTCCGTAATGGATGTGAGACGTCGGGGTCGTGTAATCAGGCGGCGACGCTTCACACGGTTTAGATTTCTAAGATGCTACGCAGTGGATGAAAGCATCCCAGCTGATGACACAGGAGTGCAGCTGTAGAGTTTGTAACGGATGGACGGGAGGACGAGCCCGGTGCGGGACGTCCAAACAGGCCGCGGTTATGAAGCAGACCAGGCCCCGCAGGTCATGGTGGCTTCTCCTTTTGCTGCCTGGTGACCATTAGCATAACGGAGCAGCACATCCCTGTAGAGTAGTCAGTTAGAGTCTGTGTGCATGATTTTTGACTTTTTGTCCTGCACCGTTGGGACAAAAGTGCTTTGAAGACAGTGAAAAGGGTCGAGTCAGGTGTTTTGGTGCAACCCAACGCTCATATTTTAATGTAAACACAAGTTAAAATCAGCTGTTGTGGTCAAACCGTATCCGTAACTAAACCTTTCTCATTATCGGCTCGTTACTTATTTTAAAAACATCCCAGTGGAGAATATTTGAGTTGAGCTGGTTTCATTTAAACTCTATTTTATAACTGACACATTTATTTTTTTCAGAGCAGTGATGTGATGAACAGTCCTTCTCTCTATGGGTCAATAGTTACAGCCCCACGGGGCAATGTCAATATTCGCACCCCTGGTGACCCAGCTCCATCATCCCACCCACGGGTAACACTTCAGCACGAGGCCCAGAACAGGACAGGACGGGACGGGATGGCAGGGACGGACCAGCCTCACAACAACCTCCTCTGAGCACTTTTCTAGACTGTATATAAAGCAGACGCCATGATAAAGCACGTGGAGCTCCCCCTGGTGGCTGGCTGCAGTATAGGTCATATAGGCTCCGCCCCCTCCATGTTAGTGGGCGGGGCTTGGGCCAAACTAAAACGTATTGTTCCTCTCATTTAGTTATTTGACGCTATAAAAAAGTGACATCATGGTGATTGGCAGTTGCCGTTGACAACCACTCCATGAAGCCAGAGGGAAGAGGAGTGTCACAGCTACTGGGAAGAGAACGGAAGAGGAGAAAGAGAAGGAGGGAGGAGGTGAAAAGGGAAGAAGTCGAGAAAGATGAGATGGAGGAGGAACAGGGAGAAGGAGCAAGAGAAAAAGGAAGGAGGTGAAGATGTAAGGGGTCAAGGAGGAGGAGGAGAAAAGGATAAGAGGAGAAAACAGGGAAGTAGAAGAAAGTGAAAAAGATGAAGGACAAAAAAGAAGGATGGAGGAGGGGAGAAATGTAAGGAGGAAAAATGGAGGAGTAGAAGAATGAAAGTGAAAAGGGAGAAGATGAAGCAGAAGAGGAAGAGATGAAGTGTCCTCCTCCATGTCCTGAATGCGTCTTAGAAGACGACCGAGATGTCTCCATAGTCTCTGTCCACATTGATTCCATCTGGTTTTTCTACCTCCATGTTTCTGTCCCTCACCTGCTGCACCTGATTAGTAACGGTTACCATGGTTACCGCCTCCTGATCCATCAGTCTGATGGGACTGAGGTGGACGGAGGATTCTGGTTTTATAAATCATCAGGAGCCTGATCAGACAGCGTTTTATTTCATTTATCACGTAGGAATTTAAAATTAAACTCGTCTGAAACCAACAACACGTCTTATTATATATTTATATTTATATAAAGCCATTATTACTCCACAAAGACTGACTCATGACTCATTCGATCCAAATTCTTATAAAACTGAGATGAAACCAGTTAAACCTTGACTCAGAGTAACTGATTACTGACAGGAACTAAATAAATAGGAGCAGCTTTCTGTACATGTCCATCGTGTCTCCAGGTGTCGAGGACAAAGAGTCCGTGGCCGCCGTGGTGGTGATGGTGTGTTCAGGTCTGAATGTCGGTGATCTTCCTCTTGCGGTAGTTGAGGACCAGGCTGGAGGCGGTGAGCTGCGAGGCCTGGCCCTTCTCCCAGCTCTGGAAGCCGTTGAGGCCGCTCTGGCCCGACCTGAACAGAGCCTTCTCCAGACAGTCCAGCCGCTCCACCAGCGCAGACGTGTCCTCGTTGTAGGCGTTCTGGGACGAGTCCATGGTCCGTCTGAACCGGCCGATGAACGTCTGGAGGGACGGAGACGGGTTTTAATGTTAAAACACATTAATCTGCATATTAGATTATTGAGTCATCTAATTATTTAACTGATAACATCCACCAATCAGCCACAACATTAAGACCACTGACAGGAGAAGTAAATAAATGGATCGTCTTGTGTTAAAGCTGGATCAGCAGCTATTTGTTTATTTCTCATTAAAACATCATCAGCAGCAGAATTGTAGATTTTCTAAATGATGCTCATGTACTCACTTTAAGTCTTTGTGTCCTGTGAGGTTATAAACAGTCTTTAAATTAAAGCTGCTCTGCCTGGAAACAGCTGAACCAGCTGTCTGTTATGTTTCTGGGCAGACTGCGCCCCCTAGCTGCCCTGTATGAAACAACACTGGCTGCAGGCGTTGACTCAATCTGTGTTGTGTCTGTTGACAACAATAAATGAATTAAAGCGTTTATCTCAGGCCAGGCCCTCAGAGGAAGAAGAAGGAGACGCTTTAGTAGCATCAGACTCTTTAACATCAAGGACACAAACATCCTCTGGACAATTTATCTTAATCCATTTAGAACTTTATCACTTTGTCTTGTGTAATTCTGGTCTTTTCTCCAGTGCAGCACATCTCTCAGGTACTTTCTTTACTGCTTATGTACTCATTTTGGTACTTTCTGGTATTTCAACTTGTTTTAAATCTCTAAAATAAAAAATAAGAGCTTATTTGAAGTTAAGTTTTAAGTCTTTATTTATTTTCTTACCTGCAGCAAGGTCTGAGCGATGTCTGGGTTCTCGGGGCTGTCAAAGTGCAGCATCTGGGATCCCAGGCCGTAGTAGTAGGGTCCCATCTTGTGCAGGTCCACCACGTTGGGGTCAGCGCTGAACACGGTCCTCCAGCCCTCCTTGTAAACCTTGGGGAGCTCCACGGACAGCACCCTCCTCTTCCTCTCATACAGACCCTTGGACAGCCACAGAGGCAGCTCCATCTTTGAACCCTGAGACCAAGGACAGAGGCTTCAGAGCTGCAGACAGGACCGTTCACACTGCAGGCACATGACCAGCTCAAAAACAAGTTTTAGAAATGTTTGCATATTGATATGTTGTTAGTTTTGGACATTTCTAGAGTCAAATTGTCAGTTACCAGATTTTTTTTATCATCTTTAATGTGACTAAAACTTATTTCTGTTAAATTCGGGTAACTTATAAACAACCAAACAACACTTTAACGTGTAAAGTTGCTCTTACCACAACACAATTAACTGGAATTTCGCAATATATACGTTAAAGTCCTACTGACATTAGTGCCGAAGTAACGAGTGAAATAATTTATTATTGAAAAGTATTCATAATTTTATCCATTAAACGTATCAATAAAAAATAAAACCAAAAAGTTAAAACACGCAAAAAATGAATGGAGTGTGGCGAGAAGTTAAGTGGCTTTACACATCCAAATTATATTTATCTGTCAGCTACTTTAGAGCTGGAAGGCAAAAATACTGTTAATGTGATTACAAGAAGAGTCACTAATGACATTTAAATTCATTTTACCGACCTCCGGGATGTCCTGAGTGTCGCTCGACTTCTCCAGGAATCCAAGCCGGGGGAAGATGCACTCGGTCCGGATAGGAAGTCTCTCGTGAGAGAGCAAAATATCGTCTAGTGACAGATAATTCTCCTCCATCCCCACTCCGGGTTCAACGGGAAGGTACGACTGTGTGTCCATTTGTCCGGTAATACACCAATAATTAGCAATTTACCGATGTATCCCAGTAAACTGCTGAGAAAAACGAGTACCTCCGGTTGTGTTTACACTTTGTCCTCGCGTTGGCGCCATAAACACGGACCAATCAGAACGCTGCAGCACCGTGCGAGCCAATGGGAGCGCTGCAGGGAGATCCAGACCAGAGCAAGTGATTCACTCTCAATCGATTCACATCTTTCTGTTATCGATTTGTTTTTTGTTTTGTACTGAACTCTGCTCTTTTCCTGTTTTGATTTATTCGACCAGTTTAAGTTATTTTTAAACGCCGAGTATGATAATCGTTAAAGGTCAAATATATTTGTTTACATTAGGGACAAAAATAAACTTAGATTTCTATATCATAATGATTTCCGCCTTTAAAAAAGCAGCAATGTTCACCCCTTTCACGTGAAAGTCATGTGTAATTACGATTTTAGCCATTAGATGTCAGAATATTACCTTTAAAAGGTTTTGTGTGAGCAGTAATACAGTTTAGGACTATTAATGTGAACAAAAAGTAATATAAAAGCACAAGTCATTCAAACTAGGACTAAAAATTCAACCTTGGAGTTCAATACAATTTAAAAGGATGAGGAAACAAGAGGAAATTGGCATGCTGCATGCTTCTCTTTTGCTCTAACCTTCTTCCTTCTGATCACATTTATCTGTTGAGAAATGAAAAGTGACAGGAAGTCCATGCTGTAATCTTGAATTTTCCCATCTACCAGACAACAGGAAGTCAGTGATGTTTTTCATTTTGACATTATAGATCATTACATACGTCCTGATTCTTAGTCATCCCAGAAACTGGACATCAGTGTGATTAGAGATGTCAGTAGGTCGCCATTTTCATCCTCAGAAAGGAATCAGATTAAATGAAGCAGCAGCAAATGAAGCTGCCGTATTCTCCCGGTGTCTGAGCTGAGTGGCAGGCGCTTCGCTGACTTTAATGAAGCAGAAACTTTCCTCTGCCAACCAGACTGAAAACACGTCATTCGCCAAAGAGATCATCCCTACTCCGTTAGCTGCAGGACACGACACACAGGGAACATTGTGTGTCCCATAAACGGGCGATGATGGCAGCAGTTATCGTTATTTGGCCCCTTACGGCCCTCTGTTCTGCACCGTGAATGTGAAGTTAACTCTGTCCTCAGTCTGAACGCGTCCATGTGTCAGGGCTTTAATAGGGATGATCTCAGTACTAACAGGCATGCAGCCCTTAATGTGAAGGGAAATAAAACCTCAGTCAAACTACACTACATCAGATCTGGGCCCCTGAAGGTGAACATAACATTGAGACGTGTGTGGGACATCCAGTGACACATTAACACTCCGTATCTAAAATCATTTTAACTGCTGTGACCTGGGACTTGCAACACGTCACTTCAATGTTATGCTGCAAAGAGAAAACGCTGTAAATGAAATTAACGTTCATTCGGAGGCTTTAAATGTCCCTTTTTTCGATGACCTGCCTGGACCATGCCGTTCAAAACAGTTTCTACATTTACAATCTACAAAGAGATGCTGCTCTGTTGCTGCATCATCTGTGGTGTTTCTGGTGCTTTCATAGCAAACGTTAGGACGTTCTCTTAAACGTGAACATTGCCAAAAACTGCACTTCCTCCAATGTCCACTAGAGGCTGCATCCGAAACTGAGTCAATCCTCATAGACCTCTATGTAAAAAACTTTACGCCACAAATAAACATGTTTACAGCCTGGTACAAAAAGCTGTTTCAGTCTCTATAGCTGTCTCATGACCAATGTACAAGGGAGAATTTTTACACAACTCATCTGTTAATTCAGTTATGGTGAATTAAGGGGGCTTTGAGTGACAGGTGGGTGTCCTCACAGCTTGCTAGCTTCACTCATGCTCCGCCTTGTTTGAGTTTGGTTGAGTCATTAAAGAGAGACTCAAAAAGCCAAGATAGCGGCGACCAGAGATGCCACACTGAGCTTTAATAAATAAAATAAAATAAATTCTTCAATATCCAGTGAAATATCTGAACATCTACTTGGATTAAAAAGCAGTTTGTAGACATGCATGGTGTTCTGAGTGAGGATGTATGCTAGCCTGGAGTAGTTGGGTAACACGTCGTTAGGGGGCGTGTCTTAATTTACGCAGAGATAAAAAAAACTACCACTGCATCAATTGGAAAGTTCTCCAACCAATGAGAACCATTTTGTAGGCATTCAGGTGACAACGCGTATGACTACGGTTGATCTTCTGTCCATCACCGCATAAAGCCCCGCCCCCAAACGATCTGATTGGCCCAGCAGGAGCAGAATGGGTTCCCAACGGAGAGACTCCAGACCAACTTTCAGTCTTGAAGACGAAATCCTGATAATCCAATCATCCATAAGTCTGGAACAGTCTTTCACTGGAAATTAGACAGCCTCAGTGTCCACATTTAAATGTTCTCAACATTTAAAGTTAAATAATTTAGTTTTTCACCTTTATTAATCTCTTCACACTGCTCATGCTCCTTCCCCTTTGTAGAAGCTGTCAGAGAGCATTGTGGGAAACGTAGTAAACGACTGTCTGAAAGTGGATACGTCTGGTTCACTCCTAAAATAACTCCTCCTGGGGTTTTCCCACGTTCCACTAATAAAAGCCGTCACAGAATGGAGGCTGGAAACAGAAGCTGTCATCTAGCACAATTTATTCCACCATTTGTTTACAGTAGCTTTGTAAATGCAGTTTGTTTTTTTGTATGTTTGATTCGTAGTAGTCTTCACACATCAGCTCTTGGCATCATTCTGAAACGTGAGTGAACACCTCACATGATTGGAATATTAAACAAATATTGTTAAATATGAACAAATGAATAAATAAGCCCCCCCTTCCCCCCCTCCACCCTCAGTCCAGTGGCTCCACAGAGTCCGTCCGAGGGTCCGAGGGTCGGCTCACGTCTCCGGGTGCAGACAGCTAGACCTGCTCTAGCAGAAATACGATATGGGGAGCCGACAGCAGTAGTAGCAGAGACCAAGAGCCGCCTTTTCAGTTGCAAACACACATGTACAAACGGTCACGGATGGATTATGAGACGGCGGGACCCCTGGGCACAGACTTCAAAATAAAAAACCCACGACGTCCTTTCAAAGACGCCCGGGCTGAAAGGGAGACCAAGCAGTTAAAGATGATGAGGATGAGTCGTGTTTGTCGTGTGTCTCCGCCGTTGTTTTGGGTCTCTCTGCATCGTCTCTTTGTGGACATTTAGGTTTATTCTTTCTCTGAAGATGTCTCGACTCTATTTGTAGTTGGTTTCTGTCTCTTTGTGTCTCGATTTCTCGTGTCTTTTTGAGTCTCTCTCTTAGTAGTAACTTTAAAGGCCCTTTGAAACTGAACTAAGTGTCTTTGTAGTTATTTTGTAGTTAGTGTGTCTCTTTGTCACAAGTTTTGTCTCTTTGTAGTTAGCTTGAGTCTCTCTGTAGTTGATCTGAGTTGTTTTAAGTCTCCTTGTAGAGACTCAGAGTCTCCAGAGTCTCTTCAAAGAGACTCTGGAGACTCTGGGTCTCTTAGTAGTTACTTTGTGTCTCTTTGTAGTTAGTGTCTTTCTCTACAAAGAGGCCCAGAGTCTCTTAGTAGTTACTTTGTAGTTAGTGTCTTGTGGATCTCTTATCAAGAGACTCTCCGTAGTTGATTTGAGTTACTTTTAGTCTCTTTGTAGAGACTCAGAGTCTCCACAAAGTGACCCAGAGTCTCTCAGTAGTTAGTTGTGGACTTTGTAGTTGTGTTGTGTCTGTTTGTAGCTGGTTTGAGTCTCTTTGAAGAAACTCTGAGTCTTTGTGTCTCCATGCTCCATGTCCAGGCTGTTAGCAGCTGCTTTGACTCATTTTGAGGCTTTTTGTAGAGACTCAGAGTCTTTCCATTGGATTTCTGTCTCTTTGTGTCTCTTTGTAACCAGCATGAGTCTCTTTGAGTGTATCTTTGTAGCTGGTTTGAGTCTCTGTGTAGTAGCTCTGGATCTTCCTGTGTCTTCCTGTAGAGGCTGAAGCTGTTAGCAGATGGTTTGAATCATTTCGAGGCTTTTTTTTTAATTGAATTGTCATTTTAGTCACTTTGTAGATACGGTCTTCGTTTAGTCTTTGCAGCTGGTTTGAGTCTCTTTGTAGTTGCTTTGTCATCTTTTCTCTTCTGTAGCTGATTTGAGTCATTTTTAGTCTCCTCACCGTTCGGTGGTGTTTCCGCTGACTAACCAGAAACGTCCTTGCGTCTGTGCCCAGTTGACCCGTTAGGTAAAATCCCTCCATGAGAAACAGTCATATGCACGAAGACACTCGCACTCACTCTCACATTTTTGAGGCCGACACGAGAAAAATGACTAATCGTGATCACGTGGAAAAATCTGGCAGATCTAAAAACGAAAGAACTCAGAGAGGTTACGTATGAAATTTACAACATGTCACGTCGCTTCTCTGCAGCTGTAAACATCAGCAAAGTAAAGGGAGGACTGCCAGTCGCACACACGCACACACACACACACACACACACACAACATGGACATCTAGACTGTAAACATTTCAATACACAGACGCACACACAGCACCGTCCCAGTCAGACCTCTACAGTGACCGTCCACACCGTCCACATCGTCCCACACACGACCACACAAGGCTTCAGCAAAAGCTACGTTATCACCGTGTACATACGCCTCACACCACGACATCCCACACACACATTGCTGGCCCCTCCCTCAGGTGTTGTCTGAGCATGCTCAGACTCCTCCTCCTCCTCCTCCTCCTCCGCTCCAGACACGCTGACGTCCCGACGCCCCTCCCTGCCAGCCCAGGTGTGCACAATCAAGATCTAAAAAGCATCGCGGGGAGTTGTTTAATTAACTAATTAGTCTAATTGGCGAGGAAGGTCAGGGGTCATGAGGAAGGAGCGTCACCGAGCTGGAGTCCTGCTGCATGAGCTGAGAGGCCCAGTCTCTTTTCTGTAGCAGCGTCTGCAGCTCAACAATCCTCCATCCGCCGGGCGTCCTCCTTCTTCATGTTCTCCATGCGTTGGGTTCCTCTCCTGTCCCCAGTTAAGGCCGTGGGGGGGGGCTGGACACAAGCGACAGAGATGAGCCCGGATCCAGAGACAGATGGAAGGCCAGCGAGGACCTGAGCACGTCGAAACAGGCGGGGAGGGGGGGGCGGACAGGCGGCGACGACGAGGACGAGGACGAAGCCCTTTTTACGGGGACTCTGTTAGCCTGGAGAGGTGTGAGGTGAGGGCGGGGGAGGAAGGGTGAGGCGGTTGTAAAGCAGTATCATCAGCGGATGTATAATGGAGGGGGCGCCCCCCTCCCTCCCCACCCGCTTCTTTTTCACGTACGACGGTTTGACAGTTTATTTTTTGGTTCAGTTCACGAGGAATAATTAACTTGGTTCAGGATGAGGGGGGTCCGTCGGGGTGAGGGTGTGGGTGGCGATCGCTTTGATTGTTTCATCGGATTTGGTTGCGTCTGTGTCCAGATGTCCATGACAGGACCACGAGATGTCCTGGGGACAGAGGGACAAAGGGACAGCATGGAAGTCTGAGACAAATGAACCACGTTCTGTTTATTTCTGTCATGTTTAATAATTAAATAATTATGATCAGTATTTAAAACGTACAGGACAAGATATAATTTAATCGCCATGAACAGACACCTCAGAGTGGTTCAGGTATTTTACTCTAAAGTCTAAATCTGTGGTTCCTGAAGTTAACACGATAAATTTAAGAGAATAAAATAAACTTTCATCCGTTCATAACTCACTTCACATCGACAGTAAACGTCTGGCAGAACTTTGAAGAAACTGAACTTCTTCTTTTGCTTCTTTTTTTAGAACTGATTCAGTTTTGATGCTAAAGTGTGTATTACTGCCCCCTCAGGCTAAAACGATGTACTGCAGCTGCACTTCAGATACTGCTTGCTTTCCTTTCCACAGTCACTGCTGAACAAATATATATTTTCATGAATTTCTAATGTTTTTTCTCTTTGTTTATTTATAGGTATCATTATTATTATTATTATTATTTCTTCTCTTTTTTAAAAAACAAATTGAAAATGATAATATTTTTGTCTTTGTTTATTTATAAATACATTGTTATTAGTATTATTTCTTCTCTTTTAAACAAATAAAAATTTAAATATTTTATTTATAATAATATATTTATTTAATACATTTGCTTGTTTACAGTTTACTGAATACATTTAATGTGTCTCCTAATTTTTAATTCCCTAAATATTAAATAATTGTGAGTTTATGAATTCATGAATGTTTTATGATCATGATGATTTACTGGTTAATTATTATAACCATGTTTTTATGACCTTCTGTACCAGATGTTTTGTCTTTAATAATAACTAATAATAATCCATACACAGTCATGCTGCAGTGATGAGCATTCAGAGTGCATCTCTCACCTTGAACAGTATTCAGGATGGGCCCAGTGATCAGTCAGTCAGTCAGAGGGGTGTTCAGGGCAGGACCGGTTGATCTCAAACCACGAGTCTATACAGCTGCAGAAAGACGAGGATGCACAGAGATGAACTAATTACGTCAGTGGCACGTAGCTGGAACAAATATCTGAGAATAACACCGGTTATACAGAAGCAACAGCTGGAGGGCTGTTGGAAGGCCTCCATGTACGCCCACAAACAAATAAGTTTTACAGGAGAACAGCAGCACTCACATTATTTATATTAACATTTATATGAGGAAGTCAGAGGCAGTTGCTGAATAAATATAATAAATAACAGTGGAAGCGTGTAGTTATCTACCTGGTTTAATAATCTTTCATTTATTATAAGATGTTAAGATGTAACCGTCAGACTTTTCTACATTTCTAGATAAAAATGAATCAAAACATCAGATAAGCTTCACACAAGTCCTGAAAGGAGACAAAGAGAACCCAGTCAAACCAATTAAATAGAAATATTAGACTTGTAGGAGTCTGCTAACGCCTCGTTTGGATTTCATTTCATTCGTTTCAGCATAGACTGTATATAAACATGGACTACACGTCTCCACTTCCTGGCGTTGACCAAACTGATGCTATTTTTTTCATAGACATATATACATAGATGCCTCATTGAGCGCTGTCGTCCACTGGAGCCTTTAAACCTTTAAAAATTAGCAAAGATTTCACTGCAAAACACTGGAAAAGTCCACAAAAGCAGCCATTTTGGAGCCATCTGTCAGAAGCTAGTCTGCTGATAACATTAAGTAGAATTTGTATTTGGGTAGTAAAACCATATTTTTATCATAGCTACATGTGTGACGTTTTTAACAGATCAATACGTTTGGAAATCGGTCCAAAATTCAGCGAATAATTCTACTTTGAGTTCGAGGAGTACCTCTTTCCTTCGTATGTTCATGCACCGCTGCCTCTGCTAGCCCTGTACCAAGATGGCGGCGCTTTAGGCATGTCCCTACACAGTCGATGCGGCGTCTGTGTGTATATGTCTATGGTTTTTCCAGTGATACAGGCGGCGCCATCTTGAAAGTTTGGAGTCTGATCAGTACGGACCGAGAGTGGAGTCACAAGGAGCCGTGATATGATGCCCCGCCCACATTTCCTCCAGATTCCGGATTATACACTGGACTTATTTAAAAAAAACTGGTTGTTATGGTGACTGGTGGTCGGCATTATGTCACTTCCTGTTTCTATAGCTTTAAATAACTGAAACAAAACTTATCAGAAAACAAAGTGACACTTCAACTTGCATAAACATTATATTAACTACCTGAAAATGACAAAAACAAATCCTAGCTTGACCCAAGCCCCGCCCACTCACATGGAGGGGGTGGAGCTTATGACCTATACTGCAGCCAGCCACCAGGGGGAGCTCTACTTGCTTTGGCTTCACTTTAATGGAGCAGTTCCGTCGTCTATATTTATACAGTCTATGGGTGCAACTTACACAGAGCTGAAAATACCTCAACATGCAACTGGATAGTCTTCCAGCCAATCAGAGGCGTTTGTTGTGTGTCTTCAAGGAAGTCTACAAGTCCAGTTTTCTGTGTTTAAGTTTTGTTTTTTTCATACACCATGACCTGGATGACTGAACATGCAGCAACTGTTACAGCAGATGCTTCATATTTAATGATCCACCTTCGTTCCCTCTGACCCAGTAACATCTAAACTGACTCTTACATCTGAGTGTTACCTTTACTATAAAGATAAAAAGATAAAAGACACGGCCAAAGTCAAAGTACATGAGGTGTAAGCAGAAACATGTAGTTCAACACAAAAAACACTTATTTCAGAAACTGCTGCCAATATTTCACACTAATGCTGCAACCTAGAGAAAAGCAGAGCAAGAAATAAATAATTTTATGCTAAATAAAACTTCCTTAAAGGGTTTTCAACACGTTTTAAGTGCATATAACGATAATAAAATGAAGATCAGAAGTTCATCTCATATTAAATCACACAAACACAAAATTAAACTACCGATATTCAAATCTAGATGAAGTTCTTTTAACTTTAGAGGAACATTAGCAGCAATTGTTTGTTTATGCAAATGACCCCGAGCTGTCCAGTTAGTGTGACGGTGATACATCAGCTTCATCACCTTTATTATCTGCCGATATAACACCTATAACCTCTAACTGTGGCGTCCATCTCTCTCTCTCTGTGTGAGTGTGAGTCATTCACCTTTTGTGGTAGATGCAGAGGCACGGCAGTCTGGCGATGGTGTCCCCTTGCTGCAGCTCCTCTAGACAGATCACACACTCGCCGGCGTCCCTCGCCAACACATCATCTGAGGTGGCAGAGGACGCATCAGTATGCAGCAACAAACATCAGCAAATCAAACCTGGAGCAGAGCGGCTCGGTGCAGAGACGGCACCGCGGCGGCCGGCTGCTCTCTGCTGCTGCTGTGGGAATATAAAGGTTTCTACTTAAAGCTGGGACGCTGAATGCATTAAAAACAGGTTTATAGATTCTGTTTTCTGTCCCGTCCTGATCTACGCCTCCACAAAGTTAATGTTTATACTCAGTGTCACCCTCCAGAGTTCACTCACAGCATTTTTCTGTTCCACATAAAACACCTGCAGAAGCCAAACACCTCATCTTCAGATCCAGGCTGGAAGCAGGAACATCTTCACCCACCCTCTCTGTTAGGAACTGATTCTGCTCCGGCCAATCGGATTATTCACAGGGGCGTGACTTAATGTGCTGACAGTCATTCATACCCGTCATCTGAGAGACGTGGAGCTGGATTAGTTCATGATAAAGTGCTATTTAAAAACGTTTCATGAGGATTTTTGTGCTTTTTATTCATCAGTTTGAATCTCGTTTCTCATCGTGGTTGTTTTGGATCTTCTTGCAGACATTTTTGTGCTTCATTTTTGTCTCTCTGTAGACAGCTTTGATGCTTTTGCAGCCATTTGCAGTTGTTTTTGATTCTCTAGATTCTCTAGCTTCTCTAGTTGTTTTGCATCTTTTTTATGATGCATTGTGTCTTTGCTGCAGTTCAACTCTTTGCAGTCAGTGTGAGTCCCCTCGTTTGATTGACCTTCAGTCAAGACAAATTTTACGGCAGCAGTTGAGCCTGGAAGACAGACGGAGGTTGGTCTGGAGTCTCTCTGTTGGAGACTGATTCTGCTCCTGCAATAAGATCTGCTGAGTCATTAGTCCTACATGTCACCTGAGAGACATGGAGCTGAATCAGTTTACCACTAAATGCTATTTCCAACATTTTGAGGGGACTGTTTTTTGTCTCTTGTCTCGTCTTGTGGTTTTTTTTCACATCTACCTGCAGCCATGTTGAGTCCTTAACAATGTCCTGTGTTTCCTTGTGCTTGGGTTTTGTCTCTTCAGTCAGTTTAAATGCTGTTGCAGCCTTTTCTGTCTCTTCCTGGTTGTCCTGTGTTTAGTTTTTGTGGCTCTTTAGTTGTTTCAGGTTTGTTTTTTATGGTTTTTAAGTATTTTCTGCAGTCGTCTTAAATTCTTTTCTATGTCTCTGCATCTCCTTGTAGTTGTTTTGTCAATAGATAGATAGATAGATAGATAGATAGACAGTGAGATGAAGTAACAGACAGAACATATGCTCTGACTGCAAATCAGCTTAATTCTTCAAACTCCTGTAACCCTCCTCCTCCTCCTCCTCCTCCTCCATCCCTCCTCATTTCTATTGTTCACATCCCTCCATCCCCCCGAAAACATCCACGATCTCTCTCCGACCGAGTGCTCCAGATTAAATCGCTGGAATCTACAAACTGATAACAATGCAGCAGCTCTCCTCCTCCTCCTCCTCTTCCGTTTCATATTTTCCTATTAGCCCGGGCGAATCGAAACCAGGAAACACTCGGAGATTAATCAGCTGCCATGAACGCCGAGCGGTCCTCTAAACGGCGCTCGACAGCGAGAGCAAAGTGTATTAGATTTAAAGTCAACACCTGACCCGAGCTCTGATAATCAAGTTAAGAGGCCGTTCAATCACGTTTCCTTCACCTGTGAAACGCTTTAAAAAAATGAGGTGGTCAGGTTGAAGCTAGCGCCCTAACCCACCGACCGAGAGGCCTTTTAAACGCATCACGCTGGTTGATGAGGCCTTTCATGATCCTCGCAGCTACACCTTTATGAAGCAGCACGTGAAGTCCAGTTTAACAGTGTGGTGTAGGAGGTAAACCGTTCCTAACCCTGACCTCCAAAACATGTGGGTCAAAACCAGACACTTTCATGTGCCATGAATTTACAAAGTGAAAAAATTAACAAAATAAAGACTAAGAATAAAAGTAACTGCAGTTCCAGATTTGTCCACTAGTAGGTTTCACTGTTTTAGTCATAGACTGTATATAAATATGGACAATGCGTCCCCACTTCCCTGCACAGGACAAACTAATGTTCCCTGGTATGTGGGCGGGGCCACATATCGATGCCCCGCCCACATTTCCTCCAGACTCAGCGGCATTTTCATTTAATTAATTCTACGCTCGGATACTTTACTGTGTGGTTGACATGGCAACTGGTGGTCCCCGTAGCATTAGATATAACTACTAACTAAAATTAAACCAAAACTAAACTAAAAATTGACTCTTGAACCTTGAAATGAGTGCTTTAGTTTGACCCAAGCCCCGCCCACTAACTTGGAGGGGGTGGAGCCTATGACCTATACTGCAGCCAGCCACCAGGGGGAGCTCTACTTGTACTGTCTATGGTTTTAGTCAGAGTTGTGGACGTAACACGACACTGAGACCCAGAACTAAACAGCAGGTGGCAGCAGTGAGATAAAATTACACTTCATTTTGTTAAGAAATGTTCAACTCCGTCATCTTCTCCACACTCTGCTGGAGCATAATCAGATGCCAACAGAGACAAGTTTCTGCTGCATAAGAACTGCTGGACCGGGACGTCAGCTGGCTTCCAGGCTACAGGTTTAAAAATGAAACTGCACGACACGTATGAGGCCACACATGAACCATGTGCGCCCTTAAACGGATCAGAAACTGGTTTAATGCCAGCTTCCCTCTTGACTTTCAGCTGTCTCTCCTGGCCGCAGTCTTGCCAGCAGACGTTTGGCATCCAGCGCCTCCACATCAATAACGACATCGAGGAGACGCTCTTTGCTTCGCCGAATCACGCCACTAAATTCCCTCTTTCCTCGTCCCGTCCTGCGTCCTCCGCTGACCTTAACGGCACAGCTTCATCTTTACCGTTCACTTCATATGCGACCCCGCTGACTTCCATGTCTGTACGAGGCCCAGCCCCCTCTGTCCTCTCGCTCTCTGTGCGAGCAGGAGGGCTATATTTAGACGAAGGCATTAAAATATCATCATGCAAAGTCAAAGCCCAGAAAAGATCCGGTGGTCAGCTCACGTGGACTCAGTGTGCTACCTCTAACCCTCATCTGCTCCTGCACTGAGGACATGAAGACGAGCTAAGAGACACAACACATTGACTTTGATTTGTATTTGTATTCAGACTTTTAACCCCCGTATTAACCCATTAACATATATTTTACCAGTTAAGGTGCTTTGACCCACTGACCGACACTGTTCTTACTGAATCCATGTCAGGATCAAATCTGGGAGGTTTAAATCTTAGTGTAGGACTGAATGCTTGTTTTCACGTCTCCTTATTAATACACATTTGAGATTGGCATAAATACTAATAATTATACGTCCTGTCTACGATGAAAAACTTAAAGCCCTGTTCAGACATCACATTATCGTCCAATCTGGATCCGATCGCAGAAATACTTCAAATATCCACACCTGACATTAACATGCGCCCACAGCCAGCCCTTCGGATCTGATCTCAGTTCCATCCTCTGTACGTACGCAGTAGAATATTTTAATTTTATTTGTTGCTAACGGATCCCTGCTGTTGTTTCAGAACCATAAACACTGTTTATAAACCCTGGAAGCTTCTTTATGCACTATAATCTAATAAAGTTAAAAAAGACAGAATCTTTCATCGTTATTCATCATTTCATTCGTTAATTCATTATTGTCTAGTTAATTAACAGCTAGTCAACAGGAACAAAGTCCTGGACAGCAGCGCAGCCATTAGCATCACCATTAGCATCACCATTAGCATCACCATTAGCATCACCATTAGCATCACCATTAGCATCACCATTAGCATCACCATTAGCATCACCATTAGCATCACCATTAGCATCACCATTAGCATCACCATTAGCATCACCATTAGCATCACCATTAGCATCACCATTAGCATCACCATTAGCGTCACTATTAGCATCACCATTAGCATCTGCTCTGGAGCCTCTTGTTCAGTTCTCGTCTCAAATGAAAACACAGCAACGACTTCAAGATGTGTTCGACTTCTTCTTTTAAGATTTTGGATCTTCTGGTCGTATTACTGCCCTCTGCAGGAGAAAATGATTTACAGCAACAAGCTTGTGTTACTTGTGTTCGTCATCAGTCCCTGGAGTAAGTTCTTTTCGTACTTTTGCTCTTCTTCTTTGGGGGTTTTGTCGGATTTGGTCGTATTACTGCCCCCTGCAGGATAAAAAATATGTTCAACACAAAGCATCTTAAATGTCATTGTCTCTGTTTGATGAATTTCCACTTTTGCTGTTTTGGTTTACGCGCAAATCGACGCATTAACGTACGACGTTGGAGAAACTTGTCAGAGCATTTCAGCACAGCGCTGTATTTGTGGCCTGTCCTTCATGGCGCGTCTCTGAATGAGGCTTTTACTGAAAACAATTGCTGCGGCCGCTGTTGGACGCTTTGATCAGTTCAAAGTTTGGGGTTTGTCTGAACCGCCTCGAGTGAAACTACAGCATTAGGGTCGACAAAGCCTTTGATTTGGTTCACGTTTTAGCCCAATATAAAAAAAATCAAAAATCAAAAGGAACAATGCCTCAGGTCTAATGCCCTGTCTTTCATCCTCCCACCGGTGCAGCAATCTAGTTCAAAAAGCACATTAGAAATACTTGATAGCATTCAATTTACACAAATGTCTGTCAGGTTTTTATTATTTATATTCTTTGGTGTGTCAGTGTTAGTAGCGAGGTAGTCTTCAAAGGTTTTCCTAAAACAGCTCAGGAACGTAATGCTTTTAAGAACCTTTCCCATGTAACTCACAGCCAGGAAGGTGTAAACAAAATAGTCCTGCAGGAAACTTCAGAAGCAGATTAAACAGAATAATGAACAACTTGTTCAGAGCGTTGGATTAGTTATTCATTCAAGCTTTTCCAGCCCTTACGCTCGAGGCTATTTTTTTATTTTTGCCTCAGTTTTAATCTGAATGTGCCGCGTTGCCTTAATGAGTTGCATTCAAAGCACCAAGTTATTGATGTTAAACTGTGGCCCAAAAGAAGACGCTCTTTAATGTTGAAATTGCTGCAACGAGACGGACAAGTCAACGTGTCGAATGATTAATTATTTAAATCCTTACAATCATCTGCAATCAGGTACGTTCAGAACGATAGAGAAAAGCCAGAAATCAAACTCAACCACAAGTGTGTTTTATTCTTTAAACAGAGACTAAAATAAACGAACCTCCAACAAAATTCGTCGCAATGAATGTCCCTGTAGTAAATGTGTTTGAGATGTTGGAAAAGTTTCTAGAGAAACTTCAAGGTCTTGTTTATTTAAGGGTGAAGATTTTTTGCAAAACATGCTTCAAGTTTCGGTGTAAAACCTGAAAACTGTGCACATAAACCCATAAAACCACTCTACGTACCGCATGTATGCAGATGATGTGATGCAAATTATTACTTTGCGCAAATAAGACTCAAACTTAATCCATCCAGTCCGTTGCATGAATACATCAATGTGCTGATGTGCGACAGCGAGCGTTGCCCCCGGCGGATTGACAATACACCCCTGAGCATGCTGGGAAACGAGATAAGCTCGGCCACTTTTGTGGGTCCCAGAAACCCAAAGGGACAAAGTGGGAGGAAGATGGAAGAGGAGAAGAAGAAAAAATATTACCAGGAGATTACACGGCGGGAACAGACAGAGGAGAGAGGGACGCAACCAGAGAGAGAAAGTCATTTTCTAGAAATAAAGAACGGCAGGACGCAAAAAAAAAAAAGAAGAAGAATTATGGAAGTGTTTCTCCTTTCACCCTCTGTCCTCTCGTCTGTTATCGGCCATCGTGGTGCTCCATCATTCTAGATCCCATCTCGTTTCAGACAGTTTCACTCTCCTCTCTCCGTCTCTGTCACTCAGCCCAAATCCAGCAGCAGGCTTCAAACGTACATTATCCCTCACTGCTCTGGCCTTGCGGGCCTTGTTGGCGGCTATTTGTGGAGCTGTAAAATTACTTTCCCGCCCTACCCCGCGCTGTAACCACTGGCATGATTTAGTTATCTTTACAGTCAGAAACGCACCGACTTCTGCAAGGTGACCCGATCAGAGCAGAACCAAACAAGTCTGCGAGCGGCCGTGGGGGGCGATGAACGAACGGGGAGCGGCATTATTAAAACAAACCTGCAGCCTGCAGGAGGAAATAAAACAGGAGATTGGACGGTAGACAACGTGTCTGCAGCAGCTTTATGTACTATTTTTATTTATTTTATTTCATTCATAAATATCAGAGAGTAGCACCTTGACACCGAGCAATAATAATGAATGATGATAGAATCTCAGACGGTCCGAGCTCCTAGTCTGGAAAGAACTGAACCTGAACCTCGTGCTGTTCTTCTTCCTAAAGTGTTTTTGTGGCTGCATCCTGCTGGGGATGGCTGCTGCCATCAAGGAGTGTCATTGCTATGGGGTGGGGGTGCCTGGTCTGGTCTAGGTGGGTGCTACATGTCTAAGTAACATCCACACCAATGAATGAAACCAGGTCCAGAAGTTTCCCAGCAGAACACTGAACTGGAGCAAGATGCTTTAGATGTTATTCACTTCTCCTGGTCATAATGTTGTGGCCTGTTTTACGTTTGGATGTAATATGTCGGTGTGAGTGGTTTTAATGTACCGCATCAGAGGGTTAGCCTTAGCTTAGCTTTCATGCTAAAGCCGACACCTAGCCAATAGTAGACTGGTTGCTCCTTCACTGTTGGTGTTTATGCTCCATTAAAAGTGCGAAAGCATGGATGGATGGACAGATGCTAAGTTCTGGCACCTTTCTCAGTCTTCATTGATATAATGCTAGTGTTGTTAGCGTGTCCTGATCGGTATTGGGGCTGAGCCGGGTTTTAGTCAAGTCTAATCTTTTGTAGTTACATTTAGGTTGGGACATTACTCAACATTAAGACACTGGGACGTCCCCAGAAAAGAGTCAGATCTTTAATAATGCACCAACACATTGATGGTTTTGTTTTTCTTTCACTCTCTGGTTCATTAGTTCAACACGTTCTCAGCAGATTGAGGATCTTCTTCAACCTCCAGCAGGTATCAGTCCTCTAAAACACAGGTAGACGTCAAGAATCTATAGAGGAGGAACTTCAGGACATTTAGATCAAGACTCAATATGAAGAGACTTTGACAATAAATTAATAAAACAGCAAAAGTTTCTCAAAATGAAATGAAACCTTCAAACATATGACACTAGCTGTGAGTCTTCCAAAGTTGAGGCCAAGTTAACATCACCTGAGACCTTTAATATTCACCTGAACGTCCAGTTTGTGAGCTCGGCTGTAACTTGGAACAAACTAAAGCAGATTTAAGTGCTTTTCCTCGTTCGTATTGTTCTGCTGCACGTCAGAGTTCAGTGAAGGCAGCTCTTACACATTCATAGCACTGGCATCATTTTAGTCTTTAACTTTTTAATCAATATAATTTTACAAATGAATCAGCCGAGGTAACTGCCAAAGAGAAACTAAGAGAGAGAGACGTTTAATATGCTGACCATTCTGCTTTTAACATATTACAGAGACGCTCCAGCTTTAATTTTACGACTGCGTCTGCTCGCTTCTTTAAATCCAGGCTCTCGCTCTCGCTCTCGCCGCTGTATGTAACGGTGCAGAGATGTGGCAGCCAGGCGTGTCACGCTCTTTTATTTCTATTTATTGATCGTCTTCGTGGCGCTGCTCTGTGTTACCCTGTTAGCTCATCCCTCACTGTCTCCATGCTGCCTGGTCCTCCGTCTGCATGGACGTCCCACCACCAGCTGACTGATGCAGCTTTAAAGCAGCTAATCCGTTACTGTTTACCTGGAGGACTGATACCTGCTGGAGGTTGAAGAAGATCCTCAATCTGAGAACGTGGTGAAAAACAAAACCATCAATGTGTTGGTGCATTATTAAACATCTGACTCGATGTCCCAGTGTCTTAATGTTGAGTAAGGTCCCAACTTTCCTCTGCTGTAGCGTCCCAAAGTCTGTCCTTGTCTTCCTTGTCTTCTCCTAGAGTTGGTCTCCTGTTTCTTCCTAAAGTCTGTCCTTGTCTTCTCCTAGAGTTGGTCTCCTGTGTCTTCCTAAAGTCTGTCCTTGTCTTCCTTGTCTTCTCCTAGAGCTGGTCTCCTGTGTCTTCCTAAAGTCTGTCCTTGTCTTCCTTGTCTTCTCCTAGAGTTGGTCTCCTGTGTCTTCCTAAAGTCTGTCCTTGTCTTCTCCTAGAGTTGGTCTCCTGTGTCTTCCTAAAGTCTGTCCTTGTCTTCCTTGTCTTCTCCTAGAGTTGGTCTCCTGTGTCTTCCTAAAGTCTGTCCTTGTCTTCCTTGTCTTCCTAACCCTCTCTGGAAGATGTTTCTCCTTGACGCTGTCTCCAGGAAACTTTTCTCTTCTCTTAAATAAATCACGGGGGTCGTATTAATTGACGATCAACTACTACCACCTCATCAAAACATCCACATTCGTTCCTCTTAGCTTTGACGCTAGCTTACGGCCACTCAAACAGAAGAAGGGGTTGTTTTGACGCTACAGGGACGTGGTTATTGTGAACTACACATGATTTGTACGACTCCTGCTCTGTCCATCACCACTTAAACCCCGCCCCTTAACAATCTGATTGGCTCAGGAGATTTTTCCTAGATCATCACTAGTTCCCAACCTGAGAGACTCCAGACCAACGTCCTTCTTACTTCCAGGATAATTAAACTGAGACTAAAGAGCGTAGAAGCAGCAGAAGTGAGATCTGAGTATGAACAACATCAGTCGTATGAACGTTTAACTCCAAATCAAACAGGTTTTGGAGTTTACCGGGAACGGGTTAAAATCCATCATGGAGAAAAAAAAAAGAGGCGGATGACAGATGACAGGACAATAGAGAGACAGAAAGAACGATAAAGAAAGCAATACACAGAGAGAAGACGATCAGAGGAGTGATTTGGAGACAGGGAGAGGAACAAAGACGATTAACACACGGTTGGAAGAGTCTGGACCAGGGAGAGAAACAGCCGCTCAGGGAGTGAGACGGGGGGAGAGAGACGAAGACGATGAGATAAGTGAGTCGGGATCAGGGAGAGAAACAGCCGCGCAGAGAGTGAGACGGGGGGAGAGAGACGAAGACGGTCAGAGTCGGGGACGACGGAAAAAAAAACCACACACACACACAAATGGCCCTGTCAAAGAAAAGAAAAGTTGATACCGAAAATAGAGCTTTCAATCCGGAATGGACGGACTCGTTTCTGTTCATTCTTCCCTCAGGCAGCACAAAACCGCTGTGTCTGATATGCTCAGAGACTGTAGCGCTAATTAAAAGTGGCAATGTGAAGCGCCACTATGATACTAAACACAAAGATTTCGACAGAGCATATCCTCTTAAGTCTGACCTGAGGTCGCAGAAAATAAACAATCTCAGAGCCCAGTATGACCAGTCCACCAGGATCTTGACCCATTCATTCACTGCCCAACAACGTGCTCATGACAGGAAAAGCTACAGCTCAGTTCTCTCACTGAGTAACAGAAAGAAGAGAAGTGGAATATAAGAGGGAAAGACAAAGAAACTGAAGTGTTTAATTGTTAGGATTTGTATTGTTAAAGTGGTTGACATTGTTCTGTCAAGGTGTGAGACAGTTAAAGAAAAATGATAAAAGCTGCTGCTACACTTTATTTCTCTTAAGTTAAGAGCTCTATGTGAAGATTCAAATTTTTCCAGAGCCATTTTATTTATTTTTTCTCTTTTTTTTGAAATGCAGCACTTGAGAGGGATACTGTATCTCTGCACTGACAAATATTGTCAAAATGTTAATGTTTTATAAAATGTTTATTTCTCTGTTATTTACACGCAGATATTAATAATCCTCAGCTGTGTTTGTATTCTCTGGACCGGACGAACGGATACGCTGAGTAAAGCTTTCTCCTCATTCATATTTATCGTGCTTTTGGGAGTTAGGGCTCGATAACACGCCCCAGTGTTTAGACCCACGCACGACGATGAATAATTATCTGTACAGCAGCAGCAGCAGCAGCAGCAGCAGCAGCAGCAGCAGCAGCAGCAGCAGAGTCTGGGCACCGTGTCATAGTTTTGAGGACGGGGATCAATAAATATGAAAAAAGTAAAAGTACATCATGTTGAAAAAACTGCAGCCAGCGTCCCGGCTCGGTTCCTTACCGTTGTACGAGAGGCGGGGCTTGCTTAGACACATGATGAAGTGAACCTCCATTTCATTGGACGCCACAGACTTGGAGCAGACAGGACACTTGAATCCTGGAAAGAGAGACAGAGACAGAAATAAAGAATAAATAAACGTTATGATCACTCAGAGTAACGATGAATGATCTCATTACTGAACCAGGACCAGTTCCACCTGCTGGAACCAGTTAACAGAATCCAGATCTGAATGAGACCACCATGGTTTTAGATCCATCAACAGGCAGGTACATTAAAATGAAGATGTCTCCATCAACCTGATCGACCGTTTCCATGGAGACCAAATAAAACGATGGAACCAGATACATGAGTCCACATCAAAACATCAATCACCTGTAGAGGTTTACTGACGGAGAGGAGCAGCACATCTACTGGAGATAGAACAAGAGAAGAAGAAGGAGGAAGGGAAGTTAAATGAGCAGAAGATGAAAGAGGAGAAGGAGAAGAAGAAATGGAAGAACCTTAACTCAAGAACAGGAAGGGTGAGAAGAAGAAGAAGAAGAAGAAGAAGAGAAGACAAAAAAGGAGGAGTAGAAGAAGGGGGAGGAAAAGAAAATGGAGAAGGAAGAGAAGGAGAAGACGGATGAGAGAAGAAGAGAGGAAGGACGAGGAGGGAGAGGAGAAGACGATAAAAGTAAAGGTGAGGAAGAACAAAGGTGAGGACAGGAAGGACAGTATTGTCTCCTCCAGCTTTGTCTCCAGCCCTGAATGTTTAGAGTAGAAGAAGAAGGAGGAGAAAGAGGAGGAGGAGATGAATGACAAGAAGGAGTATGACCAAGAAGAAGAGTGAGAAGAAGGTAGTGTCCTCCTCTATGTCCTCCTCCTCCATGTCCTGAATGTCTCGAGTCTTAGAGGACGACCAAGATGTCTCCACATTGATTCCATCTTGGTTCATCTCGTTTTTCTACCTCCAAGGTTACCATGGTTACCACATCCACATCCTCCTCTACTGGATGTCTCATTTATCTCAGTGGAGGCTGGTGAGTTGGGGACGAACGTCCAGAATGGACGTGATGAGCGTTTTGTATTTAAACTCCTACTGGTAAATGAATCATTTACAGCTTTTCTACTTTTAATTCATTAACAACGAGACCCAGAGCTTAATTATTTCAGAGTCCAGACGTTGAATGATCTAACAGAGCAGTTTGATAATAAAAATAAAAAGTCAAACGTCTAAAGATGTTGTTGAACTCATTTATTTATTAAAGCTAAACGAACAAAAAAAATGGAATAACTTCATTTTGAAACGTTAAACGTTTCTTCTAAATAACAAGAAGAAACAAACTTTTATGAGTTATCATCTTAATTTATTTTATTGGTTGTGTCATGTTTAAAGGAGAAAAGATAATTCTTTTAATTTAATTTGGCCTGTTGGTTAAAAAAGTTTAGATTTCAATAAGACATGTTTTTAGTTTTTTACAGTGCGTCTCTCACTTCCTCTAAGACGAGTTCTTTCACAATAAAAGCCTGAATCTGTGCTTGTTTGTCCACTTTGATCCTCTCTCTCTCTCTGTGGTTGTTTTTCATAAGCCGTCCCGTCCTGGGCCGTCCCGTCCTGTCCTGGGCCGTCCCGTCCCGTCCTGTTCATCCTGGTCCCGTTACACTTTTAAAACTTAATTTAGTTAAAACAGATAATCAGATGAACCACATGAGCCCAGTTTGCTACACAGCTGAGAACGGGACGGGATGGGACAGGAGGGGACGGGACGGGACGGCTCGCTGGTAAATAAACTCTGAATGGACAGAAGACGTCCTGGGATCACGCGGACGTATAATGAGATTTACATTTAGATGAGTGCTGGCGTTGCAGAGGGACTTTCCTCCTGCTGGGATCTCTCTGCGAGACGTTCTTCGTTCCTCTGGGGACTTGATTTTCTGCAGCGATGCTTTTTTCTTCTTCACACCTTGTGCTCTGCTCAGTGGTTTCATCTTCTTCTTTTTTTCTTTTGTTCTCAGCCTCTGACAGTTTGTACTATGGGCTATATAAAGACACGTACTTGAACTTAAAGGGCCACTGCAGCAGTCTAGTATCACACGTATTTATAAGCTAGAAAAAAGCCTACACTTCCCAGAATGCACCTGGTTAAGCATTATTAAACATTAAGACGTCTCCTAGTGGCGATGGTTGAATAGTTTGATGTTTGAGTACGCTGACTTGACTGTACGCTCTCTGGCCACTTCATTAGGTACACCAGTGAAACCAGTCCTGCTTTTAATCCAGTCTGTATGAAGGGTCTGGTGTTCAGCGAGACGACACGTATTTTACGGTGAATTTTTAAGATTATAATCATTATTTTGGTGACGTAACGTTTCATGGAGGCGTTGATTAGTTTGTAGGGCAGAACAGGAAGTTATAAATAATACATTTTTATGCATTTACCTCAAAAAGCTTTAAATTGTTCAGCTTGTTACGTAGTCTGCAAGGAGCAAGAAGTTTGTTCTCTCTCCTCGGGCTATGAGAACAAGAAAAAAGTTCGTTTGGTTTCGTTTTTATACTTCATGGGAAACTCAAGTGCCAAATTCTTCCCACTTCTGCAAAGCATTGTGGGAGATGCTGAGGAGAGGCACTTGTCCCACAGAGAGATTAGCGGTCACACTGCTAATATTAGCATCTGGGAAGACACAGAGCATTACCGCTTCTCTGCATTAGCCACGCCCACTTCCAACGATAACTGAACGCCACATGAGAAGAAAGGTTCTGCTCAGAAGATGTGGAAGTTTTTCCCTCTGCTGCTGGTGTTTGTCTGATGCAGGGGCTTGTCACACCCTTTTGTCTATTGCAGGTAGCGACGTCAAACCCCCCGTTGGTGTGTTTTACACTTGGGGTATCCTGCAGGATCTTGCATTTAGGTGCAAGGCCGAGTCCAGACATCACAATCCACAAAGACAAAAGACCCCGGTATCTCACGTTAGGAAGGGAGACGCATCTCTAGAGGCTGAGACAAAGAAATTAAATTTTCTGTTGATGTGTCGAGAACAAGCTGCAAGAACAGAACGTTGTCATTTTGTTCTTGCAGCCCGAGGAGCGTGAACAAAGTTCTTGCTTCTTGCAGAGCATGTAATCCCCGCAACAAGCAGCTCTGCAGGAGCATGATCAGCTCCCAACGGAGCTACTCCAGATTAAGGCCCCGTCCACACGGAGACACTTTTTGGGTTTAAACTCAGATGTTTTTCTTCGTTTTGTCCGATCGTCCACATGAATCCCGTAAACACATTGATCTAAAACGCACTTTTCTGAAACCTGGGTGGAAAATTTTGAAAATGCAGCTGTTGAGTTTTCGTGTGGACGAGGAAAAACAGTGATCATCCAGGTGAATCTCCACCTTTCAGATGCTGGTTCTACACCAACTGAACATCAGAGCAGCCACGAAGGAGGATTTGGATTAGAATGCATCGCTAGTGCACCTAATGCGTCACCTGGTCATAATGTTATGGCTGAAAGAAATTAATATATTTTTTTTATTTCCTAAAAGTGAGTTTTATCATTCGTTAGCTCACAAACGCACACGGACAAATTCACTATATGCTAAACTCTTACATGGCAGCTGACCCACTTTTCCCTCGGCTGCTATTTTCAGACGCTCCGTCGGGACGAGCAAAGAGAGAGAGAGAGAGAGAGAGAGGGAGGGAGGGATGGAGGAAACGAGTGAAGAGGAGGAGCAGGAGGAAGGTGGGAGAAATGAAGGGTTGTGATTCGGCGTCCAGCAGGACCGACTCAGCCAAGCGCCACAAATCCTCCAGGACGTTTCATATTCGAGGAGCGCATAAGGTCACGGCGGGACAAAAATAAATCAAAGCGCTGGATCATAAATTAATTATACTGGAGAGAGAGAGAGAGAGAGAGAGAGAGAGAGAGAGAGAGGGAGAGGGAGAGAGAGAGAGAGAGGGAGAGCGAGAGAGAGAGAGAGAGGGAGAGAGAGAGAGAGAGGAAGGTGTCGGCCCAGTAATCCTGCTCTGAGCAGGAGGAGCTAGTTTATGTCAAAGTGGAACGTTTCTATCAGATATGTTCCTCTCATCACCACATTAAGCTCCGCCCCCTAACAATCTGATTGGCCCACGAGATTCTGAAGAAGAAGAATCAAACACATCTGTTGCATGTCCAGTCAGTCAAAATCAGCCACAACATTATGACCACTGACATCTAAACCATCTTGCTCCAGTTCAGTGTTCTGCTGGGAAACTTCTGGACCTGGCTTCATTCATTGGTGTGGATGTTACTTAGACATGTAGCACCCACCTAGACCAGACCAGGCACCCCCACCCCATAGCAATGACACTCCTTGATGGCAGCAGCCATCCCCAGCAGGATGCAGCCACAAAAACACTTTAGGAAGAAGAACAGCACAAGGTGTTGACCTGGCCTCCACATTCACTAGATCCCAAACTGATCAAGTATCTGTGGGATGATCCACAGAGGCCCCTCCCCTCAAAGGCCTCCAATATGAGGAAGGTGGTCATAATGTTGGGGCTGATCCATTAACATCCATTCTGGGCAACATTCGTTCACACCTGGCATTAAAACAAACGCTAATCCTTCACGATGCATTTTTTTTTGTTGTTTAGGTTTTAATTTATAAAAGCGGTCGTGTAAGAGCGCCCCCTGTTGAGCGGGAGGTCTTTAAAGCGTCCCTTCAGTGCATCCTGGTCGTCTTCACACCTGTGCCGTCAGATCACCCAGGACTGATGCTAATGCAAGGTGTGAACAGGGGCTTTGTCATCACCTGCACCGCCGAGACTGATCCAAGAGGACGGATCCAGATGTTAGAAAGGCTAAGAAAAGAAATCAATCAGACACGAGACGTATTAAAAATATTAAAACGCAGAAGTCCTGCTCATTGTTTGTCTCTAGTGTCCACAGGTGCTGCATGTATTTCCATATCTGCACATCTGAGAGCGCGCGCACTAAGCTGAATGTTGTGTTAGCCAGAACATCCCTCTGTGATGTTTCAGTGATGAGAAAACATCCGGGTGTGATAGAATAATTATCATCCGGATGATCAAAGCTGGATAACGAGTCCTCAAATGCAAAAAAAAAAAAACCTGCTGCTGGATTTCCCTGCATGCATCTGGAGGGACGCTGGCGTCAGAGCACCTGACTGATCACGCTTAGCTCCAGAATACTTTTTAATTCCCTGCAGGCTTTAATGTCACCAAATGGATTTATATTTCATTTGAAACGCTTTTATTTCTTAACTCAACACAGGTTCTGCAGACTCTAAAGGAGAACAGATCGTAGAAGCTAACATTTATTTTGGCAGAACGTCGACATAAATCTTTACTCTTGGATTTTTCTAACAGCTGAAGGGTCCTCCGTCAGATGGAGGCCGTCGCTCACGTAGAAAACAAACCCGAGTCTCAATCAAACGACGGGAAACTTGTTAAATCACGACTGACGTTATTAAAACACGCTCTTATCTCAACAACGCCCTCTAATGCATCCTGAGCATCCTGAGCATCCTGAGCATCCTGAGCATCCTGAGCATCCGTCACCACGTACACTTGAATATAATCATTTCACTGCGGAGGAATTTAAATAATTACATGCACTCACAAACATTTCTCTCTCCGCTGAACAGAGAAGCAACAATGGAGAGAGAAGAAAAAACCTGCAGCACCGATAATAAACGAATGCAAATGAATGTTTTATGTAAGAGAGCGAGAGAGCGTGAAGGCGCACAAGTTCTGTGGACGGTTAGAGCGGCAGAGGAAGGCGATCCGTTAGCCCACACACTTTAAACGCGGGGTCTGCACGCAGCTACGCCGGGCCAGCTCTTATTACTGTTAGTGCATTAGATGTGTGTAGTTTGACCAACGGGAAGGTGAAGCTTTTATCATGTGAAATCCTCAAACACATCTTTATCTAAAAGGGAAATAAGCTGTAAACTCAAGAGTCCAAGCAGAACAGAAACAGGGCTGGGTTAAACGTTTAGATGCACAGATTCAAATGGATCTGAGTTTGAAAGATTCGTTATCAAGTTCATAAAACAATCTGGAGGTTTTCAGGTAGAGAGGATGCAGGACATGCTCCAGAACACTTTAACTCCCTGCAGACTGGAGCAGCACCTGTTATCTGTAGCATCCACACATGATAACTCAGCCTAAATGGATTTATATTTAATTTATTTCAAAACAAGACACAGCTTCCAAGAGTCTGCAGACTAAAAGACAATCCCCTCTACCTGAAAAATCTCATTTTAATCTAATTTACTCCACCGTGGTCTCAGAACGAACGTTGTGCTCGTCTTGTTTTTCCTATTGCCCCTGAACACATCTCTCCCTCCGTCCAGAATCTCCACCATGAACACCGGTCACTCACCAGGGGCCTCATGTAGGAAGAGTTGCGTAGATTTCCTTCTAAATGGTGACGTAAGCTCAGATTTAGAAGCATTTCAAAGCACATTTCCTTTGTTCATCCCAATCCAGCGTACCTGACTCCTCCCTGTCCACGCCCCTTTTAAATATGCATTAAATTCTATTTAAATTGACCCTGCACCTGAGATTCCCCTCTCTGCACCATCAGAAAACATAAGAATGAGTGAGACGGGAAAGAAGAAGAAGTTGACAGAAGGTGAATTGGAGACGCTGCTCACTGGAGTGGAGATGCTCATAAATGTCTCTTTGTCACGCTGCCACAATGTTTACTTGCATTAGTTCATCACGTATGATCTGTACACTGATGAATGAAAATGTTTCCTGTTGACATTTACTAATTCATGCCATGGTGCTTTTCTATCAATGTGTGTGCAGTCCATAGCTCTGATTCCATTCAGAAACCGTCTCTGGCTGCAGATTGCTCTTTAATGTTGACCTGTTCAGATGCATTGTGGGAATCTGATCTACCTGGCTGACATGAGGAGAACTCCGTCCCACACGGCTTGCATGGCTCTGCTCAGGGTCGACTGGCTCAGTCCCGATCGGTCGGAGTAATAGTTTTCACATTGATGACAGTTTCCCAGCATCACCTCTAAGTGTCAAAGCCAAAGGATCCACATCTGTAGAATCCTACGTACGTCAGACATGAGGTTTGTGAAGAAACGTACGAGTTCACGGACATTTCACTCTGATACATCTGAACTTTTATGTGAGAGAGTACGTACGGAACGTTTTTGTACGTACGCAACCTTCGTACATGAGGCCACAGACGGAGAAAATGGCGTTCACATAGCATGGGAAGCTATTTGTGTAATAAAATTTTACGCCAGGGACTCGTGAAAGTCTGCAGCAGATTTAAAAGAAAGCACGACGACGGAGAAGCTTGTGTCACGGTTTTGAGTTTTGAATTTGTTCCGTCAGAGTTTCTGGTGAAGTAAGGATCAAAGACGGAGGCAGGAGCTGGAAACTAATTGATTTTAAATTAAAGGTGCTGCAGGAAAGGACGGGGAACCAAACAGGTAAGGACCAAAACCAAGACGAGAAAGAAGAAGCACGAGGGTAGGGAAAGGGAAAGGCAGGACTAGACTTGGAGGGGTTAATGAGACACAGGTGAAACTAATGAGGGGCCAATCAACCAATCAGAGGTGGGAAGAAACATAGAGGAGGAAGTTTATAAAAATAAAAACAGGAAACACAAAGATGTATTCAAGAAGAGACAGACGAAAGCAAAGCACATGAAAGATTAGACACTAGATCAAAAGTCAAAAGATCAAAACTTAAATATTTCTAAATGGATTTATGTTAAATTAAATTGAATAATAACCAGACAGCTTTCACATCAGCTGTAAAGCATTTCTATCTTCTTTTAAAAAGCTGTGATGTTAAAACCGTCCTACATCTGCAGGAAGCTGAGGCATAAACATAATGAAGAGACGCTGAAGAGACTGCAGCTGCTGTTCAAAGCTTCAATCTGTTTCCAGTCTACCTGTCTGTGGGAGGAACATCACACACCTACACACAGCGTGCATGACTGTGCAATAACAACAGCGTCAAAGAGCCAGCGAGCAGACAGAGCCGCCACACATCCTGCGCCCGAGCGCTATTAAATGGTCCCACGGAGACTTATTCATGTCAAAGCCCTCTGCACACACACACACACACACACACACACACACACACACACACACACTTCCCAGACGAGGTCGCTCAACTCAATCTCTGGCCGATGCATATTTCATCAACCCCTGGACCGAGACCCTGACGCAGCTCCCAAATAACCACCGTCCACAGAAGAAGACGTCAAGACGAACGGCGGAGACGTCTGGCTGCTCAGACCCCTGTCTGCAACATGTCGGTGCACTGAGCATGCTCAGAAGGGACGTTGGCGAGACTCCGATTGGCTTAGCGAAACAAAACCGACAACAGTCCGATTCCTTGCTGGTCCTAGCTCTTCGGATTTCCTATTTTGATTGAGACTAGTGCCACCTGCTGGTACAGAGCGTAATTTGCTCTCCTGCAGGCGCAAAATGCTAAGCTAGCTGGTCGCTGGCTGTAAGCAGGAAGTGGAGGTACAGATAAAAACACACTTTTTGTTGCTTAGCAGAAATTGGACATGAGCTGTTGTGTTTGTTTATAACGTTTCAGTCTAACGGATAGAGTTTGCTGCTCGCGGTAGCACCACATGCTAACATGCTAACACTTAAGCAAACTGTGCTAAATAAGAATGAATTTTAGGCTTTTCTAAGGTTGGTTATTATCCATCCATTTCAGAAGGAATGCAAATAAGAAAATATGTTTGGACTTTCTTAATGGGGAGAGAAACTTCCTCAGTTACTATGTCAAGTATTAGCTAGTTAGCATATTATTATTAATTATTATTATGAAAGATTAAAGATTTTACACAAGTATGTAACCTAAAAAAACAAAAAACTAAAACAATGATTTCCACCAGAAACTGCAAAGACAGTGGTCGCTGCTATTCTGCTAAGCTAGGCTAGGCTAGCTTGCTTTGTGGCGTCGCTAACTTTCCACATTATTATTTAAAGGTGTCAGTGTTTCCTTATGTGTCTATTAAAACAGAACAAAGATGTTTAGGAAAAAGTTGGTGAATTAGCTTAAGCTAAGGCTAACAGCTAGCCTTAACTCATCCAGGTTTTTACTGTTTTTGTCGTGAACATGATCAGAGCTCAGCATTTCGTCTGCATGTGGTGGATGTTTCATTGTCAGGTTTGAAAACATTAATATTTACGTGAAGTTAAATAATTTTTATTAGATTACCGTTACAGTATAATTAGGCTTATGATTGAATGAATGCCTTTAATGTCTTGAATCACCTCGTTCGGTGATAACGTCTGGCTCACGTTACGTCAGCTCTCTCTCATCAGCTGTTAATTACCTGGAGGTCAGTGGCTTTACTCTGCATGATGCTAGAGGCTGTTCTCACTCATCACACAGACTCCAGCCAATAATCTGTTGGCGACACGTTGAGGTTTTTTTCTTTATCACTTAGTTTATAATAACATTTGATTTAAAAAAAAAAACAGTTTGTGACAGATGAATCTGAAAGAATAGTGTTAAACTCTTGACTCTGGATTTAGTGGAGCCCCGTCAGATAAATAACATTTAATAAACTTTTAACATTTCATTGTGAATATAATTAATCAGGTCTTTGGTCAAACAGATCCTGATGAAATAAACTACTGACAGTAATTAAACCATTTGTCTCTGTTTTAGACCTATGTCAACTTATTTTAACACTAGACAACATTCGACACCTTCAGTCGTTTTCTGTCTTTGCTGTGATTAAGTTGTAGATTTGACTCTTTGTTGTCATTTTGTGTCTTTATGTAGTTGTTGTGAATCATTTGTAATGAATGTACATGTCTTTGTAGACATTTTGCATCTTGTTCAAGTCGTTTTTAGACATTTTGTGTCTCTTTGTGGCTTTTTTGTATCATTTTATAGTCGATGGCTCCAGGCGACGCGTTTACAGGATTCATGTGGACGATTGGAAATCTTTAATCTTTAATCTGGGCTGTGCATTAAAATAAATTCAAAGGAGACAAATGTACCATTACGTATGTGTCTCAGAACAATCTGCATGAAAATGGAAGACGTTTGAAACACTTTGAAACAAGCTAAGAGGCTTTTTTTTGTTTTGAGACGTTCTACAATGTGAGTTATTAAAGAGTTTAGATGTATTAATAATTATTTTTCAGGATCTGATGGACACTTTAGGGTTTGGTTTAAAAATGAGAGTGAATGTTGGTCAGAGTGTTGTAAACTTTAATAATTTGGGGCGTTCTTCAGGTCTTTAGTTTTTGTGTAACAGTATTATAGTATTATATTTATTTTGTGACTCGTCAGCACTTATTATTGGTTTTAGTTGTGAACCTACTGATGAGCAGTGGACCAGTGAACAAACAGATGATTCTGGTTCAACGTTTAACCTGAGGCCTGGAGCAACAGGCTGTATTTCGTAATGAGCAGAGCAGACATCAGTCAGCAGGCGCTGGCATTAATGAAGTGTCTCTGTGGCTGATTTTAAATCATCGGTCGTATGGAGCAACACCTCGACCGGCCCTGATCCTGCAGCAGACGCCGTGATTAAAACACAGACCCGGCCGTCTCGTAACGATGAATAATGTCCACAAGAAGACGGCCGGACCGTGGAGAGCCAGCGTCATCCAGAGTCTAAATCAACCCGGAGCCCGGCGGCGTAACGGCTGCACAAACAACTCCCCCAGACCAGATCGATAGCTCCGTAAAACCCTGGCTGTGTTCAGGCCTCGCGTAAAATATCTGCACAACGGCAAACGCCATAATCACTGGGGATTGTTTCCAGGCTTCATCTGTGTGAACGCTTTGAGCCGAGAAGTGTCAATAGCTGCAGAGGACAGGCAGAGGATGGTAGGAGGACGACGGGATGGATGGGGGGTGGGGGGGGCATAAGGATCACAACAGTCTGGGGGCTGGGATGAATCATCCCGACGTCTACTTTATGGTGCAAAAGTGAGGAGGAGGTGGAGGAGGAGGAGGAAGAGGACGAGAGGGGACAGTAAAGCGGAGACTAGAGGAAGACGAGACAGAAAGTTCAAAGGGGAAGAGAAAGACCACGAGGGAGCGATGGAGAAGGAAATACTGGGCGTGGATGGAAGGAGTGAGACAGAGGGGATGAAGTAAAACACTGAGAAACTAGTTCTTCTTCTTCTTCCTAAGCTGAAGCTGGACGTCGTCTGGTCTCTGGTTCCTGACTTTAACTCCATGAGACACTGGGATGAAAACTTCATCCAAAGACTGAAGGAGTCAACGGTTTTTAAGAAAATCAAAGCTCTGAAATAAAACTAGAGGAGTCAGAGTGTTCATGGGCGTTAACCGAATATTTTCCATTTTTTTTTAAATATGACCGAAAAATCTGAAGACCATCCGTCATTTTGACAGATTGCAATTCACACCCTGACCACTTGGTGGCGAGTGACCTTATTAATTGGCTCTTGTCGCTCATCGCAGTTGTTATTCCAAACATCGCGGAACTTTTGTCAGTGCACGATTTCCTGGTACACCGATTATACTGATGCACACGTCAGAGCTCAGCTAACCAGTGGGCTAGCCAGTCTACGTCTAGTATAAACAGTCAATGGTCTATGTCTAAGCAGCCAACGGCTAGCAAAATGGAATTAGCGCAGCACCAAAGCGCTTAAACTAGCTGTTTACGCTAGAAGTCCAGTTACGAGTACAAGACATGTCGGCAGCCGAAACTTTTGTTGTTACCATTTAAAGTCAATACTGTTCTGAAAAAAGTAATTAGTTAATTAAACTTTAATGAAACTTAAATGCTACTGAATATGTATTTATTATCAATTTTAAAAATTAAAGGAACGGGTAAAAATAGATTATGACGGGATTTTTATGACCCTGTCAGTCAAAATGACAGACAACGAAAAAGTCTAGTACAACCTCTGGTGCTGACGTGTCCTGTAGCGCCACCATCAGTTCATTGGTGATTTAAATCTCTCTCTTTGTTGTTGACTGACATGTGGCTGGATGTGAAGACGCTCAGATGGTCTCTCAGACGTCTCACTGTCTCTTTGTGGACACTGTTCTTCTCGTTGTAGTTGTCTCAGTCATCTATAGCCAGTTTTGTCTAAATAAGAATTCTGTCATTTTGCATTTATTTTCATTTCTGTCGACATTTTTCATCACTTTATAATAACTTTGTATCTTTGTAGTTACTGTTCTACTCTCTGTAGTTGTTTTTTGTGTTAAACTTGTGTCTCTTTGTAGCAAATTTTGCTTTTTTTGAATTGTTTTGTAGTTATTGTGATAAACTTGTAGTTAATTGTGTCTTTTTGGAGCCATTTTGATTCATTTTATAGACTTTTGAGTTACAGTGTAGTCGTCTTTGTAGTTGTCTTTTCTGAGTTGTTGTGATTCATTTGTGTCTCTGAAGTTATTTTGTATCTTTGTCGTTGTTTTGCGTCTTTTTTTATAACTGTTGTAGCAAATTCTCTAGTTTTGCTTCATTTTGTATTCGTTTGAGTTTAATTGTAGTCGTGTTTTGTATCTTTCCTGGGCTGTTCTCGTCACAAACTTTTTGTCTGTGATTAATTTGTGGTTCATTTGTGTTGTTCTGTGTCGTTTTCTAGTTGTTGTGTTTAACAGCCTCTTTGTGTCTCTTTGTGTTTGTGCTTTTCTTTGTAGCTGCTGTGATTAACTTGTGGTTCATTTGCGTCACGTTGTAGACGTTTAGCTTCACCCGTCAGTCTTTCTGAGTCTCATTGTCGTCATTTTGTGTCTCTTTGTAGTTGTTTTGTATCTTTTCTCGGTTGCTGTGATGAACTTGTGATTAAGTTGTGTCTCTGTGAAGCCATCAGAGATGTTTTAACAGTCATTTTGCATCTGCAGCCATTTTTGTCTAAATAATAATTTGGCCATTTTGCGTCTCTTTGCTTTCAGATCACCTCGTGGTTCATTTGCACCACTTTGTAATAATTTTACATCTTTGTCATTGTTGGGATTCACTTGTAGACATTTTGTGTTTTGTGTCTTTTTGTAACTGTTGTGTTTAACTTGTGTATCTTTGTAGTCATTTAATTAACGCTCAACAAGAAAGACTTCAGGCCCCTGGGCCCCTTGACGTCCTGGGCCCCTGAGTCTCTGCCAGGTAGGACTGTACAGTTCTCCTTCCATGTTACACAAGAACACGATGTGATCTTTCCGTCCCCGTGTCTCTAGAGAAACATTTAATCAAGTGTGCGTCCACTGAAACTCTAACAGCGAGACGACAAACCAGCGCGGTGTAATTACACACAACTATTTAGATTACATTCATTGTGCTAGAGGACCCTCCTGACGGCCCCTCAAGGACCCACAGAGGTCCCCTGGAGGCCACGCTGACAAAGACAGCAGGAGCAGATGTTGCTGCGCTGCTGGAGACGAGATAAGCTTTTGTGTTTAAACCCCAACGCTGTTTTTTTAGAACTGAAGACTTGAATGAAACGTCTTCAAGAAGCTCTACAGGTCCAGTTGTCCTCGTTTCAGCTTGTTTTGGTTTTCTTTTAGGATGCTGAATGACCTGGACGACTGAGAACCTCCACAGACCTGTTTTAAAGTGCAAGAACAAGAACTAAACCTTTCAGTCGGGTCGAGGTAATCCAGGGACGTGATCATCACCACAGCATCAAGACGCTTCGGTCAGCTCCTGCTCTGATTCTGATTCAAGGACACCGGAGCGTTTTTATCTGCGTGCTAAGAAAGCTGCAGAGGCGACGACGCTGAGATTTAGATTTGTGAGACAGGCTGAAGGCAGAGATTCCACTGCAGAAGCTCCACACAGCCACTCTGGGGGTTTACGGCTCGATGCCAGAAAGCAGAGATTTAACACACAGAGACACTCCAGGCAGCCGGTGTCAGGCAGACGGATCAGAGGAGGACGACGGAGAAGACACCATTAATACTTCAGACGGACGGAAAGTCTGAGAGAAACTCCAGTTACTGCAGAGAGGAGGAGCAGGAGGAGCTGGAGGAGCTGAAGGAACAGGAGGAACAGCTAATACAAACTATTATTATTATTATTAATAATAATAAAAGAGAGGATTCTGAATCTGTAAAAATGTTCTACAGGATGAATCCTGCTTTAATTGTTGTGTGATTATTTTGTCTTTGTAGTATTTTTGTGTATATTTTGAAAATTTTTGATTTTTTTTCTTCTTTGTCATTCCGCACCTAAACCCATTTTATGTTTTTATTGATTTTTGTTTTTTACAATTGTTGTAATTAACTTGTGTCTCTTTGTAGTTGTCGTGAGGAACTTTTAGTAAGTCATTTTTTGGCACTTCGTATCACATTTGCGTCCATTTGTAGTAGTTTGCGCCAATTTTGTGCGTCGTTTTGGTATTTTTGCATATTTTTCAAGTTGTTTTGTGTCTATTTTGCATCTCAAGCAATTTTGTGTTACTTTGTCATTGTCTTTAAAGTTATCTTTACTGTTGTGATTAACTTGTTGTGAATTTGTCTCTCTCTAAAGTCATTCTTTGGCACTTTGTGGCACTTTTGTGTCCATTTGTAGTCATTTTGCATAATTTTTGATATTAACTTGTTTCTCTTTGTAGTCATTTTGCATCTGAAGCTATTTTCTGTCACTTTGTCATTGTTTCGTGTCTCTTTAAAGTCATTTGAAGTCTGTAGCCATTTTGTGTCTATCTGAAGTTGTTTTGTGTCTTTTTATAGCTGTTGTGATTAACTTGTTGTATGCGTATAGACTTTCTTGGTCACTTTGTAAGATTTTTGCGTCCATTTATAGTCGTTTTGTAATCATCAGGATTAACTTGTTTTGTTTTTTTAGTCATTCAGTGTATTTTGTGTCTCTTTGAACTAGTTTTGTGCCCATTTTGTGTCTTGTTATTGTCATTTTGCGTCACTTTGTCATTGTTTTGTGTCTTTTTGTAGTTACTGTGATTATATTGTGATTAATTAATTACATGTACTTCTTCATTGTAGATTCATGGCAGCCTTGACGCTAGAGTTGTGATTCTACAGGGGTGTGGTTTTGGTTTACAGCAACACAAATAACTACAAATGATGATTTTAAAAATGCCTCGATTGGTCGGGTACTGATCGGGACAACCCTTTGACGTGAAGGGAACAAACTGAGGAAAACCAGTGGGCTGAGAACAAAGCCTTGAGGCACTCCACGAGTGAAAACTGGGAACTGGCAGAATTACAGAGACAACGCAGGCGTCCCAAATGGAGACTGGATTCACATCCTCAGGTAATATTTCCACTTCTGCCTGTAATGTACTCCTACATCTGTTTTATTGTTAATTCTCTTTAAAGCGCCTCCGTTTTTGTTTGTATGAAGAAGCAACAGCAGCAGCGTTTCAAAGCTCGGCAAATAAATCAAAGCCATGCACCGTAACAAAAACGCCAGACAGCGAGTACATTTGTACCTTTTATCCACCTCGCAGTCAAACACAGGAGGACGCCTGGTCGTCAGCAGCCCACCACCGTCACGACCATAAACGGCAGTCCCCCCCTCCCCCCTCCCAGAAGACTATTTGGCTTGGTTGCATCACAACTTACTACTAACGCAACTCTCACCAACAAACTCGCCTTACCTTTACCGGAAAGACCAGCAGTTTCCATGGGAACGGGACTGAACAAGAGAAAAGAGAGAGAGAGACGGAGAAAGGATAGGAGAGGACGGACGGATGGATGGATGATGGGGGTGTAGAGAAAAGAAGTGAGAGACATGTTTTGTTTGTCGCACAGGGAGTTAATGCGACCTTAGACGTGAAGTGAAGAGAGGGAAAGGTGTAATTACAGAGAGAGAGAGAGAGAGAAGAGAAGACAGGGCCACAGCTTTGGGTCTGAACAACTCAACATCACCAGGGGTTAAATTAGGATGTTTGCTAAGAAGAGAGTCCCTGGATGCTCAATCAACCCCTCAGAGCCGTCCTCTCCAGAGACATCAGAGGGCCTGACATGGATCGGTAAACAACACAGTGATATATGTATAAAAGTCTCGTCCCATATTCATCCATTAAATGAAGGTTCTCGGTCGTACAGGTCATTGTTTATCCAATACACAAGCTGAAGTAAGGACACCAGGACTTATTGAAGACGTATTTAAACCCCAACAGTTTATTAGAATGATGAAATGTCTTCAAGAAACTCTACAAGCCCAGCTGATCTAGTTTCAGGTTGGGGTTTTTGGATATGTGTGCATTGTTTTAACGTCTTCTGTGGTGGTGGGGCTGGAGTCCATCCCAACTGTCATTGGGCGAAAGGCTGGGTTCACCCTGGACAGGTCTCCAGTCTATCACAAAATCACCAATCAACAAACATGTCTTTGGACGATGGGAGGAAGCTGGAAACTTTTGGATATCAAAAATATTTTTAAATAAATAGATGCTCTGACAAACCATTTTAACAGGATTGGCTAAGTCTGATCTATTGTAGTTAGTTGTTTTAGGTCTGCCATAAACCAAAACCACGTCCATGTAGCATCACAACGTCTTCTTCTTCTGTTTTAATGGCGGTTGGTGTCAAAGCTGCTGAAAATGTGAAGAGAAAGAACCTGGAACCAAGGTACCAGCTACAAGGACAGACTTTAGGAAGACACAGGAGACCAACTCTAGGACGTTTAGGACCAGATCAGGAGTAGAGAAGAGACTTGAGTGTTGGCCGATATTAGTCCTGATCTGATTCTTTTGTCTTCTCCTACAGTTGGTCTCCTGTGTCTTCCTAAAGTCTGTCCTTGTCTTCCTTGTCTTCTCCTACAGTTGGTCTCCTGTGTCTTCCTAAAGTCTGTCCTTGTCTTCCTTGTCTTCTCCTACAGTTGGTCTCCTGTGTCTTCCTAAAGTCTGTCCTTGTCTTCCTTGTCTTCTCCTAGAGTTGGTCTCCTGTGTCTTCCTAAAGTCTGTCCTTGTCTTCCTTGTCTTCTCCTAGAGTTGGTCTCCTGTGTCTTCCTAAAGTCTGTCCTTGTCTTCCTTGTCTTCTCCTAGAGTTGGTCTCCTGTGTCTTCCTAAAGTCTGTCCTTGTCTTCCTTGTCTTCTCCTAGAGTTGGTCTCCTGTGTCTTCTTAAAGTCTGTCCTTGTCTCCTAACCCTCTCTGGAAGATGTTTCTCCTTGATGCTGTCTCCAGGAAACTTTTCTCTTCTTCTAAATGTTCAGTGTTTGTTGTTGTTGTTTGCCTGCAGCCTTTGACTGAGTGGATGATGATCAACTACTACCACCTCACCACACATCCACTAGTCACTAACTGTCTGACTGACTGATTTTACAGCAAACATGTTTAGACACATGCTTTTACTTCTTCCTCTTCTTCTTCTTTGATGCGAGCCAAGCGACGTTAAAAACAGAAGCAGAAAAACACGTTTTGACGCTACGAGGGAATTTGGTTTATGGCAAAGGATCAGAGTCCCCGTCGCAGTCGCTTTATAAAGGCCTGGATCGGCATCACGTCGTGCGTGTGCAGCAGCGGTAGGAAGCTATGTGGTTGTCACGGCAACGACAAAATAAAAGCCCATCTCCAAACGTGGCGTCCTCACACTCTCACTCCCTCGTCATCTCGTTCGCTGCCCTTGTACGCATGCAGGAGGTGTACGTACGTGTCCTCGTACGCCTCCTCCGAGCAGCAGTGTGCCGAGTTAACAGGGAGCAGAGACACAAGCAAAGATGGGGAGACCGTGTGAGAGAGAGGGAGAGAGGGAGGAGAGAGGGAGAGGGGGAGAGGAAACAGAAATAAATTGCAGCGCTGACCTATATTCTCGAATCCCGCAACCAGACAGTGCAGCAGCACAGATGTTCTCCCATCCCCGTGTTCCTGAAACCCTCAGCTGTGAAATCCAGCCACAACACCAGACTGCACGGACGCTCCGGCTGCGTGTTCGCCGTGCATCCTTTATTTATTTGTTTGTGTGCACGGCTGCAGGCATGTGTGGGAGGATTTTTTATTATTGCCGTTCTTGAAGGCGGCACTGCGCCGGTTCCCCCCGCTGACGAGCGCATATCTGGTGCCATTACACACTTGTCAATAATCTGTATCTGGTAGGACGCGCCTATTCATCCCTCCAAATCCTAAACATGATGATGCAGCGAGGAAGACTTATTTCAGGCCTCGGGTGTCTAATCTTTCTCTCTCTCCGCCAGACTCAACCTGCAGACTCTCCTTTCCTTGTTTCTGTGACGGCAGCATCGACGCGTCTTTCACAGATAGTAAAGTGACTTCTTATCGCAGCGATGTGGCGCGCCCAAAACGCATTATTGTCATAGCTACAGGCTTTAAATATAAAATGGACAACACAGTACCTCAAGCCAAACTCTGGCAGTCTAAGCACTAGACGCCAAAATTAAGTCCACATTCAGTCTATGAGGAATCTGTCCTCTATCTATGCTAGACGCACGGTTAGCTGTTAGTAATTATTTCTGTTTAGACAAAAATAAAGTGTCTTTCAATACAATCAAGTGGAGTCAATACCACATCACTGCTGCACAAACTCTGGTGGAAGATGGCAGCACCCGTTTGTTTCATAATATGCACAAGATAAATAATAACTGGCAGCTAAATTTCATATCATTCATCAAAAAATAAAAATGGTGCATGTTGCGCAAATTTCAATCGCTAGCCACTGCAGTTCCTCTAATGTCCACTAGAGGCGGACTCCCAACAGCGAGTCAATCCCTGTTGACGTCCATGTTAAAATAATAGGTCTTTGTCTGAAGAGCTTCGTAGCCACGGTTAATAAAATTGGGTTATGGTAATGGAAAATGAACTGAGGTCTGTTGTGTTGACGTAAAAATAAACAAAAATTGTCAGTGTTATCATAACTATGACCACTAGAGGGCTTTGGCATAAATTAGGCATTAGTGAGGTGGAGTCTAAGTTTATAAAATATTTTTTAAAGCTTACCATTTTAGCGGTGGAGTCGGCATGCTGTCAGAAATAACACTATATTTATTTAGACTGCCTTTTAATAATGTGTGAACTAAACCTGCAGTTCCTCTAATGGCCACTAGATGATGACTCCAAAAGTGAGTCAGACCCCATTGACTTCCATTAAAATATCTAACTTTAGAAATAAACAACAGTCTGGTAAATTCAAACAAACAAACAAAAAAAACAGTTTTACTTTTCCTGTAGCTAATTTGTCCATTCATGAAAAAATGGATTAAGGCAAATATTTATAACGGTTTGGCATATTTTTGGTAAATCTGTCATTTTTTTGCACAAATTAAATCGCACTGCCTTGTGTTGCAAAAATCACTACCTCACCGTCTCATAGTTTTTATAGTTTTATCAATTATCAATTATTTCTTTGTAATAAGTTTCCATCCACCACACTGAACATACAGAATGTCTTTATATTTCCATTTTTCTATGTTTTCATATTTTTCAGTCTGTTGTTATTTTTGTACAAAATATTTCAATTCGTAATTGTTTTTTTGTAGATATTTTTGCTAAATTCCACCCTACTGTCATAAGGAAACTTCCCATATGTGGGATGAATAAACAATGTCTTGTGTCTTACAGGTGATTAAAAAATAACTATGATAAATATTGTTTTGTTGACATCAAAACATTTTATCAGTGTCATTTCTTTCATAACCTACTCTATCCAACTCTACAACAACTCACCTTTCTACAATTTTTGCTTATACTATTTTATTTTGTTTACATTTTATTTTATTTTAATCTACATTATTATATTTTATCTTTCTTTTTATTTAAGAGTGTTTATATTGTGCTACTAAGCTATTTCCCTTGTGGATGATTAAAGCCTAAACTATATCTGTTATGACCACTAGAGGGTGTTAGCTTGAACGTAACTGATCAGCAACTTGTAATTCCTTTAATGTCCACTAGAGGCTGGCTTGAAAAAGTGAGTCAATCCTCATTGACCTTCAGCGGAAATAAACATGTTTACAGCCTGGGTTTGCTCTTTATAGCTAATATCTCACAATTAACACCTGTTATATTAGTTGGAATAAACGTTGGGGTAAACATGAATAACATGTTTTTACACTTTTCATGCGTCTAGCTGCATCTAATAATGTTTTATTTAATTTAATGTATTGTTGGAACGAACGGTTTAGTGCGCCTGACTCGTTTTCTTTTTTTTATCACCAGCTAAGTTTTAAATTAAAAGCCAGCGGTGTATAGAGGTGGAAGATTTGCTTATGTGTCTGTAATCTGAGAACAATAGCACGCAGACATCCACCCATGAGACAAAAAAGAGGGGAGGGAGGGGGGAGACAGAGGAAGTGATGGGCTTTGCTGAGTAATTGCTTTGTATCTCAGACGGGTGAGTGAACTCTGAGGCAGGAGATTACGTGCAGCGTTGTAAAAAACAGAGTCACTGCTTCGCCCTCTAACCTGACGCAGGCCATCGGTGTGTGATGGAGACCTTTCATTTTGCTTTTAACGCTTCTTTAACCACTGACTGCTCGTGTAAACATCACAGAGCCATCAGTCACGGCTTAAGCTGTAGAAAAATAACAATAAATGACTTCATGTATGAATATCACTGAAAACTAGCCCTAACCTGTTGCATCTTTAATATATAAAGCCACTAGTTTTCTTTTAGCTTGCCGTGTCAGTTCTTCTCAATGTCAGACTCAGTGTTACTTCAGCTGATAGGGAATTCATTGTGTAAAGTTTATCAAAACTAAACACAGCAGCTCGACAAATCTGTAGCAGCACCTGGAGTCACCTTGAGAAATGTTCCTCTACGAGACTCTGATGTTAAATATTACGACACTTCACCAGCTACCACAAGCTGAGTATCATCTTTTAGTCATTGTTTACTAGTTACCCAGCTAAATGCTACACCTAATATGTCTCTAATTCAATTTGCAAACCAGTGTTCTGCTGGGAAACTTCTGGACCTGGCTTCATTCATTGGTGTGGATGTTACTTAGACATGTAGCACCCACCTAGACCAGACCAGGCACCCCCACCCCATAGCACCCGTCCCCTCAAAGGCCCCCCCAAAGGCCCATGTCCATTCTCTGATGAGTCACCACAAGGCAGACCTGTACAATCTTAGGAAGGTGGTCATAATGTTATGCCCCATCCTCAGTTATAGTGAATTAGGTGTAAACGCATCAGTGACCCAGCAAAAACCATTGCTTTAAAACCGTGATCTGAAAATCTGTGGATTCCAAAAGCTGATCACATGTCGGTGCCGTGTTTACAGTTTGTTCCAATTCCCCCAAAGAAAAGGCCGAACACTGCTTCACAGTGTCCTCCACCGCGGTGGAGGACAGCACTGAAGAGCCGTCTTTGTCCTGAGAGCTCACTCTGTTTTAACTACAGAGGCTTAACTCATCTACAAATCTGATTCAGCTCCAGCGATGAAATGATTCAACTCCCCGCGCTTAAAGGTATTGTTGAAATGAACAATTGATTGGCGCATCGACCCGTCACCAGCGGTCGTGGCCGCTGGCAGATTTGTGAAGCGTCCGTCTCGGCCTCCGATCGCTTTGATCCTTTTCCGTTCTGCCCTTGTTCTGTCCAAGTAATTAAGTGTTAAATATGCTTTCCCTTTTGCAAGGTGGTACCGCCGGTGAATCTGCAGCCAAGGTCGGCCAGGGTTTAAACGCGCTGGTCAGAGAACGAGTGTGAACGCTGCATTGATTAAGCACTGATGCTGTATCGACAGGCGGTGTCAATAAAGAGGCAGGAGGGCGGAGGGTAGGCCCGCTGGTCTGAGGGATGACCGTGGCTGGCTGATGGATATGTAACGATCAAAGGTTTGCTAAGGGACTGGCTCGTACTGTAAAAGTCAGTTATTAGTGTTTGGGGTAGGATGGATCTAACCCGTCTCTTTGTCTACGGCCGTATATCACCTGACTGTTGTTGTAGTAAATGAACAAAAACCTATTGATCTGAAGCTCTGAAGACCTTATACACCAGTTAATACCATCATCTACACCAGTGTTTTCTTTTAGAATTGTTACATTCAGTTACTTTACGGAGGCTGGATATTTTAGCCATTAGCATTTATCAGTTACCTTTAGCTAAAAACATCAACATTTCATTTATGGATGAGAGTCTGAAATCAGCCAATTCTATCACAGTCTTCAAGAAAAGGTTAAAGGTGCAACTTCTAAACTCATATTTACCATCGTAATCTGGGTACGTCTGTTTTATGTCTTTGTCTATTGTGAGTTATTGATCTGTCTTGTGATTGTATGATATGCATTGTTTGGTATTATGTATTGTCTCATTGTCTCTGTCATTTCTGTGATGTATGTTCTGTCTTGTTTTCTATTATGATTGTATGAATATGTAATACGTTAGTATTACATTTGAGGCTCCCGCCATAAGCTATTCATAGCTATTTAACAGTGTACACTACTTTCACCACTGACTTTTAGCTAACTACATCAGCTGTTTTTCTACTCTGAGCTTTTTTCGTAATTTACTTTTAGATTTTTTAACGTTATCGTCAAAAACGCTGCACAGTTGTTTACCAATTACTTTCACTTTTTAGCTTTTGTTAAGTATTATCATAAACAACTTTTTTTTCTCCCCGATATTCACTTTAAACTTGTTTTTATTAATATGTTCTGAGGGTTTGATTTACTTCCCGCTAACTACTGCATTTCAAGATTTTCTCAACATCTCTTTTACTAAATATTACAACAGTTTACTTATTATTGCGAACTAATTGTTTGACAAAGCCTTTTAGCTACTTAAGTTGTTTATATACTTTTAGTTATTTTAACATTTTATCGTAAACTGATGATAGCTAACTACAGCAACTGTTTGTTAGCTACTTTGAGCTAAATTCAACATTCTTTATCCACTTTCTGTTTCAGCACTTTGCTACGTTAAGTTAGTTTAAGTTTTTATCATTAACACTTTTTTACTAAATAGTAGAACTGTTTACCAGTTACGTAGCTAACTATAGCAACTTTGTATTGGCTACTTTAAGCTAAATTCAACATGTCTTTCCACTACTATTACTAAGTGGTAAGCCACTTCTTTTAGCGCTACATTTCAAATTTGTCTTGGTAGTTAGCTAAAACTAAAAGCTAGCTAGCTAAGTTCTACAGTTTATTAAAAAGTTTTAGCTAAATTACAAGTTAGCTCCTTCAACCTTTTAGTCGTAACATTAACCCAAACTTCAGCATGTGTATTCAGTACTTTTAGCTAACTTAATAGTTTAGCCACATCTTTTAGTGTTACATTTCAAAACTACAAGCTAGCTAGCTAACTTCTGTTGTTTATCAAAAAGCATTAGCTAAATAACAAGCTAGCTATTTAAACCTTTTATAGGTAATGTTCCATCAGTTTTAGCTAACCACCATATGTCAACATTTAACGAATCTTTGCTAAATATTACAAAAGTTTTCATTCAAGGCTTTTTCTTACATGTGTCTGTTTTCTTCTTCTTACTGACATTGGGATTAATCAAAGAAATTCAGAATCACCTCTCGTATATAAGACTAAAGCAAAGCAGAAAGAGAGAAGAACACATCTTGATTTCTGTTCCATCACTTCTGTAAGCCATACTTTTTTTTTTATGTCCACTACACCCAGACAGGGATAATTTCAAATGAATTCAACACAAAATTGAGCTAATTTCCCTGGGTACTAGCAGCTAGCGCCACTGCTTTCAAATGTCAGATTAAGATGCAGGATCTCTGAGTTTCCAAATTGAAAACATAAAAGAAGTTATCTATTCAGCCTAATTATGGAGCTTGTTAGTGAATAGATTCACACTGATGCAAGTGGCCATAAGAAGAAGCTCAGTGGGATAAAGCTTTTGTAAAAACGAATGCGTCCAGCAGCAGCAGCCGTTCACCGCGGCCCACCTCGTTTGACCTCCACCGGAAACAGACCGTAGATGGACGGGAGGAAGACGCCGCTGAGCGTCTAAATGAGTCAATGTGAAGATGTGGTGACGCCAGGCGACATCACAGATGCGGTGGCAGGCCTCTTTGTGGGTCCGCGTCGTGATTAACATTAGTCTGAATCTCTTAACATTTGAATGGAGGTTCATCAACACGCACATCTGCACCACTGCCGGCCTTTCCCTGAATTTTAAAGAGACAATCTGTTCTCCCTTTGCAGCGACGATTCTGAGTCTGTCTTTACTCCCTCTCTGTCTCTTGTTCAACGACACCGGCATCCCAATGTTAAACAAGAGGGAGGAACCTGTGCAACAAACAGCCATTTTACAGGGAAGTGTTTACAACGACCAGCGTCCCCAGAGAATATTTCTCAGGAGCATTCGGGTGAAAAGTTTATTAATAATCTTTGGCTAACTGATTAATCTCATTAAAAATACTTTGAGTTAACTATCTGAATGCCCCATCACTTTTTGTTAACCACCATATTTCAACAAATCTTCGCTAAAGATTTTTTACCAATTCCCTCAAGCTAAGAACTATTTCATGTACTGTTTTTAACTCTTTATTTCAATATTGCATATGTATGTTTTAAATAATTACTGCATTTCAACACTTTACAACATTACAATGGTTTGCTTTGAGGTAGTTCTTGTGATAAGCTATGTTTGGCTAACTGATCCAGTGACTTTTAGCTAACTAAAACTTTTATCACTTAATATAAGCTAAACACAACTGTTGCGTAACTATTTTGACTATCGATTATTTACCTTTTGCAGTTACATGCATTTGCTGCCGAATTTTAGCTAACTAGGATTTAAAGCTAGACATGCGAGGTCAAAAATTTTGACATTTCCTACTTGCAAAAGTGTTCTGAAATGCCACCTTAAGTCGGAGGTACTTCGTGCGAAGTTGGGGCAAATCAGCAACAACGAACGAGTCTGAGAAAACGAGAGGAGGTTTGATGAGCGTCTACCATCGTTAGCTTTCAGGAAAAGAGAGAAGTATTGATGGTGGAAAACCTTTGGGCGACCTCAATTTCGATCATTGTCAGAAACTTCAGAAACAAACAAATATTATCTTATCGCGGTTGGCTGTGTTTGTTGTTTATGTTCAGCTTGGTTCTCCTGGAAGGCTGTGAGGCTGCAGTAATAATCCACTACCTTTAACTATTCTACTCGATCAGTTTCAGTAAATGTTAATGAATGAATTAATGGACGAATAATTAATTAACTATCAGAGTCACATCAGTAAACATGGAACAAACAGACATTTTACAGGGAAGTGTTTACGGTGCAGCGTCTCCAGAGAACACTTCTTAGAATCAAATGAGCATTTGGTTGAATAGATGGATGCAATTACTGTCCCTAAGGAGAAATTAGTTCTCATGTATCGTCCAGTTTTAATTACAGATACGTCAGCACCAAATTGAGGCCAAAATTCCAAAAACGTAGGTAGCGGAAGTACATTTACAACGAAGATTGGTGTCTTGCTATTTGTTGGTCTGCCATAAACCAAAACCACGTCCATGTAGTGTCACAACTTCTTCTTCTGTTTAAATGGCATCAAAGCTGCCAAAGACGTAGACTAATTCTTCTATTTTACTTCTAGTTCTTGATAGAATGCGTCTTGTGTCATCTCTGAAACCACAACAGTGCAAGCGGTGAGAAATCATTCTCTCCAGAGTCTCCACAAAAAGCTTCAGAATGAATGATAGGCTGAAACAAAGACAACTGGACTTATAACTGGACTTTTCTTGAAGAAAACCTTGATGTATAAAATTCCATCCAGCTCCAAAACACTCGGCAAAGAGTCGTAGCAATGGTTTTAAATGATTCAACCTAGTTAGAAGTGAAGCTTAAAGCATCTACGTTAACCTGCACTGAATAGAAATCCCATTGGAAGAGATCATTTATCACATGCTCAACCTTTCAGTAAGTGTAGCGGGAGTCAAAACATGTTGGGAACACAACCACTAATGTATAATTTAGAGCTGCAGCATCCAAACACAAGTAAGGGCAACTAGACTTGTAGAGTTTCTTGAAGATGTTTCATCCAAGTCTTCAGTTCTAAAAGACCATTTTTTCTGTTTGTATATTTCTGTTCTAAGTTATACTTTTTTTTCATGCTGTGTTCTCCGACTGTTTAGATTCACACTAAACTTACTGAAGAGCAGTAATCAATGATCTAATCCAAGGAGATCTCCAGTCAGGGCAGGTTCAAGTGGATGGTTTAAACTTTTCTAATGAGGCTGAGTCGTTTAAAATGATTGCTTGGACTGTTTGCTGATTTCATACACAGTAAACTGAACACGTTTCTTGTATAGAGCTCGGTTTCTAACAGATTTACGATCTATTAAACTCAATAATGTCGACAATTTAACTAATTGGACATGTCAACAAAGTGAAAACTTTTTACTTCCTTTCTCTAACCGTTGTTTCCTATCTCAGTCGTCACACCGAAAACAAACAACAACTTTCTGACACGACGACTATTGTGCTTTTGAACGCAGCTCACAGCAGCCAGCCAAGTTCCCACGGAAATCTCATTCCCCAACAGTCGAGAGGAGTTACGAGTGAAATGAAAGGTCAGGCTGAGTAATCGGCGCAGAAGACCGGATGGATGAGAAGTGGCAAAAGCAACCACTGTTTTATCGCGGCATTAGAGGAGTGGCATTATGGTCGGAGCAACCTTCATCAAACGCTTCAGGCTGTATCTCATCAGACACAACAAAATCCCTAATGCAGGAGACCAGACTGAAGCTGCAGACTTGATGAGTACTGTCAGTCCTGTCCTACTCCTCCTTCAACAGTGAACATCTAACACAAACGCTTGTCACTCATCTTGATGGGCCCATTCATCTTTCATCCCACCTGAGGCTCAGGTGTGCAGCAACTCTAAAGCCTCTGGCATTGAATTCATGATGTTTATGGATGTTTAATTTCCTTCCTGGCTCCGTTACTGTTGTTACAAGCATCACTCTTTTTAAGAATGTGACATAACTGTCGTTTATCTTGTCCCTTCTGGCTTTCAATTAAGTTTCTATGTACTCATTTTGCTTCTTTATATTGTTATCGTGCATATTTTGTACCTGTTTGCATCTATTTATGGTTGTCTTGTTGTTATTTTGAATATTTTAAGTAGTTCACGTCAGTGTGGTTGTTTTGCATCCCTTTCTCGTCAGTTTCTCTTAACTCAACTCTCAAACTTTGAGTCTCTTTGCTGTCATTTGAGTTTCATTGTGGTACTCCGGCACCTTGCTTTGCTATTTTGCATCCCTTTGTCAGTATTTTGTGACTTTTTCTAACAGCTGTAACTCGCTTCTGAGCTGTTTGATGTCTCTTTAAAGTCGTGTGAGTAACGTTGTGGTAATTTAGCCTGCGATTTTGCATCCCTTTTTGGACATTTTGTGTTTCTGCAGTGGTTTGATGTCTCTTTGTGTCTTCTTACTGCCATTGGAGTTTCATTGTGGCACACTGCCACACCTTTGAAGCAATTCTGCATCCCTTTCTGGTCATTTTCCATCTCTTTATTGTTGTTTTGTGTCTTTTTTGTAACTCCTTTACTTCTCCTCTGCGCTGCTTTGTGTCTCTTTACAGCCATTCCACTTTCATTGGGGTACTTAAGCGCCTTGCCACACCTTTGAAGCAATTCTGCATCCCTTTCTGGTCGTTTTGCATCTCTTTATTATTGCTTTGTGTCTTTTTGTAGCTGCATTGTGTGTTTTATTCTGTTTGTTTTGTACCTTATCACTATTTTGCATCTATTTAGGCTTGTGTTTTGTCTGTTTTTGGTAATTGCATCCCTTTATGGTCGTTTGTCTTTCTTAACGGGTGTTTTGGTTTTGATTTGAATCCATTTGTAATTGTTCATAGACCTTTTGTGATTGTAGCTGTTCGGTGTCTCTTTGGAGCTGCTTGCCTAATTGTTATTTCAGTGTTATTGTGTGATCCTTTTATATTTTTCCATTTTGTGTCGCATTATACCTGTTTGGCATCACCTGGTGCCTGTGTTTTGTGTCTTTATTAAAGTAATTTTGCAAGTTTTTATAGTGTTTTTATTTGGGATGGACCCACTAAATCTGCCAGTGCCTTGTATGCACTTCAGTAACACTTTTTCTGGACAGATTGATGTTGAAACACTTATTAAATTTCAGTCTGTGTATAATTTAAAGATCTTAAAGCCTAACGTTTAACCCAGTAAACGCTTTAAGTTTCTAAATTCTGTGATTTCACCTTTCTCACTCTGTTGTCTGTTTCTTAAAGGCCTCTCTAAAGCCTCTCCCTCTGTCATGTGCATCTTCATCAGTTTTTCCAGTTTTCCTTTGACTCTCCTCCTCCTCCTTGTTTTATGCAACTGATATAAGCACACATCAGAGTCGCTAGGCAATGCAGGCAGGGTGAAATAAAAAAAATAAAAAATAAAAAAACAGCTGAGATGTTGACGTCCGACTTGCTTTTCTCCTGCTGTGAGCTGGTCGGGGCTTTGGTAATGAGAGTCTGGGGACGGGCCTGATCCTACTGTGTGCAAAGGAGACATAAGAAAAGATGGGGGAGTGTGTCTGTAATGTTCCTCGATTACTTAACCGCTGAGTGTTTCAGTACATTCAGTGGAACCGGCTGTGGGCATGTAGCTGAAGGTTTGTTGGATCCCAAAGCCCCAAAGAGTCTGACACTAACCACATGTCATGTGGGTTTAAGTAAATTGATTAAATGCAAATTTGCTGGAATACTTTTTCAGAGAGTGGTTATTGTGCACCGTGCAGGCTCTGCTTATTGTCTTAGCAGCTGTTTTCATTTATTTGTGGTCATTCCCTGTGTCTTCATTGTCGTTTTGCATTACTTTGCATCATTATAGTTGTTTTTCACATCATCTTAGCTATTTTGCATCCCTTTATGGTTATTCTTAATGGATATTTAAGTTTCTTTGTCCACTTTTTGTGTATCTTTGAGCTACTCTAGATCTTAAATCTGTAGCAGTTTTGCAGTTTTTGTGATTGCTTTACGTGTCTTTCTGGTCGTTTTGTGTCTGTTTTGGTTTATTTATTTCTCGTTGGGCTCGTTTCACAAATTGCAGCTATTCGGCATCCCTTTCTGGTTATTTTGCGTTTCTTTATGGATGTTTTGAGTCTCTTTGTAGCCGTCTCATGTCTTTCTAAGCTTTATGTGTCTTGTGATGATTCATTCTCAAAACGTGATTGTTTTTAACTTCTTTTTGTGTCATTGTGGTCATTTGATTCTCATTGTGGTCATTTTGTAGCTGTTTGGCGTCGCTTTATATTTGTTTTACATCTCTATGTAATAATTTTGCAATTCTTTATGGTAATTTTGTGCGTCTTTGTAACTTAAGACCCGTTTGTGTTTGGTTATTTTGCCATGTGCATCTTATTACGGCCATTTTGCCTCACTTTATAGTCTCTTTATGTCTCAGTGTGGTCGTTTGGCATCCCTTTAGTTACTTGTGTCTTTCTAATCTAACCTTTTTGCTCCCTTTAGTAAAGTTGTGGCAATTTTGCAACTTTTTGTGATTGTTTTGCATTTCTTTATGGTCATTTTGTGTTTCTTTAGGTTCCTTTGAGCCTTGGTGCAGTTTTTATGGTAATTTTAAGTCTAATTGTGGTCGTTTTACACCTTGCAGCAATTTAATGTCCTTAATGTGCTAGCTATTTTGCATCTCTTTCTTGTCATTTTATATTTTTTTGTAGCTGTTTAGCATAACTTTGTGCTTGCTTTGTGTCTCATTCGTATTTCCGTTCCTTTATAGTTGCTTCTTTGTGGATATTTTGCATCTATGTGTAAGAATCTTCCTCTTTTTTGCAGCTATTGTGCATCTAGTCATTTTACATTTCTTTAAAGACATTCTGTGTCTCTTTGCAGCTGCTTTATGTCCTCTTCCTGGCGTTTAGTAGCTGCTATGCATCTTTTTAACATTGTTTTATGCCTCTTTAATCATATTGTACTAATATAGTTGCTTTATGTTTCTTTAAAGACATCTTCTGTCTCTTTGCAGCTTCTTGGTGTCTCTGTTTTGAGTCTCTTTTAGGATCTTTTTGTGTCACTGGTTGAAGATCCTCCATCTTGCAGTCTCCACTTTTACAGGACTTTTATGAGCTAGTTAATTTGTTTCAAGTTATCCAAGCCTCATCAATAGATTAAAAAATATCTTAATTATTAACTGAACATATTCAAATATCATTTTCTGTCTAACCGGCCGTCAGCTTGTCTCAAATTCTGAGTATAGTCACAACAAAACAACAGGAAATGAGTAAATATTCACATTCACCAAAGACTTTTGTGGCATTTTATAATGTTGACTATCGATTTTCCTTTTTGCAGCATTTCAGCTGCTTGTTTCAGGGTTCCAGGGTAAACATGAGCGATGTTGTAAACCTGCAGGTGTATCCAGTCACAGAAACATGCACAACCCTCCTCACCTTCCTCCCTACCTCCTCCCCCTCTCCCTCCTCCCTCCTCTCTAATCGCAGGGCTAATTGACTCAGCCAGATTTGGCAACAGGCTGATTAGTGTCATTTCACACAACAAGGAATGACCTATGCAGACGTTGTATTCTCCAAATCCAAAGGCAGACACACACTCTCTGACACACACACACACGGGGCTGTAAAATGACCTGTTAACAACACTTTCATGTGTCTGTTTGACCCAACCTGCCTCCATTATCTTCAATTTCACACAATTTCCTGCAGAAAAATAACCTAAATGTGTTCAGTGGCCTTTTTTTTCCTGCTGTTATCTGAGTGAAAACATACAGAGCTCCGCGTCCCTTCCCTTTATCGCAGTGGAATTTAATGGCACCGCATTGGTGTCACTCAGCAGCTGCAGGTAAACAAGGTGTGCGTGGTTGTGGGTGCGTGGCAGCACGAGCTAGCGTCCGTGGGAAAGTGTATGTGATGATTAATCCATCTCCTATATATATATATATATAATATAATAATATTAAAATGAAATCCGAGCGTGTTGGTGTGCGCACTTACCGCTGTGCGCGCTGAACCAGCGGGGCGCGATGTGCAGGGGCAAGGTGTCAGCCAGCGACCCCCGGGACCCCAGATACAGCACCCCGTCCGTGTGGTGCCCTCCGCCCCCAGTGTCCTGGTAGCCGGTACCGTGGGGGGCCGCGGTAGTGCCCCCTGACCCCCCTCCGGCTCGATCCGAGTCCGTCCCCCTGGGGGTGTAGAAGCCGAAGGGCACCGCGGGGCTGTGCTCGATGCCCATCCCGGCCACGGAGCTCACCGAGCGGCTCCGCAGGCCCATGGTGCCGCTCGGCCGGTAGTGACCAAAGTGGGCCGAGGGTGGCACCGCGCTGTCATCCGTAGAGACGCCGGGAAAAGCACCCCGGGGCCGCCCAGCCGTGCTCTGCTTCCCCCCCATCCAAAGCGGGAGAGGAGGTGGCGGTTCTGGGTGGGTTGCAGGAGGGGGCTCGGCTCGATCAGGCTGTCGCCCCCCTCCCCTCGCTCCTGTCTGTGTCTCGGGCCTGTCTGTCCGTGTGTCTCCGCAGGCTCGTCAGCTCTGGATCTCCGCAGACGCAACAGCCCGTCTCCCTGCTGAGCGGAACATGAGCCGGCCCTGACGTCTGGATTCACCCGCAGACAAAACCTCGACACCACCGGGGAGGAGGAGAGGGAGGAAGGAAGGAAGGAAAGAAGGAGAGAAGGGAGGAAAGGAGGGAGGGAGGGAGGTAGGCTGACGAGCTGAGTGACGCCGAAATCCCAGCACGACGAACAGATGCGCACCGCGCTGCCCTCGCTGTCCCAGGTGGTTAGAGACGGCGGCACCGCACGGTTCTCCCGCACGGCCCCGATCAACGCAGCGCCGCAATGCTCCCTCCAGCCGCCCTCATCTGATCTCAGACATCGTGACAACTGTTGCTGTCTGTCTGACCGCCACACAAGACGGTCTCTCCTTAATAAATGACAACAACAATAATATCAATCAATCACTGTCCGAGATGTCTATCCGGTCCGGTCCGGTTCTGTGTGGCTCCAGCCACTTTATCCTCCCCCGTAGATCGGGGTCACATAGAAGCCGCTCCCCTGCGCTCAGATCGGGGCTCCGCTCCGCTCCTCTCCGCTGCTGCTGCTGCTTCTGCTTCTGCTGCTTCCCAGACAATGGACGAGGCTCAGTGCGCAAACTCGGATCAAACAGAGACACATTCACTGTGTTTTAATTCCTCAACACGGGATTGGCCCGATTCTTTATTCTGTAGGGGTCTGAGTTGGTCTGGCCTGGGGCATTTAAGGTGATGACAGGTGTGAAGGAGGATTTACGACCTGGTTTTCATTCACTGAAGTCATTTTGTGTCGGTTTGGCATCCCCTTAGAGCTGTTAGGTGCCTCCTTGTTACTGTTTCATGTCTATTTGGAGCTGCATTGTAACTTTTTATGGTCATTTGCTTCTCTCCGTGGCCATTTTGCATCAATTTCTGATAGTTTTTCCTTTATTTATGAATATTTTGCCTCTCTCTGTAGCTATTTTGCATCCCCTTCTGATTATTTGTGATTGCTTTGCATCTCTTCATAGCTATTTAGCATCTCCTTCAGGATATTTCCAAATATTTTCCATCTCTTCACAGCTATTTTGCATCCCTGCATGGTTATTTTTTATTGTTTTGCCTCTCTTTGCAGCTATTTAGCATCCCCTTCTGGTTATTTTCAAATATTTTCTATCTCTCCACAGCTATTTTGCATCCCCTTCTGGTTATTTGTGACTGTTTTGCACCTCTTCATAGCTATTGAGCATCCCTTTCCAGGCATATTTCATTTAGTCTTGAATGCATCTCTCTGTAGCTGTTTTGCATCCGCTTCTGGTTATTTGTGATTGCCACTCTCTGTCGCTATTTAGCATCCCCTTCTGGTTATTTCCAAATGTTTTCCATCTCTCCACAGCTATTTTGCATCCCCTTCTGGTTATTTGTGATTGGTTTGCACCTCTTCATAGCTATTGTGCATCTCCTTCTGGTTAGTTCCGAATGTTTTCCATCTCCTCACAGCTATTTTGCATCCCTGTATGGTTATTTTTTATTGTTCTGCATTTTTCTGTAGCTATTTTTCATCAATTTCTGATAACCTTTTCCTTTATTTTGTATGTTTTCCTCTCTCTGTAGCTATTTTGCATCCCCTTCTAGTTATTTGTGATTGTTTTGCATCTCTTCATAGCTATTGTGCATCCCTTTCTGGGCATGTTTCATTTAGTCTTGAATGCATTTCTCTGTAGCTATATGGCATCAATTTCTGATCAGTCTTTAACATTTTGCATCTCTCTGTAGCTATTTTGCATCCCATTCTGGTAATTTATATTTTTTTTCCTTGAATGTTTTGCATTTCTCTGTAGATATTTGCATGTCTTTATGGTATTTTGCGTCCCCTTCGGATCTTTCTTTTTATTTCTGAAAGCTTTGCACCTCTATTCTGAATCCCTTTCTGACCAATTTGAATCTTTTGCATTTCTCAGTAGATATTTGGCATATTTTTCTGGTCATTTTTTGTCATTTGTAGCGGTTTGGCATCCTTTTAGAGTCTCTATAGTAATTTTGCATGCATTTATGGTTGTTTTGTGTCTTTTTGAAGCTATTTTGCATACTTTTCTGGTCATTTTGCATTTATTTTTAATGTTTTGATTGCCTTGAATCTCTCTTTCGCAAAAGAAAAAGTTAAAATATAATGTGCGGCCATCTGAACCCATGAGCTGGTGTTTAAAAGTGACATATCTGAAGCATCCCGGACCGATTAATTAATCTGTTAATTACCTCCTCTTCTCCATTACCCATGATCCTCTTCTTCTCTTCTTGTCAGCCCCTTCTTGTGATTAACAAGTTTTGCACAGATTTTTCCACCATATGTTTAAATTATTGGGATTAGTGGCTCACGTGTTTGGTTTGGGATTACTCAGTCTAATCCTGTGAGTGTATTTAGGCTGGTTTTGTTCTTTGTTTCTTTACAATAACATACAGTCTGTCTTGAACTGGTTTTTGTCTGTGTTGCTTCCCAACAAGGTAAACTGTGTTACAGTAGATGTTAATCTATCCTGCCATTATGACAGCAGGCCTATAAATGGACTCATTTCTGCTGCTCAGGCATGTAAACACAGTAAACACACACATGAACCAGACGCACATTCAGCTCAAGTGGTGCTAACATAAATTTAAACGGCTGCAGGATTAAACATTATCGCCTGGTGCAGCGATTCCAGTCAGTAGCACAATAATAAGTCTGCGTTAATATATAATAAATATAACTGTAGTGGCTGAGACTGCATGGATGGAGATTAGAAACAATATCACTGATTAAAGCAGTGGAAAAATGCTTCAAATGAGGAGCTAAAATTAGTAAGTAGCCCAAACTAATGGGTCAAATGGTTATCTAAAAGGAATAAACAGGAAATGGTACTTAAAAATAGTAAATATGTGGAAAGTGGGTGGTTCATAGTTAAATCAAGGTAATATATGCTTCATTAACAGTAATATATAACTAATAAGACAATTAGATAATTGACGGTTAACTAAAGGATTTCATGTTAGCTCAAAGTGATAAATAGCTAAATGGCTGTAAGGCTTAGTCTTAAACAAACTAATGCTGGATAGCTAGCTAAATAAATGTTAGGTAAATAAATATAGACAAATACTCAACAAGACAAAAAAATGAGATACGAGTAATAAGTAGTAGGCTAATTAGTTAAAGGTGATGAATAGTTTACATAAGGACGAAATGTTAGCTAACAGTAATACATAGCTAACTAAATGATGTTAGCTAACAGTCATACATAGCCAACTAAACGATGTTAGCTAACAGTAATAAATAGCTAACTAAACAATGTTTGCTAACATTCATACATAGCTAAGAAAATTATGTTAACTAACGGTCATACATAGCTAACTAAATGATGTTAGCTAACAGTCTGTTGCTTCAGTGTAGTAAGATTAAATGTTAGCAAAAAAATGGCAAACAGCTGAAATGAAAAAGTCTTGCTAAAGTAATAAAAGCTTAAAAATGTGGTCCAGTGGTTCGCTTAAAGTAATGAATAGTTAGTTAAAATATGAATGCTATGATACTAAGAGCTGCACATATCTTAATAATAACTTAAAAGTAATACATTATTAATCAAAAGTAATAAATGGTTAATTTAAAAATGTTAGTTTAAGGTATCTAAATGTGATAAATAGTTAGCACCAAATAATAAACTGTATTACGTGTTAGCTAAAAGTAGCAGATAGATAAACTACAGGAAAATGTAGTTAAAATAAAATAAAGATTATATACAGCTAAATTAGATTGTTAGCTCAAAGTAATACACTAAAGAACTAAGCATTAGCTGTGTATAAAAGCGTAAATATAGACAATAGGACAAAGTAGTTATGCTAATTATTAAACGGTTAAATGGTGAAAGTAGAAGGGAGCTAGCTATAATAAATACCTAAAATAACTGACTAAATAAAGGCACGAGTGAATAAAACTGAATCTAAAATATGAAACAATGAATATCTTCAGTATTATTCTACAATGTAGAAAATTATAAAAAAAATAAAGGAAAATCATTAAATGAGAAGGTTTGTTCAAACACATGTCTCAGTGTGGTTGTTAAGGGATCTACAGTGAACGTTCACTGATTTCCCCTGAAACCGTGTTTTTTTATAAGACATGTGCAGGTAACGTTCACTGACAGTGACATAAACAGTCTGCAGGAAATAAAGTCTGATGCTGTTTTGATTTAAGTTGATTTTATTTTACTTCAGTGGCTGCGACAACAATATTAAGATTAATTTATCTTGTCTATCTTCTAATGTGTTTAAAGGGAAGCTGCTGCTGCCCCCCTGTGGTGGAGGAGAGTTACTGCAGCATAAATAAAAACCTGCTTTTGGTTTTAAATACAGTTAAATAAAGGATGGAGGATGATTTTATTACTAATTAGGACATAACACCAGCGCCTACAAACTCTAGTTTAATGTCACATTTAAAGTGATAAAATCCTCAGTTGTGGTTAAACCGTTTTCACATGTGAAAGAGACGAAGCAGGAGCTGGTAGAGAGACGTTGATCAGCTGACTGGAAAATCAAAAAAAAAGACAGACAAAGCGACTGGAGACACTGTGAAAAGGATTTATGTTTTGGTTTTTATTTGTGTTTGAATTGTGCATTTTTTTTTTTTTTCAGATAATCTGGATTAAAACAAAAACTTCACTTCCAGACTGATACGATATATTAGAGCACACTTATTATTATTTATTGTAACATCGATACAGCAGCTGAACAAAAACATAAAGATTGCTAGAAGGGTGATTTGTTTTTTCTCTCGTATATCTCAGATTTTGCTTAAAAAAAATCAGTTTTACAAACAAAATCAAAGTTTCACGAGCTTTAACTGGATGTGTTTCACAGCAATAAATAATAGATTTTCTTCATTAACGCATCACAGACTGTTTCCATTAACCTGATTGGATAAAGATAAAAATGTTAAGCTTATTCATTGAGACAGAAAGCTTCAGGTTCGCTCACGGTTTTGTTGATTTAACTGAACATCACTTATTCATGTCCTGATTTAACAGACGGTACCTCTGATGAGTTCACTCAGCTCCCTCCAGACCGAAACCTTACAGCCCTCCCTGCTGCAGAACCTTCCCAGGATTCATCAGGTTCTTTGGGTCAAGGGCGTCCTTCAGACTCTGCATGACCTGTATGCCCAGAGGTCCCACCTCCTCAAAGAGCAGCGCTCGCTTTCCTAAACCCACGCCGTGTTCCCCGGTGCACGTACCGTCCATGGACAGAGCTCGCCTGCACAATATTAAAATGTTTAGTTTTTCAGGCTTTAATAATGACTTGCAACTTGTTCTCAAAAAAAAACAAATCTAAAATCTAATCTTCTTTCTAGTTTTGAATTTAAATTTAAACTCATCGCTTTTACTGTCTCAGTTTGTGTTATACGTTTCATTTTTAGCATCTATCTAAACTCATTAACCTGGACAATTTATCATCAGCCACATAGAGACTGAGCAGGAGACGAGCTCCACGAGGTGAAGTCCTGGTAAAAGGAGAACGTAAAGGTGCGGTGAGAGGCGGCGGCTTACCTGGCCAGTCTCTCTGTGAACAGGTGGACCCTCTGCAGCTCCTCCGGGTCGGTGGGATCCACAACCATCAGACAGTGGAAGTTACCGTCGCCGACATGACCCGCTATGGGACCTGAAGGCAAAGCCAACATTGGTCACAGTGGAAACCTGATGTTTAATCTTGTTGCTGCATCTTCTCCCTCCATTGAAACAACTAGTTGTTATCTGTTAGCTGTAGCATGCTAGCAGAGTTAGCCGCTACAGCTGTGGACTTTTTATTCCAGCAGACTTCTAATTAATTTTTTCCACTCACTGTCTTTAATCTTAAGCCCCGCCCACTTGGTACTGACTTCAATAGCTTGTCTGAGAGTGAATATATCTCCAGTTTCCTGTTATTTTTATTACTCTATTATAATATTAATGAATGCAGAATATCCTGTATAGCTGTAACTAATTTACTCTATAAGTGATTATTATTTACGCTGCTTTTTTTCCCCTCTGCTCACCTGTGAGTCTGTTCTCAATCAGGTCCTCTTTTGTTTCCACGATGATTTGAGGCAGACGAGACAGAGGGACACACACGTCTGTGGCGTAGGCCTAGAAATACACAAATGTACAATAAAAGGTACAGTAATGCCTTCACAGCTTGTTCCAAAATGACCATCATCTCCCCGAGTCATGATATTCACATGATCCAGTTGTAGGTAAACATCCGTTAGAGAAAGCAGCTCTTATAATATTCTACTTTGGTCTGAGGGCGGAGCCACGTGGAGCCAAGATACTGACGCCCCGCCCACTTTTCCTTCAGACTCACTCTCGTTTACGTTTAATTAATACCACGCTCTGCTCTACCTCCACCAGCTATAAGGAAATGTTGGATTATACACTGGACTTAGTTTAAATGTTGTTGTTACGACTCTCACAGCCCGACGGGGCCACTTTATAGAGCAGTTGGCATGGCAACTGGTGGTTGTCTTCATGTCACATTTCTTTAGCTGAAACAAAACTTGACATTTGAACAATCATCATTATATTAACGACATAAAATGACTGAAACCCTCCTTGGAAAAAAAATGTATTGTATGTTAGTGTTTTAATATGGTGCAAGCCCCGCCCACTAACACGGAGGGGGTGGAGCTTGTGGCCTACACTACAGCTAACCACAAGGGGGAGCTCTATTTGCTTTAGATTTTATTTTTATGTAAATACCATACACTGTATTGAGATCAAAAGTGAAAGACACTGAGATCAGATCTAGAGTGGCGTCTGTGGGCGCATGTGGAGAAATCAGATTTATGAAAACCGTGTCAATGAGCCGTGACGACCTCAGGAAACAGCGTTTACCTTGCAGCCCGGCCTCAAAGCCAGAGCAGCGTACCAGGCGTCGTGACGAGCTTTCCACAGCCGACTCCGCGTTTCGGCGTCACGAGCCCACTGGAAATCTGAGCCTCCGTTACTCTGAGTGATCTCCTCTGTAGAAAACACACAAACATGAAGGTGAAAAGCACAGCGGAGGTTTTTTTTATGAGCAACTCTGAAATATGCATAAAAACTGGTGAATGGAAAAAAGCATCTACTGCCTGAGGTAATAATAAAAATGTTATTAGACCACTTTCCACTGCCTCTGCTGTGAGTTTTAGAAGACTGTTAAGATAATCTATGAAAGCGTCTGAGCAGGGATGGACTGGCATCACTAAAGAGCAACATTTCTCTGGAGCTATTTATGCCTGTGACCTGCTCTCTCTCACTCACTCACTCACTCACTCACTCACTCACTCACCGGTCGTGTTGACTTGTTCTTCCACGCTTCGCTCCGAGCCGTGGAACTCCAGGAACAGAGTCGGGGTCACCGGGTAGGACAGAGAGCTGAACCTGTTGCAAGCGTCAATCATCACGTCGTCGAGGAACTCTGGAGGACACACGATCACAAAGGCGTGGAGACAGAGGACAAAGAGGACAAAGGAGACAACGAAGTGGGTCAAAGAAAGCCTTGCAAATGTTGAAAGTAGCTCAAAAATGCTGGATTTTCAAAATAAAGGAACTATAATGGCACAAGAGCCAAGATTTCTTCCAGATTTTTCTAAGTAAACACTTAATATTGTGTAAAAGTATAAATTCTAGTATAAAAGAGTGAATGGAGCCTAAAACCCCGACGCTCTCCTCACCGATGCGAGCGATGGGCACCCCGGCCTGAAGAACCTGCACGGTGCTGTCTACAGCGGCCTGGACGGACGGAAACGAGCACACGGCCGACACCATGGCCTCTGGGACACCGTACAGACGTAACGTGGTCTTGGTGATGATCCCCAGCGTCCCCTCTGACCCCACGAACAGGTTTGTCAGGTTATATCCTGCTGAGGTCTTTCTGAAGATACAGAGACAGACAGAAATGTTTTTACGTTGCACTGGCAGTTCATGGTAAACACTAGTTTGTGAGTAACATCTGATTCGTACCGGGGACGTCGGGCCTTCCCAGCGGTGTGTATGACTGTCCCGTCAGCCAGCACCACCTCCAGGTTCATGACGTTTTCCCTCATAGTCCCGTAACGCACTGCGTTAGTGCCAGACGCACTGGTGGCAGCCATGCCACATAGAGAGGCGTCAGCTCCAGGATCTGAGACAAGGACGACACGTTAAAAATAAAACGCTAGTTCATTGTCTACATCGCCCTCCTCCATTGCCACAGATATTCCAACTCTGTTTTTGCGAGTTTTTTGCATCGCATTTAAAATGTACTATTCTCTTGTGCCCTTAGCAGACAAAATTGCCCCATTGACTCCCATCATAACTAGAAATATTTAAGAAAAAAAAAAAAACATGAAAAAAAGCTCTGATGTAAGCATTGGTGGTTCAGTGGTAGAATTCTCGCCTGCCACGCGGGAGGCCCGGGTTCGATTCCCGGCCAATGGATTCCCTATAGTTTTCCTCCCCTCTCTGTCTCCCTCCCTTTCCCCCTCTAGAACCAGTCAGGATAGAGGCTACAACTTGTGTTGTAGAAGGAAAACGGGGAGTCACGTAAACACACTTTTCCTGAAAATTCAACCATAGTCTGTTTCTAATGGTGAACGTAGCAGCACAACCACTGTGCATGAACAAAACAACAGAGCGTTGCCTCCAACATGCTACATTTAATTAAGTTTAATTAATTAAAAAAAAAAATACATGGAAAAAAGACATAAATACAAGCATTGGTGGTTCAGTGGTAGAATTCTCGCCTGCCACGCGGGAGGCCCGGGTTCGATTCCCGGCCAATGCATGATTAACCATTTTCTTTAACAAGATCTCGTAGACAGCATCTCCTAAGAGCTTCCTCCAGTGTTAGTTAAGTATCAGGTCATTAACAGACCGTAGACACTCACAGATGTTCCTTTATTATAATTAAACTCTCCACCAGTCCTTCAGAACTGGATAAGCTACTTGGTCTACTAGAAACCACAGAGACTCACCAACAGGAAACCAGAGGCCGGTGTCTTGTAGGTAGGAATTGAGGGCCTTCCGTGTCACCCCAGTTCATTGTCTACATCGCCCTCCTCCATTGCCACAGATATTCCTACTCTCACGAGTTTTTTGTGAAGCATCACATTTAAAATGTACTATTCTCTTGTGCCCTTAGCAGACAAAATTGCCCCATTGACTCCCATCATTACTAGAAATATTTTTAAAAAAAAAAAAAACATGTAAAAAATACACTAATGTAAGCATTGGTGGTTCAGTGGTAGAATTCTCGCCTGCCACGCGGGAGGCCCGGGTTCGATTCCCGGCCAATGCATTCCCTGCTTTTTTTTCTGCCCAAGGAAAGCTTGGTTTATGCTCGTCCGCATACGTTGATACTCAATGACGCAGAGCCCGCTGCGTCGTGCTTGTGTGCACCTCCCCAACTTTAAAAAAAACTTTCTGGCGATGAATTGCTTTGCAACGTTCACACCAGCTGACGGACAACTTCGGAAGGATGGTTCTCCGCCGTACGCCGTCGGAGAACCATAATTCGACCTGAAATCTTTCCTCTCTCGCTCTGTCTCTCTCCTCCATTGCCACAGATATTCCAACTCTCACGAGTTTTTTGTGAAGCATCACATTTAAAATTGACTATTCTCTTGTGCCCTTAGCAGACAAAATTGCCCCATTGACTCCCATCATTACTAGAAATATTTAAGAAAAAAAAAAACATGAAAAAAATACACTAATGTAAGCATTGGTGGTTCAGTGGTAGAATTCTCGCCTGCCACGCGGGAGGCCCGGGTTCGATTCCCGGCCAATGCATTCCCTGCTTTTTTTTCTGCCCAAGGAAAGCTTGGTTTATGCTCGTCCGCATACGTTGATACTCAATGACGCAGAGCCCGCTGCGTCGGTGCGTCGTGCTTGTGTGCACCTCCCCAACTTTAAAAAAAACTTTCTGGCGATGAATTGCTTTGCAACGTTCACACCAGCTGACGGACAACTTCGGAAGGATGGTTCTCCGCCGTACGCCGTCGGAGAACCATAATTCGACCTGAAATCTTTCCTCTCTCGCTCTGTCTCTCTCCTCCATTGCCACAGATATTCCAACTCTCACGAGTTTTTTGTGAAGCATCACATTTAAAATTTACTATCCTCTTGTGCCCTTAGCAGACAAAATTGCCCCATTGACTCCCATCATTACTAGAAATATTTAAGAAAAAAAAAAACATGAAAAAAATGCTCTAATGTAAGCATTGGTGGTTCAGTGGTAGAATTCTCGCCTGCCACGCGGGAGGCCCGGGTTCGATTCCCGGCCAATGCATGATTAACCATTTTCTTTAACAAGATCTCGTAGACAGCATCTCCTAAGAGTTTCCTCCAGTGTTAGTTAAGTATTAGGTCATTAACAGACCGTAGACACTCACAGATGTTCCTTTATTATAATTAAACTCTCCACCAGTCCTTCAGAACTGAATAAGCTACTTGGTCTACTAAAAAAGCACAGCAGAGGATGTACTTCCTGCGGCAGCTGAAGAAATTCAACCTGCCAAAGACAATGATGGTTCACTTCTACACGGCCATCATTGAGTCCATCCTCACCAGCTCCATCACCACCTGGCATGCTGCAGCCTCTGCTAAGGACAAGAGCAGACTGCAGCGTGTCATTCGCTGTGCAGAGAAGGTGATTGGCTGCAGTCTGAAGTCTCTCGACGAGCTGTACGCTTCCAGGACTCTGAAGCGTGCAGCTAAGATTGTGGCTGATCCCTCTCACCCTGGACATGGACTATTCAACAGACTCCCCTCTGGCAGACGGCTGCGATCCATCGAGTGTAGGACCACTCGCATGGCGAACAGTTTTTTCCCATCCGCAGTCCGTCTGCTGAACAATACCAAGCCCCCCCCATGAACACATCAGTCTCACCATCACCCCACAGTTCTGGTGGAATATATATATATACTGTGTATATATTTTGTAGTTTTTGTATTTTTGTATTTTAAATATAGTTTCTATATTTATTTTATTTTATTCTATTCTATCTTGTTTTTATGCGTACCAACACCAAGGCAAATTCCTTGTATGCACAAACATGCTTGGCAATAAAGTCCTTTCTGATTCTGATTCTGATTCTGATTCTGACACAGATATTCCTACTCTCACGAGTTTTTGTGAAGCATCACATTTAAAATGTACTATTCTCTTGTGCCCTTAGCAGACAAAATTGCCCCATTGACTCCCATCATTACTAGAAATATTTAAGAAAAAAAAAAACATGAAAAAAATACACTAATGTAAGCATTGGTGGTTCAGTGGTAGAATTCTCGCCTGCCACGCGGGAGGTCCGGGTTCGATTCCCGGCCAATGCATTCCCTGCTTTTTTTTCTGCCCAAGGAAAGCTTGGTTTATGCTCGTCCGCATACGTTGATACTCAATGACGCAGAGCCCGCTGCGTCGGTGCGTCGTGCTTGTGTGCACCTCCCCAACTTTAAAAAAAACTTTCTGGCGATGAATTGCTTTGCAACGTTCACACCAGCTGACGGACAACTTCGGAAGGATGGTTCTCCGCCGTACGCCGTCGGAGAACCATAATTCGACCTGAAATCTTTCCTCTCTCGCTCTGTCTCTCTCCTCCATTGCCACAGATATTCCAACTCTCACGAGTTTTTTGTGAAGCATCACATTTAAAATTTACTATCCTCTTGTGCCCTTAGCAGACAAAATTGCCCCATTGACTCCCACCATTACTAGAAATATTTAAAAAAAAAAAAAAAAAAAAACATGAAAAAAATGCTCTAATGTAAGCATTGGTGGTTCAGTGGTAGAATTCTCGCCTGCCACGCGGGAGGCCCGGGTTCGATTCCCGGCCAATGCATTCCCTATAGTTTTCCTCCCCTCTCTGTCTCCCTCCCTTTCCCCCTCTAGAACCAGTCAGGGTAGAGGCTACAACTTGTGTTGTAGAAGGAAAACGGGGAGTCACGTAAACACACTTTTCCTGAAAATTCAACCATAGTCTGTTTCTAATGGTGAACGTAGCAGCACAACCACTGTGCATGAACAAAACAACAGAGCGTTGCCTCCAACATGCTACATTTAATTAAGTTTAATTAATTAAAAAAAAAAAAAAACATGAAAAAACACCATAAATACAAGCATTGGTGGTTCAGTGGTAGAATTCTCGCCTGCCACGCGGGAGGCCCGGGTTCGATTCCCGGCCAATGCATAATTAACAATTTTCTTTAACAAGATCTCGTAGACAGCATCTCCTAAGAGTTTCCTCCAGTGTTAGTTAAGTATTAGGTCATTAACAGACCGTAAACACTCACAGATGTTCCTTTATTATAACTAAACTCTCCACCAGTCCTTCAGAACTGGATAAGCTACTTGGTCTACTAGAAACCAAAGAGACTCACCAACAGGAAACCAGAGGCCGGTGTCTCGTAGGTAGGAATTGAGGGCCTTCCGTGTCACCCCGGTTCATTGTCTACATCGCCCTCCTCCATTGCCACAGATATTCCTACTCTGTTTTTGCGAGTTTTTTGTGAAGCATCACATTTAAAATGTACTATTCTCTTGTGCCCTTAGCAGACAAAATTGCCCCATTGACTCCCATCATAACTAGAAATATTAAAAAAAAAAAAAAAAAAACATGAAAAAAATACACTAATGTAAGCATTGGTGGTTCAGTGGTAGAATTCTCGCCTGCCACGCGGGAGGCCCGGGTTCGATTCCCGGCCAATGCATTCCCTGCTTTTTTTCTGCCCAAGGAAAGCTTGGTTTATGCTCGTCCGCATACGTTGATACTCAATGACTACGGAACAGTGTGTTTACGTGACTCCCCGTTTTCCTTCTACAACACAAGTTGTAGCCTCTATCCTAACTGGTTCTAGGGAGGGAAGAGGCGTCTCAATGACGCAGAGCCCGCTGCGTCGGTGCGTCGTGCTTGTGTGCACCTACCCAACTTTAAAAAAAACTTTCTGGCGATGAATTGCTTTGCAACGTTCACACCAGCTGACGGACAACTTCGGAAGGATGGTTCTCCGCCGTACGCCGTCGGAGAACCATAATTCGACCTGAAATCTTTCCTCTCTCGCTCTGTCTCTCTCCTCCATTGCCACAGATATTCCAACTCTCACGAGTTTTTTGTGAAGCATCACATTTAAAATTTACTATTCTCTTGTGCCCTTAGCAGACAAAATTGCCCCATTGACTCCCACCATTACTAGAAATATTTAAGAAAAAAAAAAAAAAAACATGAAAAAAAAACCTCTGACGTAAGCATTGGTGGTTCAGTGGTAGAATTCTCGCCTGCCACGCGGGAGGCCCGGGTTCGATTCCCGGCCAATGCATTCCCTATAGTTTTCCTCCCCTCTCTGTCTCCCTCCCTTTCCCCCTCTAGAACCAGTCAGGATAGAGGCTACAACTTGTGTTGTAGAAGGAAAACGGGGAGTCACATAAACACACTTTTCCTGAAAATTCAACCATAGTCTGTTTCTAATGGTGAACGTAGCAGCACAACCACTGTGCATGAACAAAACAACAGAGCGTTGCCTCCAACATGCTACATTTAATTAAGTTTAATTAATTAAAAAAAAAAAAACATGAAAAAAAGCCATAAATACAAGCATTGGTGGTTCAGTGGTAGAATTCTCGCCTGCCACGCGGGAGGCCCGGGTTCGATTCCCGGCCAATGCATAATTAACAATTTTCTTTAACAAGATCTCGTAGACAGCATCTCCTAAGAGCTTCCTCCAGTGTTAGTTAAGTATCAGGTCATTAACAGACCGTAGACACTCACAGATGTTCCTTTATTATAATTAAACTCTCCACCAGTCCTTCAGAACTGGATAAGCTACTTGGTCTACTAGAAACCACAGAGACTCACCAACAGGAAACCAGAGGCCGGTGTCTCGTAGGTAGGAATTGAGGGCCTTCCGTGTCACCCCGGTTCATTGTCTACATCGCCCTCCTCCATTGCCACAGATATTCCTACTCTGTTTTTGCGAGTTTTTTGTGAAGCATCATTAGTTTGTACCATAGCATCCCACCTGTATGCTTTAGTCAGATGTGTGTATCTATGACAGATGTATGTTTATCTTGCTGTTCTCTTTCTCTGTCTGTACCCGGCTGGCCTTAGGCAGATGGGTCCCTCCATATGAGCTGGGTTCTGCTCAAGGTTTCTTCCTGTTAAAAGGGAGTTTTTCCTGCCACCGTCGCCTGCAGGCTTGCTCTGGGGGTTTCAGGCCGGGTCTTGTAAAGCGTCTTGAGACGATTTGTATTGTTTTTTGACGCTATATAAATAAAGCTGAATTGAATTGAATTGAATTTAAAATGTACTATTCTCTTGTGCCCTTAGCAGACAAAATTGCCCCATTGACTCCCATCATTACTAGAAATATTTAAGGAAAAAAAAAAAAAAAAAAAAAAAAAACATGAAAAAAAAGCATCGATGTAAGCATTGGTGGTTCAGTGGTAGAATTCTCGCCTGCCACGCGGGAGGCCCGGGTTCGATTCCCGGCCAATGCATTCCCTATAGTTTTCCTCCCCTCTTCCCTCCCTAGAACCAGTTAGGATAGAGGCTACAACTTGTGTTGTAGAAGGAAAACGGGGAGTCACGTAAACACACTGTTCTGTAGTCTGTTTCTAATGAGCTAACGCTTGGTGAACGTAGCAGCACAACCACTGTGCATGAATAACTAAATAGAGCAAGTCCTCTGATCCCTGGCAGACCGTTGTCTCTGACATGCTATATTTGGCCTCTCCAGCTCTGTTGTGGAATAAAACAACATATGAGCTCCCTGCAGCACGCAGGCTGAGACACTGAGAAGTGTTTAAATGTAATCTGTTTTTTTGAGTTGCCTGCTTGGTAAAAATGAAACGGACAACCGTACCAGCACAACCACTGTGCATGAACAAAACAACAGAGCGTTGCCTCCAACATGCTAGCAAGCGTCAATCATCACGTCGTCGAAGAACTCTGGAGGACACACGATCACAAAGGCGTGGAGACGGAGGACAAAGGAGACAACGAAGTGGGTCAAAGAAAGCCTTGCAAATGTTAAAAGTAGCTCAAATATGCTGGATTTTCTAGAAGTATTTGAGAAAAAAAAAATAACATGAAAAAAGGCTCTAATGTAAGCATTGGTGGTTCAGTGGTAGAATTCTCGCCTGCCACGCGGGAGGCCCGGGTTCGATTCCCGGCCAATGCATAATTAACGATTTTCTTTAACAAGATCTCCTACACAGCATCTCCTAAGAGTTTCCTCCAGTGTTAGTTAAGTATCAGGTCATTAACAGACCGTAGACACTCACAGATGTTCCTTTATTATAATTAAACTCTCCACCAGTCCTTCAGAACTGGATAAGCTACTTGGTCAACTAGAAACCAAAGAGACTCACCAACAGGAAACCAGAGGCCGGTGTCTCGTAGGTAGGAATTGAGGGCCTTCCGTGTCACCCCAGGCTCCACCGTCACGTCAAAGTCCTCCGGGTGGAGATCCAGGACCTGGTCCATGTTCCTTAGACTGAAGCACACACCACCCTAAGAACCAGAGAAAGGAACAGCCTCATCTTTCTGCTGGATTTTTTTTTAATTTATTTCTAACATTTATATCCAGTCACAGACTCGCTCACCTTCACAGCACCAACCCCTCCCTCCAAGCCAGTCCCGGTGCCAAAGGGGATGATGGGAAGCTGGTGACTGTGGCAGATCTTGGCCAGGGCGCTGACCTCCTCCACACACCGTGGAAACACCACCACATCTGGAGGACGACATCTGGAAAGCACCAATGAAACACTCACCCAGTTCAGCTAGTGGTTCTCAAGATTGTTTTTTATATGCAGCTGAGCTACTGGGACCCTTGTGGCTCAGTAAAGTCTATCTAAGCATAAGTCTTTCCAGTTATTATAGAGCGTTTATTCATTTTTCCCCAGACAATGAAAAAGCCCAATCCTCATCATCCAAAGCACAAGCATTTAAACCACATAGCTCCATCGGGTGTCACAGGACTCTTATTTGTTGACACCGCCGTATTGGCGCTGGATTCTGTACCTGATAGAAAGTGATTGCTACACGACCCAAATCGTTTTTTGAAGGATACCACTGCTCTGTTTTCTCGTGCCTGCTTCTAATCCACATCTGCCGTCTTGCAGGATCTCTGGGAATCCTATGAAACTATGAGGACCATTACAGTGAGTTGGGTGTAATTACTGGTTGGCTTTAGTAAACAGTTGGCAATTGCTTTTGTCGGAACTTCTGTAGGAACTCTTGGACAGTACAGGTCGAAAGCGTTGGCTGTACACTACATGTAAGTAATGGCCTTTTGGTGCAACTTTTAAGGTCTTGTCCTTTCTTGTAACTGTGGCTTTTTATAGAGAACTGATCAGTGAGATGTCTGTGACGATTCTCATTCATCCAGGTCGTGATAGTTCCAGAAATGTAGTGAAAACACAGCTTTGTTTTTGTGTTCCTCCATCTCTAGGAAGTCCTTCTCTGCATGGTGCTTCTGGAGCAACAAGTCATTGGCTTCTGTCATGGGCGATAACAGTAGCAGCTGGTTTGTTTCTCTTGTGTGGGTGCAGTGTTTGTCCCAGTCCAGAGGATCAGGACGGTAGCCATGCGCTTTAAGCAATGATGAAGCTGTAGTAATAGTTGTGGGTTTAGCAGCTACTAGCTTTTAGACGTTCGAAAATGTGGTGAAAATGCAGCTTTTCAAGCATTGGTGGTTCAGTGGTAGAATTCTCGCCTGCCACGCGGGAGGCCCGGGTTCGATTCCCGGCCAATGCACACATAACCTTTTCCACACATGGAAAATTTCCCTCCTCCCTATACTGCCACATGGGCAGACATTCCTACTTACCAGCAGTCAGGGGAGAAGCTAGAAAGCCTGCCTGACTAACTTTTTCATGTTCAACTCTGCTGTAACGACCCATTACTGGGCTGAAACTTCTGAGACTAAAGGTGTGAACGGGGATTGAACAGCTTGGGTAGTTAACACCCCCAAAATGGACTGTTCACGCTCCTACCCTGAAGCTGGAGGTACAGGATTGTGGAATGGAGAACCTTGAGACTGAGGAGGTCCTTCTCCACGTCACACTCCTTTACAGCTGACATGAGTCTATAATCATGGACTACTTCATGTCGTACGATGAAACCGTAAACATAGAGACGACCGTAGCGCGTCAAAAAATAGACATAACACAAGCATTGGTGGTTCAGTGGTAGAATTCTCGCCTGCCACGCGGGAGGCCCGGGTTCGATTCCCGGCCAATGCATCTATCTTTTGATTCCTCCTCAATAAAGTCATGGTTTTACACTGCAAATGGTGATTACTGAGTGTGTGTGTGTGTGTGTGTGTGTCAGTGTCACAGACTGACCTGTGTACAGACTCATCTTTGCCATGTTGTTCTCTGACAGCTTCCCCCAACGACACGCCGTCCTCACCACATATAGATCTGAACGCAGAGACCACGCTGTCCACAGCAACTCCCTGTGCAGACACACAGTCAAAGACATAAGTCTAAGTCAGCTTTATTGTCGATTCCAACAACACATTGGATTGAAGTTTCTTTCCTCAGAGGCCTACGGTGCAGCAAGTTAAATACAAAAGGTACAAATACGAATATGAAATAAGTCTCAAAGATGATGTGTACAGTGAAGTCCGTGGGTTGGTGGGTGGAGTTGTATGTTGTCTGGACCTTGAGGCTTTGCATGCACTGATCCTGCTAAGGGAGCTCCTCACACTTGTTGAGGATAGTGTCATCACCTGGTCACCAGATGGAGTGGAGTCTTCTGTGCATACGTGTTGTTTTGTGCCTCAAAGCAAGCGACAAAGTAATTCAGCTCATTCAGCAGAGAGGTGGAGCTTTCCCAAATCTGTGGTGTGGGCTTGTAGTCCATGATGGTCTGCATGACTCGCCACAGACTCTGAGTATCTCTGCTGTCGCTGAAGTGATGGGCTATCCTCCTGGAGTGCTTCTTCTTGGCCTCTCTGATGCTTCAGGACAGGTTGGCCCACCTCATCTCCAGCTCTGAAGGCAGCATTTTGAGCTTTCTGGAGCCTGTAGACCTCCCATGTCAGCCATGGCTGTGACAGTCTGTGTACTCATGGAGGCTTGTGGTGGTGGTCTTGTACGTGGCAGCCTGCTTGAACATATTCCAGTCGGTGGTCCTGAAACGGTAATAAAGTGCCTCTGAAGACAAGACCCTTCTGGCTTTTTGCGTGGTTGAAGTCTCCGGCCAGGATGAGAAAAGCATCCAGGTAGGCTGTCTGCTGCTCACTGATGTGCTGGTACAGTTCATTCAGTGCCTCTATCCTATGGTTGGAGCTGGGAGGGATGTAAGCAGCTACAAACGGATCCATCTCAGCACGACTCAAAACGCTACTTCATCTTCCAGGCCTATAGGTGGCGCTGTTTCCGTTTCAGAAATTCACCGAAAACGGAGAGGAAGAGGCGGTGTTTACAAATCGGCTTTAGAAGAAACCAAACTCAAGATGCAAAACCCTTAAACTTAAATTATTTGGATGGGAGGAAATGTAATCACTAATATTTCATTAAAAAAAAAAAAAAAACATGAAAAAACCCAGCTACACAAGCATTGGTGGTTCAGTGGTAGAATTCTCGCCTGCCACGCGGGAGGCCCGGGTTCGATTCCCGGCCAATGCATGCATTTGTGGTAGTTTCCATATTTCCTGCTTACTTTAATATTAAGCAGGAAACTTAGCGACAAAGTTCATCACTTCATATACATGAATACTAAACAATATGCAGTTGAGACGTGGCATTCTATGAAAAAACATATGTAAGATTATAAAAATATCAGCAAATAAATCTTATTTAGAATAAACTATTGACTACTGAGAAGCTACCTCTTGTAAAGTTAAGCTAGAAAGAGGATGAGAAGGCTCAGAAGAGAGAGTTCCTGGGGTCACCATTGTCCCAGCTGTGGTCAACCCAATTGGACGTGTCCAAATAGCTCTAGTGCTCAAATAAGGTATGCTAGACGCATCCTGTTAAGGGACAGTATAACCCTTGAAATCTAATTTGAAGACTTTTCAAGATGAAGCAGGAGGCAAACAAGAAGCTGATGGAAACTGACAAACAACTTGCACAAGGAGGTCAACTCTACCGAAGCAGGGACCAAACAGCTATAATATGAATACTTCTATGAATATTTTTTAAATGAAATGTCGGCTTCACCCCTTTGACAGACAAGTTATCCTCCAAACTGTCCATGGCCTCTCAATGCTGAGTGACCCTGATCATGGTATACTCCCAAAAACAACAAAAAGAAAGAATGCACCTCAAATATGAGTGTAAGAAGACCTAAAAAGACTCCAGGGTGCCTATGAGTTTGGTGGTATCCATCCACTCAATCCCATCAAACAGCACATTAGTGAGCATTGCAGGAATAAGATACCAGAGTGGAGCCTGTCCTGAGGCTTTTCACTTGGCCACGGACCTCAGTAACATTCCACTGCAAATCCATATTCTCTGCGTAGTTGTTGTGGTGACCATCAACTCTGTGGGGGTGTGATGCAGAGGAGTCGGGGAAGACTTCAACTAAATCATGTTACCAGCGAATGTGGGAGTCAGAGGAGAAAGGGAATGGGACAAGGAATGATCCCAAAGTCTGGAAAAACTTATTGATGCATTGGCCGGGAATCGAACCCGGGCCTCCCGCGTGGCAGGCGAGAATTCTACCACTGAACCACCAATGCTTGAAAAACTGCTTTTTCACCACATTTTTTCACACGTCTAGTATCTAGCAGCTGCTAAACCCACAACTACTACCATAGCGTTACCATTGCTTATGCACATGGCTACCGTCCTGATCCTCTGGATTGGGACAAACACTGCACCCACAAGAGAAACAAACCAGCTGCTACTGTTATCGCCCGTGACAGAAGCCACTGATTGTTGCTCCAGAAGCACCATGCAGAGAAAGACTTCCTAGAGACGGGAGGTCCACAAAAACAAAGCTTTGTTTTCACAACATTTCTGGAGCTATCATGATGAATGAGAATCGTCACAGACATCTCACTGATCAGTTCTCAATAAAAAGCCACAGTTACAAGAAAGGACAAGACCTTAAAAGTTGCACCAAAAGGCCATTTCTTATATTGAGGCTGCAAATAATTAACACTTTCGAGCTGTACTGTCCAAGCAAGCCTTCCTCAGAGTTCATGGTCCTACAGAAGCACCTGGTACCTGCCTTTACTAAAGCCTGAATATCTCCTGCACGCTCAGTCGTCTTTAAAAACTGAACATCAGTAAACCCCAACCACACGGCTGAGGCTCTGACATGCTAACCCCTAACGGAGAAACAGGTCTCCACCCAGGACTACTCCAAAAATAAAAAGGCAGAATAACATATGAGTGAACTGACGGAAGGACGAGGTTCTCAGTCCAGCTGGTTGACTTCCTAAGGCCGGGCAAACACTGTGCGATATTTGAAATCCTTTGATTCAGCTCCATCTCAAACTGCTCGACTAGATCGCTGAGTTCAAAAGTTCACAGCCTACGAATCATGTTCTCACACTACACGGCCTGATGCTCACACTGTACGTCTACATACCACACGTCAGAGTAGAAGAAGAAGAGGAACTCAGAAGTGGGAGCCCACAGCTGGTTTTACCATACTTTAAATAAAACGTAGTTTCTTCCCTGACTGGCTATGGGAGTTTGAATGTCTGCATTCAGATAAGTCAGATGAAGGAGGGAATGGGAGGAGGAATGATCCCAAAGTCTGGAAAAAGCTGTGTATGCATTGGCCGGGAATCGAACCCGGGCCTCCCGCGTGGCAGGCGAGAATTCTACCACTGAACCACCAATGCTTGAAAACTAACATTTTTCACTGCATTTTTTTCGCCGTCTCACTTCTAGTAGCCGCTACTTGTTGCAGGAAATAGTTAGACAACAAACACCTTTACTCACATGGAGGCTGCTGGTAACAAACACTTTCAGCTCAAGCAAGCTTTCCTCAGAGTGCACAGTCCTACAGAAGCAACAAGGCCAGCAGGGGGGCAGAGGGACGTCACACATAGATCATCTCATAGGAGAAGACAACAACTAAACAACCAATATCTGTGAAGTTCGGTGCACAGTCATATGGAGAATATGTCTGAGTGAGTAGCCTATTAAAAAAGTCCTCACTTCAATCCAGGTGGCGGTAATGAGCCTAAAAGCTGCCAGCAAATGTTATTAGCCTATAGAAGAAGAGATGCTGCAGACATGTGCTCTTTCTTTGTTTGTTTCAGCTACAAACGGATCCGTCTCAGCACGACTCAAAACGCTACTTCATCTTCCAGGCCTATAGGTTGCGCTGTTTCCGTTTCAGAAATTCACCGAAAATGGAGAGGAAGAGGCGGAGCATGCGCATAAAGATTGAGCGCTGTTTACAAATCGGCTTTAGAAGAAACCAAGCTCGAGGAGCAAAACGTTAGAATAGGCCCTAAACTTAAATTATTTGGATGGGAGGAAAAGTAATTACTAATATTTCATTTTTACAAAAAAAAAAAACATGAAAAAAAACAGCTAAACAAGCATTGGTGGTTCAGTGGTAGAATTCTCGCCTGCCACGCGGGAGGCCCGGGTTCGATTCCCGGCCAATGCATGAATTTGTGGTGGTTTCCATATTTCCTGCTTACTTAAATATTAGACTTAGCGACGAATAGCAGTTCATCACTTCATATACATGAATACTAAACAATATGCAGTTGAGACGTGGCGTAATATGGAAAAACATATGTAAGATTATAAAAATATCAGCAAATAAATCTTATTTAGAATAAACTATTGACTACTGAGAAGCTACCTCTTGTAAAGTTAAGCTAGAAAGAGGATGAGAAGGCTCAGAAGAGAGAGTTCCTGGGGTCACCATTGTCCCAGCTGTGGTCAACCCAATTGGACGTGTCCAAATAGCTCTAGTGCTCAAATAAGGTATGCTAGACGCATCCTGTTAAGGGACAGTATAACCCTTGAAATCTAATTTGAAGACTTTTCAAGATGAAGCAGGAGGCAAACAAGAAGCTGATGGAAACTGACAAACAACTTGCACAAGGAGGTCAACTCTACCGAAGCAGGGACCAAACAGCTATAATATGAATACTTCTATGAATATTTTTTAAATGAAATGTCGGCTTCACCCCTTTGACAGACAAGTTATCCTCCAAACTGTCCATGGCCTCTCAATGCTGAGTGACCCTGATCATGGTATACTCCCAAAAACAACAAAAAAGAAAGAATGCACCTCAAATATTAGCGTAAGAAGACCTAAAAAGACTCCAGGGTGCCTATGAGTTTGGTGGTATCCATCCACTCAATCCCATCAAACAGCACATTAGTGAGCATTGCAGGAATAAGATACCAGAGTGGAGCCTGTCCTGAGGCTTTTCACTTGGCCACGGACCTCAGTAACATTCCACTGCAAATCCATATTCTCTGCGTGGTTGTTGTGGTGACCATCAACTCTGTGGGGGTGTGATGCAGAGGAGTCGGGGAAGACTTCAACTAAATCATGTTACCAGCGAATGTGGGAATGTCTCCTGCATTGGAGGAGTGAGAGGAGAAAGGGAATGGGATGATCCCAAAGTCTGGAAAAACTTATGGATGCATTGGCCGGGAACCGAACCCGGGCCTCCCGCGTGGCAGGCGAGAATTCTACCACTGAACCACCAATGCTTGAAAAACTGCTTTTTCACCACATTTTTTCCCACGTCTAGTTTCTAGCAGCTGCTAAACCCACAACTACTACCATAGCGTTACCATTGCTTATGCACATGGCTACCGTCCTGATCCTCTGGATTGGGACAAACACTGCACCCACCAGAGAAACAAACCAGCTGCTACTGTTATCGCCCGTGACAGAAGCCACTGATTGTTGCTCCAGAAGCACCATGCAGAGAAGGACTTCCTAGAGACGGGAGTTCCACAAAAACAAAGCTTTGTTTTCACAACATTTCTGGAACTATCATGATGAATGAGAATCGTCACAGACATCTCACTGATCAGTTCTCTATAAAAAGCCACAGTCACAAGAAAGGACAAGACCTTAAAAGTTGCACCAAAAGGCCATTTCTTATATTGAGGCTGCAAATAATTAACACTTTCGAGCTGTACTGTCCAAGCAAGCCTTCCTCAGAGTTCATGGTCCTACAGAAGCACCTGGTACCTGCCTTTACTAAAGCCTGAATATCTCCTGCACGCTCAGTCGTCTTTAAAAACTGAACATCAGTAAACCCCAACCACACGGCTGAGGCTCTGACATGCTAACCCCTGACAGAGAAACAGGTCTCCACCCAGGACTACTCCAACAATAAAAAGGCAGAATAACATATGAGTGAACTGACGGAAGGACGAGGTTCTCAGTCCAGCTGGTTGACTTCCTAAGGCCGGGCAAACACTGTGCGATATTTGAAATCCTTTGATTCAGCTCCATCTCAAACTGCTCGACTAGATCGCTGAGTTCAAAAGTTCACAGCCTACGAATCATGTTCTCACACTACACGGCCTGATGCTCACACTGTACGTCTACATACCACACGTCAGAGTAGAAGAAGAAGAGGAACTCAGAAGTGGGAGCCCACAGCTGGTTTTACCATACTTTAAATAAAACATAGTTTCTTCCCTGACTGGCTATGGGAGTTTGAATGTCTGCATTTAGAGGGGTCAGATGAAGGAGGGAATGGGAGGAGGAATGATCCCAAAGTCTGGAAAAAGCTTACGGATGCATTGGCCGGGAATCGAACCCGGGCCTCCCGCGTGGCAGGCGAGAATTCTACCACTGAACCACCAATGCTTGAAAATACTATTTTCACTGCATTTTTTCGTCCGTCTCACTTCTAGTAGCTGCTACTTGTTGCAGAAAAAAGTTAGACAACGAACACCTTTACTCACTCAAGCACGTGTTTAAACACAAGTCAGGAAAAACTTTTGGAGACTCAGCAGCTGTGGAGATCTCTGAAAGAGGGGAGTCAGACAGTCAGTGTTCCTGTGGTCACAGTGGGGCCAGCTGTGATCAACCCTCCTGCACCTACACTCTCCATGACTCTGAACTTGTGGAGAGCATTTTGAAGAGGCAGAAGCAACAACCACAGAAGACTGAGCAGAGAGAAAGGAAGACAAAAACCTGTCTTGCCTGTGGACAGCCCAGGTCCTAGTACGAGGGTGATGGGTCATCAATCCACTTTTTTTTATCAGCAAGGGCCTGTCCGTTATTTTTACTGCTCCGAAGAAGTTTATGAAACTTACGCTGCTGAGGGTTTGTCTGACAGCAGAATGCCTTTTGAAACCTTTTCTATGACAGCGTTTTTTCAGAGAGAGCTGGAAGCCACAAAAAAACGGGTGGAGGAAAAGACCAGACACACAACAAGCTGGTCGCCTCTGCAGATGCTGCCATCTACCACTTAAACAGGGACCAAACAGCCCACATGTACATACAGGCTTCCCTGGAGTGGTAGGGAAATATATTTACTGCCCATCAAAAATATACTGTCTCTACCGCGATGAGGGCATGACTAGAGAGATGAACTGGAAGGAGTTCAAGGAGTCTCCCTTCTATGAGGCAGAGAGACAGAGATGGCGGAAGAAATAGTGTGTGTATATGGTTTGAGGGGTTACATACAGTATGTAAATATGTAAATAAATTGTATGCATATAGTTTGTATTTGTTTTGTATTTAAGGATGAAACCACAATGATTTCACCCATATGTGTCAGGACCACGTATTGTTTTTTTTTTTTTTTAGTTCAGTTTTCTGTCCCTTTTGTCACTTCCTGTTTTATTTTGTAGTGCGAGTCTTCTAAAGTCCTCCTGTCTAATTCTGTCTCTGATTGCTTTCCCCGTCCTCATGTGTTTCATCCGGTGTCTCCCAGTCTCCCTTGTGTATTTAAGCTGTGTTCCCCACTCCTTCTGTGTCAGATTGTCTTAGAGGTTTACCTGAAGCGTTCGAGCCCCTTTCTTCTAAGTAGTAACTAGTCGTGACCTTAGCCTGTCATTTTTACCTGAGTTTTTGCCTGCTGGATAATTGTACCTTAGCCTGTATCCTGACTTCCTGGTTTTGACCCTGCTACTGAATAAAACAACCTCAGAGCTTGTCCCCCTGGTCTGTGCCTGATAATGTTTACTGAAAAGTTTTGAAGCTCAGTCTGTCCATCTCCATCTTTGTTTCACTCCACCAAATTCCCATCTGATTCAAAAACAGTCAAAGAGGTGGAGCGTGAGTGGCGTTGAGGCTAAAGACAGCTAGCTACCTGAGAGGACACCCACCTGTCACTCATAAAGACTATGTCCTTAATTCTGCAGAACTTCAATCCTTGATATAATATACAGGCTTATAATTAACAGGTGACTTATATGTTGGTCAGGTTCATGATCATGTATTTAGCAGTTCTTTCATTTGTTTTGATGGTAAATTGAGCAAGCACACAGGGTACTCAATAAATGATTGCAATCATTCATGTGGTATATTCATAATGCGCTTGTGGCTGACAGGTACAGTCCAAACATTGCTTATAAAAACAGAGAAAAATGCTGTCATTTGTATTTCATTTCAGTTTACCTGTTGACAGTCTGAACTCTCATTAATGGTGACATCAGCCTTCAGTTCAGTAAAACTGCACTATTACTATATTTGCTAATTTTGAGAAATAAACTCTAGAGACTAAAACTGTTTTTGTACCAGGTTAGAAACATTTTAGCTGCTGTAAAGTTACTCTCACATAGAGGTTAACTTGGAGGATACATTTGGGGTCTGGTACGTTCGTCAGTGAACAGTTGCCTTCCATGCTATCACATGAGATTTAGTCACAGTCTGTTGTTCTACGTCAGTTAAACATATTCTTTCTACGTGATCATTTAGATCATAAGAATATATCTGACTATGTTTAGTTAATTTTAATTCCATCAGCGATGATTGCAGTTTAATCACACTACTGAATTACGTGCATCTATTGTAGTGTTTAACTACATTCAAAGTAGTATTTATGAATTTGTTATGAGCTACAAACTTAACATTTACACTTATTCACTTTTAAACTCAAGCGTTTTCGATACTAGCGCATCTCATGTTTGTCCCAGGGAGGATTCGAACCACGTCTTTTGAGGAATATAAATAAATAATTCAATGGGAGGAGTCCCGAGAAGAGCTGCAATCCTATTGGCTGGTTTTCCGTTACACCTATCCGCGACTGGCCCCCGCGTGGCAGGCGAGAATTCTACCACTGAACCACCAACGCTTGGAATCTACCATTTTCACTGCATTTTTCCTCCGTTTCACTTCTAGTAGCTGCAACTTGTTGCAGAAAAAAGTTAGACAACAAACACCTTTACTCACATGGAGGCTGCTGGTAACAATAAAGATTAATAAAGAAAATCTAATCTAATCTAATCTATGTCCTTAATTCTGCAGAACTTCAATCCTTGATATAATATACAGGCTTATAATTAACAGGTGACTTATATGTTGGTCAGGTTCATGATCATGTATTTAGCAGTTCTTTCATTTGTTTTGATGGTAAATTGAGCAAGCACACAGGGTACTCAATAAATTATTGCAATCATTCATGTGGTATGTTCATAATGCGCTTGTGGCTGACAGGTACAGTCCAAACATTGCATATAAAAACAGAGAAAAATGCTGTCATTTGTATTTCATTTCAGTTTACCTGTTGACAGTCTGAACTCTCATTAATGGTGACATCAGCCTTCAATTCAGTAAAACTGCACTATTACTATATTTGCTAATTTTGAGAAATAAGCTCTAGAGACTAAAACTGTTTTTGTACCAGGTTGGAAACATTTTAGTTAATTTCTGCTGTAAAGTTGAACATTACTCTCACATAGAGGTTAACTTGGAGGCTACATGTGGGGTCAGTGAACAGTCGTCATCCATGCTATCACATGAGATATAGTCATAAATATAGTCATCCTTTGATTCAGCTCCATCTCAAACTGCTCAACTAGATCGCTGAGTTCAAAAGTTCACAGCCTACGAATCATGTTCTCACACTACACGGCCTGATGCTCTGATGAGACTTGCCTGCTCACACTGTACGTCCACATACCACACGTCAGAGTAGAAGAAGAAGAGGAACTCAGAAGCGGGAGCCCACAGCTGGTTTTACCATACTTTAAATAAAACATAGTTTCTTCCCTGACTGGCTATGGGAGTTTGAATGTCTGCATTCAGAGGAGTCAGATGAAGGAGGGAATGGGAGGAGGAATGATCCCAAAGTCTGGAAAAAGCTGTGTATGCATTGGCCGGGAATCGAACCCGGGCCTCCCGCGTGGCAGGCGAGAATTCTACCACTGAACCACCAATGCTTGGAAACTAACATTTTCACTGCATTTTTCCTCCGTTTCACTTCTAGTAGCTGCTACTTGTTGCAGGAAAAAGTTAAGGAGTCTCCCTTCTATGAGGCAGAGAGACAGAGATGACTGGGAGAGAGGAAGAAATAGTGTGTGTACATGGTTTGAGGGGTTACATACAGTATGTAAATATGTAAATAAATTGTATGCATATAGTTTGTATTTGTTTTGTATTTAAGGATGAAACCACAATGATGTCACCCATATGTGTCAGGACCACGTATTGTTTTTTTTTAGTTCAGTTTTTTGTCCTTTTTGTCACTTCCTGTTTTATTTTGTAGTGCGAGTCTTCTGAAGTCCTCCTGTCTAATTCTGTCTCTTTCCCCGTCCTCATGTGTTTCATCCGGTGTCTCCTTGTCTCCCTTGTGTATTTAAGCTGTGTTCCCCACTCCTTCTGTGTCAGATTGTCTTAGAGGTTTACCTGAAGCGTTCCAGCCCCTTTCTTCTAAGTAGTAACTAGTCCTGACCTTAGCCTGTCATTTTTACCTGAGTTTTTGCCTGCTGGATAATTGTACCTTAGCCTGTTTCCTGACTTCCTGGTTTTGACCCTGCTACTGAATAAAACAACCTCAGAGCTTGCCTGGTCCTTGACTCCTCCACTAAGTCCATGCTCTGTGTGAGAGGTTGAGGCAAATCGGCCCGTGGCGCTGCTTCTACTGTGAGATACCTTCACCAGGAGCGGCCAGGATTTCAAACAAGTTTGATTTTCTCGCGACCACGTATACTGAACGAAGCACGACACGCGACTGAGACAAAATTCGGCCCGATTCAAAAAACTGAATAGAAAATCGTCTCAAAATGAGCCGACAATCGCACAGTGTATGCCCGGCTTAACTAACTGGGATCACTGAACAGATCACTGAAAGACTGGCCTCAACATTTACAAGGCCAAAGGACAATATAATGTCCATAAAAACATAAAAATCATTCACAGTCCTCTCTTTGCCAGCCCATAATCTCTTCACATTGTGAGCATTAGTATAGTCAGATTATGGGTCTGCATCGTTGTAGAGCTTTTGTAGTCTGATCATGTTTCAGGGTTGATTTTGTATTTGACAGTTAATTCGTATCAGATGTAGCACGTTGTAGATAATAAGCTCAAACACACAGGCTTAAGACAGATGAGGACAAGAAGAGGAAAAATAAAAAATTTCTGCACAACAAGAAGAAAAGAGTGCTGCATTGGCCGGGAATCGAACCCGGGCCTCCCGCGTGGCAGGCGAGAATTCTACCACTGAACCACCAATGCTCACATGTGCAGCTTTTTTTCACTTTCGTCCAGCACCATGTGCTCTCTGTGAGTCAGAGTGAAAGGCTTCCACGTCACAGGAAGCAGCCGACCAAGAATGCAGTTTGTGTGGTGTGTATCTGAGCCCTTGAGGCGGCAGACGCCTGGGGATTACAACAGCTGGTACCATAGCAACCAAAGGAATGCTTACCGTTAGATTCCCCTCCTTTAAAGAGTGCAGAGAGCTCATTTCTCCCAGAGTATAAGTCACTTTTGCAATCACTTTGCCCACAGAAAATCACAGCTGGTTTTACCATACTTTAAATAAAACATAGTTTCTTCCCTGACTGGCTATGGGAGTTTGAATGTCTGCATTCAGAGGAGTCAGATGAAGGAGGGAATGGGAGGAGGAATGATCCCAAAGTCTGGAAAAAGCTGTGTATGCATTGGCCGGGAATCGAACCCGGGCCTCCCGCGTGGCAGGCGAGAATTCTACCACTGAACCACCAATGCTTGAAAACTACCATTTTCACTGCATTTTTTGGGCCGTCTCACTTCTAGTAGCTGCTACTTGTTTCAGAAAAAAGTTAGACAACAAACACCTTTACTCACATGGAGGCTGCTGGTAACAAACACTTTCAGCTCAAGCAAGCTTTCCTCAGAGTGCACAATCCTACAGAAGCAACAAGGCCAGCAGGGGTGCAGAGGGACGTCACACATAGATCATCTCATAGGAGAAGACAACAACTAAACAACCAATATCTGTGAAGTTCGGTGCACAGTCATATGGAGAATATGTCTGAGTGAGCAGCCTATTAAAAAAGTCCTCACTTCAATCCAGGTGGCAGTAATGAGCCTAAAAGCTGTCAGTAAATGTTATTAGCCTACAGAAGAAGAGATGCTGCAGACATGTGCTCTTTCTTTGTTTGTTTCAGGCCCAGGGCATGACAGAGGTGGCATTTTCAGAGGCTAGTGGACCTAAAGCAGCCAGGTGTCATCCTCCTTGGTGTCTTTGATCCAGCTTTAACAAGCAACACAGAGAGTGAGAGGACAGAAGAAATACCCTGCACTTCACCAGTCTGACAGAGACACTGGGGAGAGGTTTGGTTTGGAGTACACCGAGTCTGGCTGGTGACGAGAGACGAACCATCTGCCCCTGTGCCTCTGCTCCTTCTTACCCCTGTGGACCAGAGGACCACAAAGCACCTCCAACAGCACAGGGTACGTTAACATAATATGGAAAGTTGATTATTTATTTTTTTTCATAATGTGATTACAAGATAACTTAAGTGATTATTATTGGTTGATTTTATTCCAGAAACATGAAATGCCCTGGCCCTGCCACTGACATCCTCCTCAAAGAGTTATGTCACCATGTGAAGCATCTGGCAAAACACATGAACACAAGCACATGTTTAAACACCAGTCAGGAAAACCTGTGGACACAGTGGGGCCAGCTGTGATCAACCCTCCTGCACATGCAATCTCCACGACTCTGAACTTGTGGAGGGCATTTTGAAGAGGCAGAAGCAACAACCGCAGAGGACTGAGCAGAGAAAGAAGTATTCTTTCAGGGGGAGCTAGAGGCCACATAGAAACAGGTAGAGGAAAAGGCCAGACACATAACAAGCAGGTCACCTCTCCAGATTCTGCCACCTCGCACTTAAACAGGTACCAAACAGCCCACATATACGTACAGGCTTCCCCAGAGTGGTAGGGAAATACATTTACTGCCCATTGAAAATACTCTCTCTCTACGGCAATGAGGGCATGACCAGGAAGATGAACCAGAAGGAGTTTAGGGAGTCTCCCTTCTATGAGGCAGAGAAATAGAGATGGATGGGAGAGAGGAATTAAATACTTGAAACTCTTCTTCAGCAACACTTCGATGGGAGACTGAATGAACTCACTCTGTACAAAGTACTGCATCATATGACAAGTGGCCAAAAAACAAAAACAACAAACAAACTGGAGTCTCCTCACTAACCACCTAGCCAAAGAAATAACTAAACTGATACCTAGTCTTCGTACAGGTACTTGTGGTGGGTATTTATTCACTGAAGCTCAGTGGCCTTGGAAAGCAATTGCATAAAACAGCAATAGCCCAAAACCCTGAATGTGATCCCGAGCCAATGGCTCCAACCACTTTCCCCGTCACACTAAGAACCCCTTGCAACAGATTCCCTATGAGAACCTGCTGCTACACCTAACAGAGGAGAAGACCAGTCAAACCAAGGCCACACCAAACGATTTAGCACCATGTGCCTCCCTCAAAAGCAAATAACCAAAATGGATTAGACAAATTAAAGCTCTCCAAATCAAGGTGTCTCCAGGTGTCAGCAATTGGGGGACAACAAGCCCTTCCCCAGATCCTAGTACCCACCCTCAACAGGAAGTAGTGGGAATGTCTTGTGTACTGATGGAGTCAGAGGAGGGAGGGAATGAGAGGAGGAATGATCCCAAAGTCTGGAAAAAGACATGTATGCATTGGCCGGGAATCGAACCCGGGCCTCCCGCGCGGCAGGCGGGAATTCTTTAGCTAAACGCCCCTAAACCGATTCCCATTCATTCTCTATGGTAGTGCTAAACCACTATGGATGTAATATATTTTTGGCCGCTACGCCCCGGTGGCGCTGTTCCCAATCACTTACATTGTTTTCTATGAGCTGTCATTCATTCTACGCTGACTTCTGTTGGAGACCAGTCGAGCCCACAGACACAGCCGAGAATTTCACTTCGTGTACATTTATCAAAGGTAAGATGATGTTTTTTAATATATAAATTTAACACTACAGTATGAGTTTACTGTCATATCACCGGGTTTATGTTTCGCGCTCATTCAAACTTTACTGTTCGCTATTCATTCATTCACTCGGTACGATTTGTCTCTGTCAAACGGGTTTTGTGTAAATACGGACTACACTGTGAATTAACTTAGTATTGTTTTTCGTTTATTCTTTTAACCTCTTCATTAATACACACTGAAACAGGTTACACACACTAGTAGTTCTCCACTTCTCCTGTAACTGTCACCCTCCCCCCTCCTGTATCCCAATGTGTGAATTCACACACACACCCACACACACACCCACACCCACACCCACACACACACACACACACACACACACACACACACACACACACACACACACACGCACACACACACGCACACACACACACAGGGTCATGACCTGTTTTGAAGTTCAGAGATCAAAGAGAATGTACTGCAGCAACATCTTAAAAGGCCAGGTTGTTAAATGAGTAGAATAACAAAATAAATGTGATGCAAAACAAACCTGAAATGTCATAACTGTAAATGTAAAATAAACTTTAAATTCTGTTTTTCTTTTATGGCAGATTGCGATGCAGATGTCTTTTTTCCCTGGGAGACTCAGTGTTGTGTTCCGCAAGGGACCACTTGGGTTTCTCCTCCAGGATCCATCTGCTGAAGCCAGGCGGATCAAGGACGACCCCACTCTGCAGGACAAGTCTGCACCCACGAGGGAGGACCAGGTGCGGCAGAACGCTCTGGCTCTCGTCCGTCAGAGAGGAGGCGATGCCTCTGACATGACGGAGGTGCTTGGAGACTACATCCTGCAGTTTGGCAAGTACAAGGGGAAGTCTTTCAGGTGTAGAAACATCACTGCTGCGCGCAAGGTCCTGACTTTTGAGGACAAAGGTGAAGACGGTAAGACAGTGTGAAGAAACCCCCTCTGCAACTCTGCTATAATCATTTCATTTTATCAAAGCTTTTCACACTAACTATAATGATTTTTCGACTGTTTGTCTCCTTGTTTTATCCAGTCCCTCCAGCACAGCTCCCTGTCCCTGTTACTCTGCTTGGGCCTGAGCAGTACACGGTCACCTGGAGCTGTTCCCGGCAGCAGAGGCTGTGGATGAAGACTGAGCTGCAGGATCTCGGACTGTGGCCAGGGTCACGCCCAGTTCGTCACCCAGGAAACAGCATTTCACTGTGGCGTCTTCCTCCGCAGACTGAGCTCATTGACATAGTGGCTGACCTCCCATCTCCCAACTTCTTCCAGCTGCACCCCTTCTTTATGTTTATGTGTTTTTACATTTATTATGTTTTACATCTTTATGTTTATATGTTTTTACATTTATGTTCCAGAAATGTCACAGGCCCTGCCACTGCCGCTGAGGTCATCGCCACGGAGTGCACGCACCGGTCCCATCAAGACAGGTGGGCGTGTGTTTGTGCTGGACCACACACGCTGGACTCCACCGATGAAGGCTGCCATCGATGGCTTGCTGCAGAAGCATCGTGGGGAGGAGGACATGCTGCGGCGTGTGGATCAGGAGTACGCAGACATGGTCCATCAGTCTGCCTCCGATCCCAACAGCTTGCTGCACCCCACCACCAGGCTGCACATATTGCGGTATGTGAAGCACCTGGCAAAACTGCTGAACACCAGCTCCTCCCTGAACACGAGCCAGGAGAAACTCCTGCAGACTCAGCAGCTGTGGCACGCTCTGTCGGAGGGGAGTGAGACTGCCAGTGTGCCAGTGGTCACTCTGAAGCCAGCTGTTGTGAATCCACCTGCTCTCTCCACACCTTTGTCTCAAGACTCTATTGAGAAGATTGTGGAGAGCATCTTGGAGAAGCAACAGAGGCAGCAGCAGCAGCAGCAGCAGCAGCAACAACAGCAGCAGGAGCAGAAGAAGAGGCAGACAAAGACCTGTCTCGCCTGCAGACAGCCAAAGTCCCGTTATGAGGGTGACGGGTCATCGGTGCACTTCTTTTTCCAGCAGGGGCCTATTCGCTACTTCTACTGCTCCAAGAAAGTGCACCAGGTCTACGCTGCTGATGGACTCTCTGACTCCAGAATGCCCTTTGAAGAGTTCCAGGGGACAGAGTTCTTCCAAAGGGAGCTGGAAGCTGCCAGGAAACGGGCTAAGGAGAGAGCAGACAAGAACAGGAAAAGGCCGGAGTCTGAGAAAGGAGGCCGCCTCTGCAGATTCTGCCACTTGGAGGTGAAACAGGGACCAAACAGCCCCCACATCCACACCAGCTTCCCTGGAGTGGCAGGGAAATACATTTACTGCCCCTCCAAGGTGTTCTCTCTCTTCAAGGAGAAGGGCATGGCCAAGGAGATGACCTGGGGGGAGTTTCAGGCCTCTCCTTTCTATGAGGCAGAGAAGCAGAGATGGGTGGAGGACAGAAAAAAGTGATGTACAGTATATGTTGTAAATATGTATGTAAATGTTGTACATAGTTTGTGATGTTGAATAGAGAGAACCAAGTTATTGTTTTGTATGTTTACATGTTCTCTCTATGCACTGTATCATACTGTACATATATATAGTAGATGTAAATATAATCATTTGTAAATATATATCTATCTACTGTATCATAATGTACATATATATATAGATGTAAATATAATCATTTGTAAATATGTAAATATCTATCTATCTATCTATCTACTGTATCATAATGTACATATATATAGTAGATGTAAATATAATAATTTGTAAATATCTATCTATCTACTGTATCATAATGTACATATATATAGTAGATGTAAATATAATCATTTGTAAATATATATCTATCTACTGTATCATAATGTACATATATATAGTAGATGTAAATATAATCATTTGTAAATATCTATCTATCTACTATATCTACAGTATTGCACATATTGTTCTTTTGGCTGCTACTTTGTATGCCAAAACAACAACAAAGTGTGTAAGTGAACTTACAGTAAAACAGTGCACAAAGTTTGAAATATTTTGTCATACACATGTATATAGTTGTCTTGACCTTTAATATTCCACGTTTCATCTTTATGTACATCTGTTGCAGTCCAAAATCATATTCTTGTTTTCCAGTATTCTTTCATGTTGATACATTGTAAATATTAAAACTGTCAATATGATCAACATGTTAATTGTTCTGCCTAATTACTTTATTTTTTTCATACCTCAACATCTCAGAGTAAAATTAAATTCTGTAGTCTAAAATACTTTGAAAAGAAAAGTAGGACTCTCACAACTACTACTATTACTACTACCGTCAGTATGTTTTGAAAAGTCCATGGTATTAGTACAGAGGTCAACCCTGTGTTAGACCCACTGCAGTTTGCATACAGGTAAGGATGGAGTAAAGATGATGTCTTATCTATCTACTGTATCTACAGTATTACACATATTGTTCTTTTGGCTGCTACTTTGTATCTTTGTACAAAGTAGCAGCCAAAACAACAGCAAAGTGTGTAGTGAACTTAAAACAGTAGGATGTACACTTTCCAATAAGATGATACTGTAATAATTAAATAATGGTGCATTTCCAAATCTAATCAAACATTTCTCAAGCGTTTTCAAAGAGTTTACAGTCATTTAGAATGAAATTTGATGAAGCTCCACTCGGGATTCGAACTCGGGTCTGTGTGGAGTTTGAAAAAAAGAAAAAAAGTTGGCTGTTTCTCCGTTACGGGAATTCACGGCTGGCCCCCGCGTGGCAGGCGAGAATTCTACCACTGAACCACCAATGCTTGAAAACTACCATTTTCACTGCATTTTTTGGGCCGTCTCACTTCTAGTAGCTGCTACTTGTTGCAGGAAAAAGTTAGACAACAAACACCTTTACTCACATGGAGGCTGCTGGTAACAAACACTTTCAGCTCAAGCAAGCTTTCCTCAGAGTGCACAGTCCTACAGAAGCAACAAGGCCAGCAGGGGTGCAGAGGGACGTCACACATAGATCATCTCATAGGAGAAGACAACAACTAAACAACCAATATCTGTGAAGTTAGGTGCACAGTCATATGGAGAATATGTCTGAGTGAGTAGCCTATTAAAAAAGTCCTCACTTCAATCCAGGTGGCGGTAATGAGCCTAAAAGCTGTCAGTAAATGTTATTAGCCTACAGAAGAAGAGATGCTGCAGACATGTGCTCTTTCTTTGTTTGTTTCAGGCCCAGGGCATGACAGAGGTGGCACGATGAAATTTTCAGAGGCTAGTGGACCTAAAGCAGCCAGGTGTCATCCTCCTTGGTGTCTTTGATCCAGCTTTAAGTAGCATCACAGAGAGTGAGAGGACAGAAGAAATACCCTGCACTTCACCAGTCTGACAGAGACTCTGGGGAGAGGTTTGGTTTGGAGTACACCGAGTCTGGCTGGTGACGAGAGACGAACCATCTGCCCCTGTGCCTCTGCTCCTTCTTACCCCTGTGGACCAGAGGACCACAAAGCACCTCCAACAGCACAGAGTACGTTAACATAATATGGAAAGTTGATTATTTATTTTTTTCATAATGTGATTACAAGATAACTTAAGTGATTATTATTGGTTGATTTTATTCCAGAAACATGAAATGCCCTGGCCCTGCCACTGACATCCTCCTCAAAGAGTTATGTCACCATGTGAAGCATCTGGCAAAACACATGAACACAAGCACATGTTTAAACACCAGTCAGGAAAACCTGTGGACACAGTGGGGCCAGCTGTGATCAACCCTCCTGCACATGCAATCTCCACGACTCTGAACTTGTGGAGGGCATTTTGAAGAGGCAGAAGCAACAACCGCAAAGGACCGAGCAGAGAAAGAAGTATTCTTTCAGGGGGAGCTAGAGGCCACATAGAAACAGGTAGAGGAAAAGGCCAGACACATAACAAGCAGGTCACCTCTCCAGATTCTGCCACCTCGCACTTAAACAGGTACCAAACAGCCCACATATACATACAGGCTTCCCCAGAGTGGTAGGGAAATACATTTACTGCCCATTGAAAATACTCTCTCTCTACGGCAATGAGGGCATGACCAGGAAGATGAACCAGAAGGAGTTAAGGGAGTCTCCCTTCTATGAGGCAGAGAAACAGAGATGGATAGGAGAGAGGAGGAAATAATGAATATACATGGTTGGAGGGATTAAATACTTCTCTTCTTCAGCAACTCTTCTTGGGAGACTGAATGAACTCACTCTGTACAAAGTACTGCATCATATGACAAGTGGCCAAAAAACAAAAACAACAAACAAACTGGAGTCTCCCCATTAACCAACTAGCTAAAGAAATAACTAAACTGATACCTAGTCTTCGTACAGGTACTTGTGGTGGGTATTTATTCACTGAAGCTCAGTGGCCTTGAAAAGCAATTGCATAAAACAGCAATAGCCCAAAACCCTGAATGTGATCCCGAGCCAATGGCTCCAACCACTTTCCCCGTCACACTAAGAACCCCTTGCAACAGATTCCCTATGAGAACCTGCTGCTACACCTAACAGAGGAGAAGACCAGTCAAACCAAGGCCACACCAAACGATTTAGCACCATGTGCCTCCCTCAAAAGCAAAGAACCAAAATGGATTAGACAAATTAAAGCTCTCCAAATCAAGGTGTCTCCAGGTGTCAGCAATTGGGGGACAACAAGCCCTTCCCCAGATCCTAGTACCCACCCTCAACAGGAAGTAGTGGGAATGTCTTGTGTACTGATGGAGTCAGAGGAGGGAGGGAATGAGAGGAGGAATGATCCCAAAGTCTGGAAAAAGACATGTATGCATTGGCCGGGAATCGAACCCGGGCCTCCCGCGCGGCAGGCGAAATTCTACCACTGAACCACCAATGCTTGACAAAACACCATTTTTCACTGCATTTTTTTTTCGTAGCTAGTAGCCACTACAGCTAAACCCAGGTACAATTACTATAATAGCTTTATCATTGTTTATGTGTTGATGTACTTCAGTTCAATAACAGTTTCTATTTAATGTTTTTATATGGTTTTAATCAACCTTTTAACAGTAAATTCTTTTGAGAAAAGTTGGTGGGTTAGTTGTGACTGAATGCTAACATTCCCGGGGCTAGCTATAGCTGCTAGCTAGCACATACAACTACTTCTGTTGCTTTACTATAATTTAGAAACACCAGTTTTACAAAATACTATACATCTTACATTCATGATTTTTAACGGGATCCCACATGTTAAATTTAAGAATGAAAAAACACAAAATGGCGGTAGCAGCTAGCATATAGGACAGAAAATCACAACATGGATGTTAACATCTTTAAAAAAAATATATATTTAGATTTTAAAATGATCTCCATTTCTTTTTTTTTCAACCATATACGCTTAAAATAACCTGTTAACCTGTTAGCTTTGACCACATTTAAGCTAACTACACTAGCTAACGGGCACTAGCTAGCTATGATAGAACATAATTATGACGCGCTAATGCAAACGTTATTGACCGCACAGAAAGTGCAGCTAAAACACCTTTACTCGTTTGTTTTAATGTAATACTTCAATGACAATGTTAAACGTTTTGTATTTAAACATTAAAAGTCAATAAAGATTAGTTTTGTCTAAATTAACGGCTAGCCTGTTAGCTTTGACATCATTTATGCTAACACACCAAGCGCTAGCTACCTACTAAATACATTTACTAACGGCTAAAGCGAACATTATTCCCAAAACGGCTGAAAAAGTGCCGCTTAAAGTTATATATTTTAAAATAAAGGAGTAATATGAATAATTCTTTAATAGACACATTTACGAATACAAAAACTAATGCCCATGCTGGTATGACACTGTCCTTCATTAGCAATGCTAATTAAACCGTTATTAGCTTGATTACTAACCTGTTTGCTCCGTTCTGTTTTAGTCTCTACACCTGCTGACCTGCGTTTACAGAGCCCTGAAATAAACCAACAAAATAAAGTATTTAAAAAAGAAACAACTCACCCTGCTGCTGTTTTCTGATTTAATGCCGCGACACTGGAGCAGGCAGCGGCGCTGAGCCAACAGCCGGAGTCCGGGTGTCACACCGAGGAGCATTGTTTACCTGGAGCGGACTAAAGTCAGCGACCTGCCAAACCACTGCCGCCGCGAACACACAACTTCCGCTACGATATCTTCAAAATAAAAGCACTCTTTTATTATTTCTTACAAAGGAACGGAAACGCTTACTTCAATATTTTCCTTAGTTTTTAAAATAGCCACAAAACAAAGAAGAGGGCCTGCAAGAAATTTATATTTTTATATATACATAAAAATAACCGTGCCTTACACGGAGACTGTTTAAACTGACCCAGATTTGGTTCAGTTCCGTATGAATTTAAGACGACTAATAACATGTTTTTTTGACACACATCTGCCTTCTTCAAGGTGGAGCTGTTTTCTTTGTCTTCCCCCGGAAATGGCCCAAATCTGACCCACACGATGCCAATTTTGTGGCCCCTGTAAGATGAGCAGGTGGTACATTTATCTTCATTTGCTAATACACAGGATTACATGTTACAATCCCTTGTGCCAAGTTTCCTAACAAATCTACAGTCAAAAACCTGCAGTTAAGCGACAGCCAATTCGAACCTACACGCAATATAGCTACCAACCAACATGAAGGGATCAGATACCTGGCTTATTCAAAGGCAGTATGCAGCATGTTACTGGGGTTTTCAAGTGTTTCAGGTAGGCTCACAGCGCGTGAAGAAGGCTTAATACTGAATTACAGCATCCTGGAGTCACCCCCGTCCACGTTGCCGCTTCACAACCTATCATTTTTATCACCATTCAGTGACTATCAACAACTAACCTTTCAAAAAATTAACCTAGCCTTTTTATGTGGCGATCATAGCAAACAATCTTATTTAACTTAAACAGTGATCTTTACTTTGTATGGGTATTAATAATAATATGCAAAAAAATACGTCACCATGTAATAACAGTAATCTATGGGCGTTCACATATGTTGCTTTTGAAGTGTTTTATTATTATATTTATATAATTTCCAATATTTACTCTTGTGCTTTTATTATTTAAGTCCCCCTCACGTGTTTCCGGTCTAGTCTGAGCTCGACGGTGTTTGCGGAAGGAGGAAGTCTCTTTGCGATCAGGAGATGGCGCTGCAGGGCAATGAATGAAGACGCTGAGGTGGACTCAAAACTGACAGGTAGCGCTCAATGCAGCTTTTCTTTGACAACAAAAACTGCGATTTTTGGTCGCTTCGCTTCATTAAATCAAGCTAATAGCGTGTTCCATAAAGTATTGACGTGTAGTTTGTGTTAGCATTGCTAAGCTAGCCGGTCAAAGTTCACAACAGACTGTCAACAACGGACGTACTAGTCCAGTTTAGTTCGAAAAATATTGCGTAATATATTTTAAAACGACCAACAAATTGTGATTTATAATGTTGTTTGTAGTCTTTAAATCTTAAAATGTACATTATTACCCACAAACAATCGATATAAAGCTTTACACAGGATGAGCAATATTAACGCACAATTAAAGTTGGGTTAATCATTGTAAGTTGTGCGCCGATGTTAGCCGACATTACCACACAGCTTTACAGAAGCTATTGTTTATGTTCTGCTTCAAATTCCCTGTTTGAGGAAGCAGTGTAGCTTTAAATGTGCATTATTTAAATGTAGTCTGGTGTAGGGCACAAAACTGTCTGGTGTAGGGCACAAAACTGGACAAAACAGTCAGTTGTGATTGTTGTGTTGCTTTGGCACCCCAGCCACTGCTGATGCACTCACGTCCAAGAACCCAGGTGTCATATTAGCATATTAACAAACATGTTGGAAATGTGTTACTGCTCCTAAAACGCCTGTGTTCCCTCCTGGAGGTCATGTATCCCGTGGATCTGCCAGCTGTGGAAGACTCTGACCTGGCATCTGCATCAGAACACTATCTCTCTAATCTGGAGTCTGGAAATAATGAGTGGTTTCAATCATCACAGACCTCAAAGGTACACTTTATGTGAACTGAAAGTCTTGAAATGAGCTAATAAACATAATTATAGCAAGTTGTGTAAGAGTCTGTAGCTTATTTAGTCATTTGCTATGAAGGATGTCCACTAGTGAATTCATTCTAATGTAATAGTCCTGCACTTAATCTAGTTTCCATGAATGTTCCCGTTTTCAGCTTTTGTTTCAAATAACTGAGAGAGATGTGGAATCACCTGTTTTTTATTTATTGTGGAAGCTGAGTTTGGTTCCTAATATCCTGACATAGTTGTCAGTGAGCTAGGCTAAATAACATAAACTCACTAGCGTTTAATTTAGTCCACTTTAACAGCACCACATCAGCGTCTTCTCGTCTGCTCAGGTGGCGATTACGCCAACAAACGTGAGCCAGCTGCTGCTCTTTGGGGATGACCAGCCTACGTGCGCAGTGCTGGCTCTTCACCCTCCAGACGATCACACACAAGGTTTTAGACTAAACACACTTTGCTCTCTCAGACCTCTGCTGCACGCTGATAAAAGACTAACGCTTTCTGCTGTCATGTCTCCTTCCAGTGGTGGCTGTGTACCTGCATGAGAAGTGGTGGCGTTTGGATGACGTCTTGCGGACCTCGACTAAATCCAGAAGCGGCTTGGTTTCGGTAACTTGGCTCAGATATCTGTTACTCATAGATATGTCCAGGGTTTAGTTCTAATCTGTGCTTTGTCTCTAAAATAAAGAAGATTTTAAATGTGTGAGAGACTTTCCAGCGTGTTCCAAAATCTGGATCATGAGTCAGAGTCACAGTTTTCTACTGTACAGTAATTTGTTCTGTTATTATGTTACTTCAGCTCTGTTCTCATCAAATCTAGCAAAACATTTAACTAGCTTTTTAAATTTCTGTCTAGTTATTTACCTGTGAGCATTTATGCAGCGTTTAGCCAACTACTTTCACCATCTACCTGTGATTTTAAACTAAAACTGGATTAAGAACGGTCCAAGGCATTATTAAAAACTGGAAGGAGAGTGGAGAAGCATCGTCTTTTAGGAAGAAATGTGGTCGGAAAAAAATCCTCATTGATGGTGATCTGTGGTCTTTGGTGAAATCAGATGGAAGAAAAGCAACAGTAGAACTCAGGGCTATGTTTAATAGTGAAAGTAAGAACATTTCCACACGTACAATGTGAAGGGAACTCAAGGGATTGGGACTGAACAGCTGTGTAGCCTTAAGAAAACCACTAATCAGTGAGGATAACTGGAAATAAAGGCTTCAGTTTGCTAGGGAGCAGAAAGATTGGACTCTGGAGCAATGGAAGAAGGTCATGTGGTCTGATGAGTCCAGATTTCTCCTGTTCCAGAGTGATGGGGGCATCAGGGTAAGAAGAGAGGCAGATGAAGTGATGCAGCCATCATGCCTAGTGTCTACTGTACAAGCCTGTGCTATGGGGCAGTGCTATGATCTGGGTCTAGGTTCATTAGCTGACTACCTGAATATACTGAATGAGCAGCTTATTCCATCAATGGATCATATTCCAAGATGACAATGTCAGGATTCATGGGGCTCAGATTGTCAAAGAGTGGTTCAGGGAGCATGAGATGGATTGTTCCACCACAGAGTCCAGACCTTAACCCCATTGAGAATCTTTGGGATGAGCTGGAGAAGCTTTGAGCAGTGGTCAGACTCTCCATCATCAATACAAGATCTTAGTGGTCCAATGAAATATTGGTGTGTGAAATTTGATTTTTGACGATGGACAGCGAAGTTTTGGTCTCTCGATTGGCTCGTTGGTCTAGGGGTATGATTCTCGCTTCGGGTGCGAGAGGTCCCGGGTTCAAATCCCGGACGAGCCCTTTGTGCGAAGTTTATACCTTTTAAAAGTAAATTAAAGAAACTCTGACATTAACCGAATTCATAAAAATAATCCAGCTTCCTCCCACCGTCCAAAGACATGCTGTGTGACTGTCTCTCTGTGTTAGACCTGCGATAGACTGGAGACCTGTCCATGGTGGACCAATCACAGCTGGGATAGGCTCCAGCCTCAACCCAGAGACCCTCCACAGGACAAGCAGTTACAGAAGACGAATGAATGATGTCGTCCACAGGTGCAGTCGATCGTGGAGAGGGTGATCGTGTTCCTGCTCAGTCAGGTGGTGGAGAGGCCTTCACGGGAGGCGGCGATGTTTTCTCTACACCCCCGGACGGAGCGATGCAAAGTCCTGTGGAGGGACAACGAGGCGGTCGGCTTCTACACCGTCAAACACAAAGGTGGGATGGAAGGGGAGTGTTTAAGTTAACATCTGGTGTCAGTCCACATGTGGAGGTGGTCTGGGTCACATTAAAGACCACTAATGCGTCAGCGTCTCTGGTTGAGGAGTTGTTTTCAACATTTTTGAGTCCTCTTGTGTTTTCCCTGCACTTTGCAAACATTGCTTTTTTTTATTTAAACAAAACATCCAGCTCCAGCAGATGTTGTGCTTTGGCTCAAAACTGGAGTTTAGATTAGGGCTGTCAAAGCTGTTTTAGTTCAAGGGGCCACATACAGCCCCGGTTTGATCTCAAGGGGTCCGACCAGTAATTTAAGAGCATAATCCACAGTTTTCCTTTTGTTTTTGTGCAAAGAAGTACATTATGAAGACGTTAATGGAAGTATCCTCTTACAAAATATTTTATGAACAACCTGAAATTGTCGTCTGCTGTTTAGTTCTGGCTCTCAGCGCTGTCTCGTGTCTCCAACTCTGCAAAGTGGACAAATTAGGAACAGGCTAATGTGATTTAGAAATGACCTGCTTTGGACTGCTCTCACCTGTCCATCCAGTGATAGTCTTGCTCTTTTCACTCCAGGATCTGTACCTCTGGGCCCTGGTACATCAGCTCCAGGAGCCTCTCAGTCTAAGGCTGAACCCTCTCCCAGGAAACAATCAGCCAGTTCTCGTTCATGATAGCATAACTGGACATAAACCCAGATACTAGTCATACTTTGGATGCAGCCTTCGTCATTTCCTTCCTAGGAACAGCCTAATGCTGGGGTGTCAAACTCATTTTAGTTCAGGGGCCACACTCAGCCCCAGTTTGATCTCAAGCGAGTCGGATCAGCAACATAATAGTATAATAACGTATAAATTAGGACAACTGCAAATGTTTCCCTTCGTTTTAGTGCAAAGAAGAACAAGTACATTTAAGTAACTATACTTTTACAGAACATTTTACGGTGCTGTCTGACGTTTAGGTCTGGATGTTGTGTTCTGTTCCCTACTCTGACTAAGGCCCCGTCCCCACGGTGGTTCACTTTTCATGGACTTTTCGGGTTTTTAATTCATACGTATTTAATTTTATATCACAGAATTTTTAATATATTTATTATTTTAGTTATTTTTTGCAGTGAAATAAGCATTTTCTATGTTTAAGGGCATAGAAAAGGTTAATAAGAGTGTGGGGAGGGTTCATAATAAAGGTTAAAAATACATATACAACAGCATATGTAGTAAAATAAATATGTGGTCGCTACTTCGCGGATTCTTACTTTTCACAGGGGAGTCTGGAACGTAACAGTTGTGCAGGTAGACACGTAAATAAATCACACTAGCTTAAATAAAAGCAGCTTATTGAACTAAGTTTTAGAGGTGACTTTCTTTCTCGCTCCGTCTCTTTCCTCTCTGTCCCACCAGCCTGGTTACCTGCTGGGTTAACGTCAACGTCACTAACTAGCTCCAACACAGGACCATGGTGCGTTCAGGAACCATGTTCAACATAGGACATTTCATATACTTGATGAACCCATTTCTGTATTTGCAGTGCAGATTCATGCCGTGGGCCAGATGAGATCCTCTGATGGGCCGGTTCTGGCGCTGAAACATTCACTGGACTACTACACCGGCCAACCGTGTTTATAATGGTTTTGACGTAGACTTAAAGCGGTAACTCTGGTTTTCCACCCCTTCAGGCAGCTTGTGTGACGGCTGGAGCAGCTCCTGCTACCTGCTGCCCGTCCTGGACACAGTGTTGGTGAGGAGGAGCTGCAGGAGGAGAGGCTTCGGCATCCAGATGCTGGAAGATTTCTGCTCCTCATTCTCCACAGAGGAGTTTCTGGGAGTTAGCTCTCCGTTGTCACCCAGCATGGCGGCAGGTCCAACTCTCTTCCTTCCACTCTTAAGTTCTTAGCTTAAGAGGTTCGGTGCAGCTCAGGCTTCTTTTATATTCAGCTTTCACTGTAAAAGAATGCAACCCTGTGTGCATGTCAGTGTTCAGGAGGTTCCTGCAACGACACGAGGAGCATCGGGAGCGTCTGTACGAGGTGGAGGCTCCAGGAAGCTGGACTCAGCGACGAAACATCTGGCTTAATATCCAGCTAGGACGCTACGCCATGGGTTAACGTTACACTGACTTTTATGTGTCTAAAATATCACAATTCTAGCTGCAAGCTAAAAGATTTCCAGATGTGTGCGTGACCATTCGTGTCTTTCCAGGTTTTGATGAGGAGAGCAATGAAACGTCTGGAGAAACTCTAGGAAATGAAGCAGGCGACTCGTCTCAGGTCTGTTCTGTTCTCTCTTTTAATCATTGAATAGTTGTTGAGAGTTGTTGATTCCTGTGGTCAACTACAGCATAGATACGTCACTGTTGACGTCACTTGATGCCTGTTTTACAAGCATTGGTGGTTCAGTGGTAGAATTCTCGCCTGCCACGCGGGAGGCCCGGGTTCGATTCCCGGCCAATGCATAAACATCTTTTACTGCTTCGTAGCTATGACTGAAGGCATTTGTTCCAGCTGTAAACTTGTATGAACTTGTTCCACGATGCAGTACAACTTATGCTGCACTCATTCTCTCTTTGATGTACAAAGACGGGGCTCCTCAGGACAGAACGGGTCCATATCTGCAATGTTCTGCAAGGTTTCAGTGTTCAGGAGGACGGTGTGTCTGGATGAAACCACAAAATCCATTTGACATCCAAGGAATATTCGCTGTGCCCACATTGGTCCATTTTTCAACTCAACCCAAACATTGGTGGCTACTTTTGATTCTGTCAAGCAGATTGCTCCATATTTGATTGTTCAGTGGTAGAACTTCTTTCCTGGTTCCTCAAATCATTGAAGATTTGTTGAGAGACCATGTCACGCTTGCTAGATTAAAAGGCGTGACGTTATCTGAACACATCCACTAGTTGCCACCAATGCTTAGGTTGCCAGATAAATTTGAGCACAGGACGTACAGGACAACAGTTTCTCATCCAGTTTCAAGAAAGGAGAGCTGTGTCTTTTCATGTTCTCTCAACAAGTCTTCAATTATTTGAAGATTAATGTGCCGTTTGACGGTCCCTCCATAAGTTGTGCTGCGTCGTGGAACAAGTTTACACACGTTTACAGCTGGAACAAATGGCTTCAGTTACAGCTAAGAAGCAGCAAAAGAAGTGTATGCATTGGCCGGGAATCGAACCCGGGCCTCCCGCGTGGCAGGCGAGAATTCTACCACTGAACCACCAATGCTTGAAAACAACCATTTTCACTGCATTTTTTTTTCCCCAACTTGTCGTAGCTAGTAGCCGCTACTGCTAAACCCTGGTACAATTACTACTATAGCTTTATCATTGTTTATGTGTTGATAAACTTCAATTTAACGACAGTTTCTATTTAATGTTTTTGAATTGTTTTAATCAACCTTTTAACAGTAAATTGTTTTGAGAAAATTGGCCGTTGGTTGTTTAGTTGTGACTGAATGCTAACATTCCAGGGGCTAGCTATAGCTGCTAGCTAGCACATACAACTACTTCTGTAGCTTTACTATATATAACAATAACAAAGTACTATACATCTTCCATTTATGATTGTTAACTGGACCACACATGTTAAATTTAAGAATGAAAATACACAAAAATGGTGGTAGCAGCTAGCATATAGGACAGAAAATCACAACGTGGATGTTAACATCTATTAAAAACTGTTATATTTAGATTTTAAAATGATCCCCATTTCTTCTATTTTTTTGTTCAACCATATACGTTTACTTAGTTTTGAGAAAATAACCTGTTAACCGTTTAGGCTTGACCACATTTAAGCTAACTAAACAGGCACTAGCTAGCTACGACAGAACATAATTATAACGTGCTAAGGTGAGAATTCTACCACTGAACCACCAATGCTTATATGAGAGAGTTTTTTCATGTTTTTTTTTTTCTTTTAAATATTTCTAGTAATGATGGGAGTCAATGGGACAAGTTTGTCTGCTAAGGGCATAAGAGGATAGTAAATTTAAAATCTGATGCTTCACATAAAGAGTATGAATATCTGTGGCAGTGGAGGAGTGAGATGGAGAGAGACAGAGCGAGAGAGTAAAGGTTCACATGTGCAGGAAAAGTAAGGAATGCATTGGCCGGGAATCGAACCCGGGCCTCCCGCGTGGCAGGCGAGAATTCTACCACTGAACCACCAATGCTTGTATAAAAGCAAGTTTTTCACTTTTTTTTTTTTTTGCGTCATTGGCTCTGAGGTGAAGAAGAATGCAGTACAATATTTATGTTTGATTTAATGTCTAATGTCAGTAATGGAGGTCCTGCTGATATGTTTCATTTATTTAACAGGTCACCACGTCGAGTATTGTTGCACAGACAATATAGTTGTCAACAATGCATAGGTTGCTAGAACAATTTGACATTGACATTGAACGGTCAATGTGCAATGCAATCTCCTTGACATAACCACCAAGTGCTTTGGTTGAGTTGAAAAACAGACCAATGTGCAAGCCAGGCAAAGGCAAAACATTTTATGGTTTGAGTCCATCGTCCTTGAGTCTCCCCCTCATCCATCGAGACAGACCCTGCTCGTGCTGTAGCAGGAACCTCCTGAACACTGAAACCTGCAGAACATTGCAGATTTGTACCCGTTCTTTCCTGAGGAGCCACTCTTTGCACGTCAAAGTGAGAATGAATTCCTTCAGTCATAGCTATGAAGCTATGACCAGCATGCTCAACAGCATGAAGTTCTACCGTTGAACGGTCAATGTGCAGTGCAATCTCTTTGATATAATCAAAGGTAACCACCAGTGCTTTGGTTGAATCCCCTCCAAGACAGTGGAGATGGTCATGGACTACAGGAAGAACACAGCCCCACTCCTTCCCATCATCCTGTGTGACTCTGCAGTCACCACTGTGGACTCTTTCCCGTAGCTAGGAAGCAGTAAAAGATATGCTTGCATTGGCCGGGAATCGAACCCGGGCCTCCCGCGTGGCAGGCGAGAATTCTACCACTGAACCACCAATGCTTGTATAAGAGGCTTTTTTTTCCACTTTTTTTTTTTTTTATGAAGTGAGCGTCAGTGAAGAGGTTTTAACTGCAGCGACTGTAAAGACTTTTCTGTTTTCCTGTGTGCAGACGCGTAGAGGAGAACAGACCTCTGATGAACAACTGACTAAACTGTGTGATCTGAGCCAATGAGGAACCTCCCCGAGCAGCAAGATCTCTGGGACAGGATGTAGCCCTGTAGTCCCCCTCCACGATCTGGACTCCCGCCCTCCCAACAGGCTCCTGGACACAAACCAAGGACTCTCCTTTTAAGGCGCTGCAGAGACGCATTGGAGGAAATGCACAGAGGTGATAAACGAGCCAGAAAGACATGAGATAAACAGTTTATATGAATGACAGTTGGGTTCACCTTCTCCTCTGCTGGGTACTGCAGATCAGATACCAGCGGAGCAGGAAGATACCTGAATACAGGTCAGGACTTACTGTCATCTCAGGCCTCGTCCTCACGTACCAAAACCATCTTTTCCACCTCCTCACATTAGTGGGTATTTTATTTTCAACTCTTGTGTGCAGAGCACTTATTTAACATTAACACGTGTAAGTGATTATCAACACTTTTTAAATTCAGTTTCATTTATGTTGCATCAATAACAATCAAGATGTTTTAAGTCCCCCAGCAGCCTGGGCCTATAGCAGCCTAAGCTTTCTTTGGAGTCACAACATGAACGTTTTGAACTATGAAGCAACTTTTTACAAATAAAAGTGTTTATTGGGAATCACTTAAGTGCATTTAAGACTTTTTATTGAGCTTCAAGTTATTCTGAGAAGCTCTCAGTGATGATCCAGTGTCATATTTATGTATTTATTGTCCTCATTGATTCTGTGCTGTTTCACTGAACCAAACTATCACGGTGAACAACACTGTTGAAGTAACACTCGCAGGATGAAGGTACAACAGTTTTTTGTCCGGTTTCAAGAAAGGACAGCTGTGCCTTTTCATGTTCTCTCAACGAATCTTTAATAACTTGAGGAACCAGGAAATAAGTTCTGCTGCTGAACGATCTCTGCAGCGTTTTAGGGCTAAAATGGATCAAGCTGCTTGACAGATGCGCTCTAATCAAAGAGTTTTGTTTGAAGAATCAAAGGTAGACACCAAAAATGGAAAGTGCACGCTGGGCAAAGGCAAAACAAATATTCTTTGCATGTCAAATGGATTTTGTGGCTTGAGCCTCCACCTCCATCCAGACAGAGCCTCCTCACGCTGTAGCAGGAAGCTCCTGAACAATGAAACCTTGCAGAACATTGCAGATTTGGACCCGTTCTGTCCTCTTTGTACGTCAGAGTGAGAATGAGTGCAGCATTAGTTGTGCTGCGTCGTGAAACATGTGTTTACAGCTGGAACAAATGCGTTCAGTCATAACGCCCTGCCTGAGCACAATCAGTGAATTCTTTTAAATCACTTCTTAAAACTCATTTAACTTTTATTGTCTTCTCAGATATTGTTGGTTGTGCTTATTTTGTATTTTATTCATGCTTGAATGTCAAAGCACTTTGTAAACGCTGTTTTTAATAGGTGCTATAAATAATTAAAGTGAAGTAAAAGAGGTGTATGCATTGGCCGGGAATCGAACCCGGGCCTCCCGCGTGGCAGGCGAGAATTCTACCACTGAACCACCAATGCTTGGAAAAGAGACTTTTTTTCCCACAATCTTTTTTTTTTTTTTTTTTTTGGTTTAATGTGAACAGGAATGAGCTACTTTTACATTTGATTTAATGTTCAGTGTCTATAAACATATAAACATCTGCACTGCCATCAAGGAGTGTCATTGCTATGGGGTGGGGGTGCCTGGTCTGGTCTAGGTGGGTGCTACATGTCTAAGTAACATCCACACCAATGAATGAATGTCAGGTCCAGAAGTTTCTCAGCAGAACACTGAACTGATGTGGCTGATCAGTACATAACTATGGAGAGCAGAGTTAAAAAGCACAGTCAGCTGAACATTATGTTTCCAAATTCGGGGCTGTGGTGAAAATATGGGACAAAATCTAAAAGGAGTCGCTGCAGTGTTTCTGATTTTACACAAGTTTGAGAGAAAAAATTAAACAGCTGACCAGACGCATCATCAGATTTAGCCCTGGTGCTCTCTGAGACCCCAAAGGTAGCGTGAGGGTTAAGAAAGCACAGAACTACATTTCCCAAAATGAGATAAAGCTGCTCTCCTAGACCAATCACATCAAGCGGTCACACCTGTGCGAGCCAGGGCTGAAGTCCAAATGCACGATTGATAACACCTGAGAGCCTCCTGCAGAGAAAGTACATCTTGGAGCCAGTGGTGTGGTTTCTACTAAGGTAGTGATGCACAGTCCAGCCTGAGACCTGTAGCTTGATGGTTTGTGAAGTTGTGCTTTGAGTGCTGCAGTCATGGCTGCTGGGTTCCTGATTACAAGGTACCAGGTTTAAATGGGAGTTACGTTTAAGAAAGGCTGTCATGTGAATTGTTTGTTCTTGACTCTAATCAGATTTGCACATGCTTCACAGATTATTGCTGGCTTTCCTGTTGAGTGAGGTGAAGCTCTCCTTAGCTTTTCCAAGAGGTAAGGTCACATCTTTACGGTTTTCTGAATTGGCAAGTTGTAAAAGCACATGTTGGAACCGTATGGGAACATCCACAGTTAAAATCTCTTGTGCTGCTTTTACAGTAGGACTGAAATGGGTTTGAGATGCAAAACATGACCTTCATTCAGTGTAGTAGTGTAGTAAAGCTTCTCCTGAGGCATGTTGAGCACTGATCTGGTTGAAGTCTGAAGAGGGTTGTAGTTCCCCAGTTAGAATTACTTTATCTGGTGTGACATAGGGGTGAGAGACGTCTGAACACACTTTAACTTTAATTTTTAAGAACCTGGTTGCATAGCAATGATTTAAAATGTCCAACTCTGACAACTTTTATGTGTATAGGTAGAAGCTTTCTGCGTCCCAAATCCTGGCAGGGTGGAGGAGGAGAGCCACAAGAATTACTCAGATATGGGAATCAACGCCCTTTCCAGTCCGTCCAGTCTCTAAGGGTCTCCCCTAGAAGCTGGCAGCCAAGTGTTCCCCACTATGAGGTTAATCCCCGAGGACCAAATCCTCTGAGGAGGTTTCTGGGAGCGCCCCGCAGTGCCCAGATACAGAATACACCATCATCTGACGTTGGCTCTAGATGGCAGCAAGGAATGTCTCCACCACTGAGAAACTATCAACCAATGCAGCCCAGAACCTTGGACCTTAACCTAAAGGTTCCTTTCATAGGCTCTGGTGCACAATACAGACCATCAAGTTTTCAGGTCCAGACCACTTTCAACAGACCTGATGACAAAGATACCTTAAGCAAAAAGTCAAGCTCATACAACCCTGATAAGCCAACTGTTGACTTCGGGTTTAATGTTCCAATTTCTCATTGAAGGCACCTCAATTACAAACGTTGATGTAGCTAATGGGGCTGATGGACAGAACAACTACTTCACAGATCTGACTGTACACCATGATGGTTACTGTGGAAGGAACGTGGCAGCTTTCCAATCTTAAATCATGTTTTGAATCGACTCACTGAGCTGCTTGGCTGCATTCAGGCAAAGCCCCAATCCAACTACAGCAGTAACCGTCCAGGTCAAGCCAGTCCTTCAAGTTCATTTCAAACTGGTCTGCTCCTATGTCCAACTCTGACTTTTGTAACCATCTCCCCAAACGGAATTCACTTGATCCTTTTAAATGTTCAGGTACATCAGCATTTCTCCAAAGATTTTTCCTTCCTCAAACAAATCAACTGGTTACCTGGTTCAACAGGGAGTGTTGCTCTGCTCAATAGCCCTGTTAAACTCAAATTTCACCAGTGCAACATGGCTGCAGGGAACCAGAGTTCCTGTCAAAGAGGGCTCAAGGGAGAACAGTCTGGTGCTTGCTCAACATGGTCCAGAATACGGGGAAAGGCTTGAACGTTCATGAAGAATCCGTCTTAGGAAAACCATCTCTTGATGTCTCCAGCTACAGAGGAACATGGTGCAGGTTGGTCTCTACACTCTTCAGATAAGATCAGATTTTCAAAGTCTAATCTATATCCAATGTCTCCTTTTTTACAGGCCAAGCAGTTTGAACCGGAGCAGACTGGAGATAATCTACTGTTCATGTGTGCATTAAATTGTCTAAATACCATCCTTTGGTTTCCCTCGTGGTCTTTTACAACTGCCAGCATTTATTTATTTTTTAAGGATGTAGTGTTGATAGCCCTTTCGATTTAGTTTTAAACAGTTAAACATTTAAAACGATGTAGTGTAGAAGGGTCAAATCATTGGCTTCAAGCAGAGAAAACATCTAAGGAGATTGAAGAAACTACTAAAACTGGGTTAAGAACTGTCCAAGGCATTATTAGAAACTGGAAGGAGAGTGGAGAAGCATCGTCTTAGAGGAAGAAATGTGGTCAGAAACCACCAGTAGAACTCAGGGCTATGTTTAATAGTGAAAGTAAGAACATTTCCACACGTACAATGTGAAGGGAACTCAAGGGATTGGGACTGAACAGCTGTGTAGCCTTAAGAAAACCACTAATCAGTGAGGCTAACTGGAAATAAAGGCTTCAGTTTGCTAGGGAGCAGAAAGATTGGACTCTGGAGCAATGGAAGAAGGTCATGTGGTCTGATGAGTCCGCGTGTGTGACCTTGTTCTTTGGCCAGGCTGTGTATTATTCTGTTTTCCTACATGCAGATGTGTAGACGGGAATCTCAAGGAATCTCCCCAAGCAGCCAGATCTCTGGGACAGGATGTAGCCCAGTAGACCCCCGCCACGATCTGGACTCCTGCCCTCCCACCAGGCTCCTGGACACAAACCAAGCTCTGAGGACTCTCCTTTAATGTGCCGCACGGAAGGATTGGTGGAGGAAATGCAAAGAAGTGATAAACAAGCCAGAAAGACATGAACCGTACAGGATTTAAAATGTTTTTTGTTTTTGTTTTTCTGGGAGTATGTATTGCATAGACTATCATTAGTATTTTGCAGTATTGTCCTTGCTAGGAAGGTCAAATGGAAGTCAGTGTGTTTACTCCAAACATTTGTCTCTTTGTGATCATTTAGTCTCTGAAGTTTTTTTTTTTTTTTTACTGATGTCATGTTTCCAGTGACATGCTGCTGTTAATTTTGAAAACCACTCTTAATCATTCTTATACTGTTTTTGATATAAAACTGTAAAAACAATCAAAAAGGTGCATCCAGGAAGCTACTATTACAATCTTTTTCCTGCATTTTTCGTTTGGAAAAGTCAAAATATGTTGGAAAAAAATATCACACACTCGCATCTACGGAGCTACTATCAACAGTTTTCTTACATTTTACTTTATGTTTAAAAACCACTGTTTAAATGGTAAAAAAAAAAGTCACAGAATTTAATAATCTTATGTTTATTGCTGTATCTAGGCCTATATGATTGAAATAAAGTTTAATTCTGTTAAATATAAATGTAAACATATAGTTTGTTAGTTTTTCAATAGTTTTTGCTTACATTTTTAGTTGCTGTCTAGTAATTTTGACTTTAATAAGTTAAAGTCTTTGATTTTTCTGACTTCCTGTTTATGGTTGTCGGACCGTTGGACATCGCACCTCTCGCGCGACTTCATCCAGGAACAGGAAGTAAATCCAGAAACGGGGAAAAAATTAAAAAATCTCGAGAAAGGAAAAAACGCTTCTTAAAAGATGAGCCGTATTTATCACGACACGTCTTTACAGAACAAACCGGTTCACAATGAGAAGTTTGATCGAGTCTGGTCTCCATCTGCGTACGAAAGGTACGAGCTCAAAGACTTTTAATAACTCTTTAGTTCCTGGCTGCACCAAACTCCATTGGAAAATCTGACAGTTATGCGTTATTTTCCCCAGTCTATACAGCAGAGAAGTTCATTTTACGCACTTACAAATTATTAATATGTTAAATGTGATTCGGGTATATTCGGCACAGTTTGAGTGATTATATAGTCATACTCATTAAATATAGCAAGAATACACAGTCTCAAACTATTTAATTTATCAGCATTCAGAGCTCAGTAATCCTGCATAGAAGCTATCTACATACTGTTAAAGTTCACATAAAATTATAGAGTTCTAATATCTTGGTTGCATTGCTTTTAAATGGTTTAATTCAAACCCTCCACACATTTCTCACAAAAAGTTGCAGGATTCCTGAGTCTGGGTTCTCTAACACTAATTTTCTTTTAGACTGAGGTCCCAGTTTATTGATGCACACTCCTGTACCTCAATTTTATTTTTTTTGTTCTAAAGCCGTTTTGTGTCCACTTTGGAAAGTGTGCTTGAGGGTACATTTGGCGACCAAGCTTTTTACTTCCTGGCTGATGATGCCTTGAGATGTTGCTCCTAAACATCCACGTAATCTTCCTTCTTCACGATGGCAACAATTGTTCTGCACGTGCACCAGTTCCCACAGCAGGAAATTACAAACTCAACATGATGCTGCCACCCTCCGTGCTTTACAGTCGGGTTTTTACCTTGGATTTAGATGTTTTTGGAACTCGTTTGGTAGGTAGAACCAGACGAGTGGATGTCCAGATTTGCTTGACTGGTTTCTCTATCCCCATGATGTCAAACAAAGGGGCACCAAGGAGTTTTCTGAGCTGTCTGAATGCACAGTCAGCGGTGGATGTGAAAGATCTAACCCACTGGAATACGTTTATTAAACACATTTTTGCATCCAATTTTCTACATTTCTGCATAGAAATGACTCAAAACATCAACTTCACACAAGTCCTGAAAGTGGACAAAGAGAACCGAATAACAAATGAAAGAGAAATATTGAAGACGACTGCGACAATGTTTAGTGGACAGAGGAGACCAAAGTAGAATAGTTTGGTTTAAATGAGATGAAGCATCAGAACCTCATCCCTCCATCAAACATGGGGGTGAAGCTAATGTCCTGGTTTGGGCCTGTTCTGCTGCATCTGGACCAGGACGCCTTGTCCTCATTGATGGACCAATGAATTGTGAATTCTGCCAATGAAACTGGGTCATGCAGCAAGACAAGTTGTTCTAATGACAGTTGTTTGCACGTTGTTCTCTGAATGCCCGTTTAGAAACAGAAGGAAAATCATTTTTAACCTGATTTATTTCTCCTCCTGCCCAGTGGCCCTGGAGTTCTTCTTGAAGGACAGCTGCTGGATGTTTCTCGACACGCAATCTGCGACACCAACAATCAGAAGGTACGGTAGCAGTTAAGTCGTAGTTGACTGTAAGAGTCAAGTCAAAAATTAGGATATTACAGAATCCAGTGCATCAAAATGCGCCGCAGTACACGTCATCTATCTCATCTCTCTTTCAGATTTCATCCTCCTGTTGGTTTTGAGCTGGTTTTATTTCAATATTATCAATGTCGTAATTTGCTGCGTCGTTTTTACTTAACAAGTTTCCTGCATGGCAGTTTAGCTCGAGAATATTATCACAGACAAACTCTGCAGTTATTACAGAGTAGTCCAGTGGTCTTGTGTGAATATAACGGTAGGTGGTCTTTAATGTGACCCAGGACTGTTCACACAACCAAAGGAAGAAGGTCACATGTGTCCCAGACCACCTCCACATGTGGGCTGAGACACCTGTTCTTTAAACTGGTCACTTATGATCTGATTGGCCAGGAGATTGGGGTTAATTTAGAGCAGGGGTGTCAGAGTGATCCGTGAAAGGGAGCCCCGCTGTGGCTGCAGGTTTTCATTCCATCCATGCAGCAGCACACCTGACTTGGCTCAATCAATCAACTGAACTGCCTTCACTCAGTCATTTCAGGTGTCCTCTTTCTTGATTGGAACAAAAACTTGCCAGCCACACCCACTACATGGGTGCTGCATGGTTGGAATGAAAACCTGCAGCCACAGCGGCCCTTATACGGATCACTCTGACACCCCTGATTTAGAGCTTATAGAGCTCTGGCATCTCTTTCCTCTTGTGTCGCTGGCAGGTCCGGTTCTACGTTCTCTACATCAAACCCAGTCGCATCCATCAGAGAAAGTTCGACGCCGGCGGAAAGGAGGTGGAGCCGAACTTCAGCGACACCAAAAAGGTCAACACCGGCTTCCTCATGTCCTCCTACAGTGAGTAGACGACAACGAAAGAGCTTAGGAAATGAGAAACAAGAAAGATACTAAACTGGACTTTCTTGAAGAACGTCTGTAGATGTTGTCCATCAGACTACTGTCACATGACTAGAGTCTGTTAACGACCAGATACTCACCTGTGTTCCCAATGAATGGTTCTCTAATGACTATTAATGTCCAGAGACTCCGGCTTCAAGGTGTGAACGGAGGTTAAACTTTATTGGTGACATATGTAAAGACTCTGTTTATCAAAGTGTTTTCCAGTTTGACATTGGTTGCTTCATTTACTCCCCCATCTCCACCACCGTCGATGTTCTTGTCCTCAAATGAGTGTTTCTCTGCTTGAATGACCTTTCTGCATTGAAGTTCATCCCTGTTGTCCCACATGGCAGCCTGTATCTGCTGCCTTTATCTACTAATCAGAAAATAGCCATCCCATAGTTCTTCTCTCCTTAAAACGTTGGTTTAAATGTTTGTCTTCCGTCTGTACAGAGGTGGAAGCTAAAGGGGAGTCAGACCGTCTGTCAGAGGAGCAGCTGTCTGCGATGGTGAACAAACAAGAGCTGGTAAAGATAACCGACAAACACCGACCGGCCGGATCCTGGGCCTTCTGGTACCCGGAGTCAGAGATGGACAAAACGGAGCTGGAAACGGGACAGGAAGTACGACTGAAGACCAGAGGAAACAGTCCTTTTATATGTGAGTCCTCTTTTTTAACCGACTGCACTCTTCCTTCTCTCAGTTATAATGTTGACACAAGACTGATTTACGGTTCATCCCAGCCTCATGTGCTTCCCATTAATGGCTCATCCACGTTCAGCCTGCGTTGTAAAGAATCACAACTCCCTGCAAAAGACTCCCTGCATCAGTTTACGAGAACTGTTTTAGACGTTTTTCAGTCTGAGCATTTTATTTATTCTGTGACAAGACAAGAGACCAAGACACCAACAGACCAAGAGGGCAGGACAAACCTGACCAAGATCCAGAGACCCAGAGACCTAGAACCTGAGAAGAAGAGCCAAGACAAGACCAAGAGGAGACCAAAACCAATCAAGAACCACAGACTGAGAGTGTGCAAGGCTCAGAGACCCAGAACCAGATAAAAAAAGGGCCAAGATAAGACCCCAAGACCAAGACATCAAGACAAGACCAGGAGGACACCAAAACTGGTCAAGAACCAGACCCAGAATCAGAAGAAAAAGAGCCAAAACAAGACAAGATGAGACCAAGACGCCAAGGGACAAAGACAATCCAAGACAAGAGCAAGACGGCAAGACGATACCAAGACAAGACAAGACCAAGAGGACACCAAAACTGGTCAAGAACCAGACCCAGAAGAAAAAGAGCTAAGACAAGACAAGATGAGACCAAGAGACCAAGAGACAAGACCAAGACCAAGACGCCAAGGGACAAAGACAATCCAAGACAAGACCAAGACCTTGCTGATCTATTATGGGTACAAACTATAATTACAGTGGCTGTATCAAGCTTTAGTAACCGACTAACTACACTGTGGTGAAAACTTAACAAACCTGAAGTCTGAAACTGGCAACACATTTATTTGCAAAGCTAGCCTGAAATACATCCGGTTAAAATAAACTGGAAATATTTTTGAAGCTAAACCCCACATTTTTGACCTAAAATAAAGAAAAGATGCTCTTTGTGACATGTTGCCACCAGTTTAAAACAACTACTCTGAAGACTCTTGTTTCTCGTTGCCAGAGGCCCCCTTCCTGGTTTTCACAGCCTTCACGTCAAGCTTTGTCCCAGCACTGACCTCAGCAGCAGCAGGAAGTGAAATAAATCAGACCTGATTTTTTGTTTTCCCGATTCCTTTCACAGCTTCGATCTCAAAGGGAGTTTAACATCCGCTCTTCAGGGGGATCGTCCAACGGTTTGATATTCAATAGTTGTGCTTTGGATTGTTGACATTTATGTTATTATAGCCAAGGAGGCTTTGAGACCGGCGCTTACTTAACGTCACATAAGATATAAAATTGTGTTTAGTTAATGTGTGAATTTAGCTTTTTTACCTCATTTGTTTGCAAAGACTGAAAAGACAAAACAATGTAGAAATATGAAAAACTGCGGTTATGCAAATGTCCACTAGAGCGTCCCATTGACATCCACAGTCAAGTGTCTCACTTGACGGTAAAAACGGTCATTAGCCTCAGCTCCAGTCACGCTCCACATTGACCATTTTTGAATTAGCCGGGAGTTAGGTGGAGTCAGGCACCGCTAAGATGGCGACGGTCAGAGACACACTGAGCTTCAGGACATCAGGACACATTTAGGACATCAGGACACACGTTCAAAGCATCCGTACCTGCGATCACTTGCTTTCTTTCTCACCTTCTAGTCTCTTTGGCCAAAGTGGACGGCAAGACAGTGACCAAGTGTAACTTTGCTGGAGACGAAAAAGCCGGCGCTTCGTGGACGGACAAGATCATGGCCAACAAGTCCGACGCCAGCGGCACTCAGAAATCCGGAGGAGGAGGAGATGGAGCCGATGAAGATGAATGGGTGAGAAATAAACACATACCAAATAAAAGCTTAAATGGTGCCATGGTGCTTAAATAAACACCATGGCTAGTCATTAGCATCTCTAGACTAGCATCGCTTAGCTAAGCTAGTGGCTACAACACTAAAATACACATTACCTCCCCAGTTCCTAATTCCAGTCATTAGCATCTCTAGACTAGCATTCCTTTACTAAGCTAGTTTATTGCCTCCCTACATTAGTGATGAGCATTCTTAGTGCCCAAGGCTAGTCAGTAACATCTCAAGACAAGCGCTACGATGCTAAGCTAGCGATTCTCTGGTTGGTCCAAGACCAGTCCAGTTTGAACATACATCAGCATTATATTTACGACTTAAAATGACAGAAACTGTCCTTGAAAATAATCTATCAGGTCGTCCCCAGTCCCGTCTCGTAATATGGAGGGGGTGGGGCTTATAAAAGCTCTACTGCAGCCAGCCATCAGGGGGCGCTCCGCATGCTTTACCTTCAGTTTTGAGGAGCTGTAATGTCGTCCATGTTTTTTTACAGTCTATGGTCTTTTAAATGTAGTTTAAGCATATGCAGTTCATGTTACTGCCACTAGGTGTCACCACTGTCATTTGAATAAGTGCTGCTTCCCGGCAGCCTTTAAAGGTTTTACCCATTTATTCTTTATTATTTTTTTAATCTGACAGCACCACCTCACACGCACATCATAAAGACTTTATATGAACATGTTATTTAAGATTCTTTGATGCCTAGCTCAGAGATGCTAGTGGTTGTCAGTAGCTAAATCTCTCGGCCTCTACTTGCATATCCCTCCAAACAAAGCGGTGCCACATTTAAGTTAGATTTATTTAGACATTTTAAAAGCCATATCAAATTCCTGTGGACGTACGTCATGTGATAAGGGGAAACTAGCTCTGATTGGACGTGACGGGGAAGTGGCCTCAGAGTCCAGATAGAGCAGGGGACGTCCCAGAACAACAGAAACCAGAGACGCCTCACTCCTCGCTTTGTTTCCTCCCTCAGGATGATTGAGGAAGACGCCTCCCCTCTACCCCGACGTCAGCCCCGATCCTGATCTCCAGGTTGGATCTTTGAAGATTACACTTTTATACGACCAGACCCCCAAAGCCAGTCATACTACAGGCTCATGGAGCATACTTTTATTTATGTTTTGTATTTTCAGATTTATGTTTTGTGTTATAAAAGCTTTCTCGTCTCAGTACTGACATGTTAAATAACATCTCCTGATAGACATTCAGGCCTGGGTTCAGATAAATATGTCACTTTAGTTCATATGTGTGTAAAAGCTGATGAGCCAATACTTTTTGCAATAGTAGTTATTGGTTCCAGAGATTTGTGGCATCTCCTCAGTCTTTTCATATCTTTCATGTGTCTTTGCTTTCGTCCAGCTCTTCTCTGTCATCACACATTTTTTATTATTAAATCCCGACGCTGCTTATGTCATTTCTTGGATTATCTTATCTAAAGAGACGACGCAAAAAGTCTGTCCGAGGATTTTATAAATCAACATCGAATCTTTCAAATCAAGATCCATTTTTTAAAACCAGCTGTGCAAACATTAAGCATATTTTTACTTTGAAGGCACTGAGGAAAAAAAGCTAAACTGCTTAGCTAAAGCTAAACGTAGCTAATCAAATGTTAGGAGACAATAAACAATCAGACCGTCTCCATGGTCTCTGTCCACATTGATTCCATGGTGGTTCATCTGTTTGTGTCCCTCACCTGATGTTTACTCACGTGGAGCAGACATGACGGATTTATTCCAGCTCTGAGGAAACATCACCACCAGAACCTCTACCCCTGATCCATCAGTCTGGTCTGATTCAGGTGGTCACATGACGGCTTTTTACTCAAACTATTAGAGGAAAACTAGTGTCCAAATAAATATAAAATGTTCTAAATAAAAGGAAAAGACTCATTTTAACAGTATTTTATTATTTAAAATAACACATTTCAGCAACGCAACAAGAACATAATAAACTGGTTCCTTGATTAGAATGCGTAATAATAAAACATTTTGGAGACGCTGGTAAATTTGAATTGTTTTGCTCATTGACAGATAATAAAAACAAGAAAAACATGCTGAATGAGAATCAGCGGGGAAAAAAATGTGGAATATGCTGTACAAATACAAAATGTACACAAATACAGCCACACTCAATCCACCATCAGTGCTAGACTTTACGCTGCAGGCGTGTCTACGAAGCTCACGTCCTGACTAATTTTTTCTGGATTCCCTTGAACTGATCTGGACTAAGATGCAGCAGCAGCAGCAGCTTCTCTCTCAAACCACTGCAGGATGACGTCTCTGTTCTCTTGGACCCACTGGATGTTTACTTGGGTTTGCTCTATGACCTCAGACATAGATATCACGCTTATCTCTTGGTCCATCAGAAGTTCGTCCATGAAATGCTGCAGCTGTGAACGCAGACGAGTGACAGAGTTAGAGAGCGACACGGCGACATCGGTGTCTAAATCTCGTACTGTGAACGGCTCGTTAAAGTAGAGTGGTACAACCTTTACAGACAAATGATCGGCTACGTGTAGTGTGAAGACAAATTAGCAATTCACAAACATCTAGAATAATAAGGTAAAATAGAAAATAATTATAATAGTTAACTCAAAGTAACTTGTGAATGTCTGAAAAGCTAAAAGCTGTAATATGACAGTTTAAGATACAACCTAAAATTAACATTATAAATGTTGGACAAGTAAACAGGATAATTGACACTGAATAAAAATAGTAAGTAATGTCATATTAGTAAGGTGATTTGTATATTTAACACTGTATGAATGACTTGATTAGAATGCGTAATAATAAAACATTTTGGAGACGCTGGTAAATTTGAATTTTTTTGTACATTGACAGATAATAAAAACAAGAAAAACATGCTGAATGAGAATCAGCGGGAAAAAAAAGGGGAATATAGCGTATGAATGACTGAGACATTTATAAAAAGCTAAAAGAACAGAATAAAAATGTAAAATAATGAGCTAAAAATAACTTCAATATGTTCTAGGTGTTAAAAGTAAAGGTTCAAAAATATCTGAAAATCAAACAGTTCTTAGTGAACGCTGATATAAGGCATAATACAATGCTCAAAATAAAACAATTATAGATAGAAAATAACAAATGTTAATGAGAGAACTGAAGAAACTGGATGAAGTTAAAACTGAAAGCTGAAATCCTGAATTTAAGTTGTAAAAGTTAAAATTAGTTTGGAAAATTGCTAAAACCAACTAATACATGTCATAAAATGAACTAATATTAACTTAGGAACTCAAAATACTAAAAGTAATATTATAATACAGCTTAAATATTGCTTAAAAGTAAAGTAGTAAAATTTGAAAAAGTTGTAGAGAAACACCTAAAATAGTTTTTTAAAAGTCTGAAATATAAACAAATAAACTGTTAACCGTTGGTAACGTGACTAGAAGATAAATACAGAATTAAAAGTAATGGATAATTGTCTTCAGTTACTGAAAGTTATGAATGTAACGGTGGAAATGCTAAACATGAACAGAATGACTCGTAAAACGTCAAAAGCAGTTAAAATATCGCTCAGAATAACTGAGAAATGTTAAAAACTTTAAATAAACGTCTGAAATAATGAACTAAAATTACTCATAATGCTCAAAGTAACGTTAGAACAGCTGAAATATCACCAAAAAATAAAGTACTAAATGTTGGAAAAGCTGGAAGTTGGAGAGAAACGTTTTTTTTTTTAAGCATAAAGTCATATAAGTTGGAAAATCTGTAAAAGTAATGTATAAAAGAAATGTTGATACGATTAAACTACAGTTACGGTTAAAACTGGTTTAAATTACTGAAAGTTAAAAGTTAAACTATAGCTTAAAAATGTATTTAATAAATGTTGAAAAAGCTAAAACATGCAAAATAATTTAATGTAATTAACTCAGGCATTTAAAAATACAGCATTTAATGTTATAAATGTGGGAAAATCTGAAAAAATAAGTTGGTAATGTGTGGTGAAGAGGTGCTGGGTAAATTACTTATGTTTCACTGTTTGTCATAGTTAAAAAATAATATTAAACTGGTTTAAACATTTAAAAGTTACAGTCGAAATATGGATATATATTAATATTTCGATTAGCTTTAAACACTGTCCAGTTTGTGTTCAGCTGGTTGATAAGGAGGATACGTAACTTGAGTCATTACAGCTCAAAGGTAAATTAACTTTGACGCTGCCGCAGAGATCTGATACGCTATCAGGATATATCTAGTTACTCATCGGGTGTGAAACCTCTTTTAGTGCCAAATGAACCTCAACAAAGTTTACCTCTTCCAGTTCAAACGGTGTCGAGAACCTTCTGGTCACGCTAGCGAGCAGGTACGGCCAATCCCTGGACAGACAGCAGGAATAAAGATTAACTCACTTCAACGGTAAGATTTCAATAAAAACAATAGATTCTCAGCAAAACAGCTGGAAAACATTAATCCGGAAGAGACCAGGATTCATATTATATAACTGCTGATAACTTAGATAAACTTCAGGTGTTATTGTGTGTGCTCACGAAATTAAAATAAATCATTGTAGTTTACTGGTAAAAGACCAAACAGAGGCTTTTATGGCGGAGAGCTGAAGATAAGCGCTGATTACACTAGAGGACCTTTGCACAGGGTGTGAAGGACAAGGACTGTATAGAAACCTGACGTTATTTTTGTTGTGTTGAGGCTCAGCTCAGTTATTCACGAGATTAAAAACACTTCTGCAGAATGATTAGTTTTCCAATGAGCCACATAAAGAGTAAGAAACTAAAAATCTGTGAAGTTATTAAACAAATTAAGCATCATAGCTGCACAAATCTGTCCAAACTGATTTAGTATTTAAATTAAGATGGAAATGAATTTTGAAGCAGATGAGCAGATGCTTGAGGCCGAACGTGTTTTTTTTTTTGTTTGTTTGTTTTTTCTTTTGCCAAACTACACTTTATGAGTCGTAGTTAACTACTCCAATGAAAATACCTCCAACATTTTACAATCATAAACTATTTTGACTGAAAAAAATATAGTAGAACCCTGAGTATTTCTTTCGGCCGCTCGTCCGCTAACATCCCTAATTAGTGCTTATTGTGTCAGAAAACGTAAACGGTCTTTTTATGTAAGCACACACATATTCACAACATGCCACTCCAAAGCACTGGGAGCAGCTTTGGGTTCAATGTCTTGCTCAAGGAAATTTCAGAACGTTATTGAACCTCTGATCCTCTGGTTTGTGGAGTACCTGCTCTACCTAGGGTTAGGGTTACCTAGGGTTAGGGTTACCTAGGGTTAGGGTTACCTAGGGTTCCCGGGGTTAGGGTTAACACCACATTAAGCTAGGTACATACACTAACATATCTGCATCAGAAACAAACGAAATCCAAAAATGGCAGTCTGCTAGGGAAAGTGGCTTTTCTAGAAATGTTCTCATAATGACAAGCATGTCATGGTTTTGTTAAAGTAAACCAGAGGTAGCAAGTCTTAATGGATGTTTAGCCACTGGTTGTTCTGCAAATAGCAAATAGCTTTAATCAGATTGCAGTAAACACATGGCAGAAAGGGCTAAATTAAAAAAACATGCTGTAGAAACAAGATTGTGTTGGCTAATGAATGTGACTTTAAGCTAGCTGACAAACTCTGCATCCTTCTTCCATTTAATTTCTCTGTTCTCACACATCCGACTCCCCCACCCTGACGAGCATATGCTCCCGGGTAAACCACGAATACTTGGAATTTTCTTGTAAATCTGTTGGAATAAAAATGGGTGATGCAAGTGTGCCCCATCATAAACCTCAAACCAAAAGTACTAGCATCAGGGCTTCCCTTTTATGTCTATATTGGTCCAAAGCCACAATCTGCACAATCCCGAATACTTATGACTCTGAAAAGGACACGCAATCTGAAAAGCATTTAGTCCGCAGGGCATCCTACCCTTGACTGATGTAGTCCCGGTGTGCTCTAATAAAGTCCCACGCCAGTGCCTGCCCCGCGCTGTTCTTGGCTATGTCGACAATCGGAGCCGTGACATCCATAAGACTTGTCTGCTCAGGGTCCAAAGCGTACTCCAGGTATCTGTAAGATAAGGACGAGATCACATGGAATAAAAAACGTGATTGCTTTGGATTCACCTTGTCACAGGTGTGTCACAGTACGTGCACGGTAGTTTGAGCGTGACTTGGCGATTCACCTGTTGAGCAGCCAGATCTCCTTGGTGCAGGCCAGAGCTCCTTGGAGCTGGTTCTTTTCCAAGACGTCAGTGGCGCTCAGAAACTTGTTCCAGGCGAACTCCCACTCCTTCTTCCCACCAGCTGCCACAGCTTGGCAGTAGATTTCAGACCGCAGGTTGGGGTGGATGCTGAATCACACACAAACACAAACTTCAGAAGCGTCTTATTTTCACATTTTTCTTGGTTTTTGTCGGACAGTTTGGACTGATTTGGACCTTTTTTTTGCTTATCAGCATATTTACAAGACGTGCTGAACATCTGATTCTGCTTTTGTGTATTTTCTTAGCCTGCTGTCAGCATTTAAAGGGATTGCACTTACAGGATATTAAAATCTGATCCCCAGCAAAGCCACAGAAAGTGCTTTTTAAACTAGCAGGAAAAACAAACTGCTGTAGAACTCCTCAGCTGTAGATGACTTTGGCTAAAACTAAACATATGTTGTATTCGTTTTAACCCTGGCTGTTGACGATTTAGTTATTAACTTTGTAGAAGAAAAATAGAAGAAAAAAACAGTTAGCAAAAGGTGTAGCTTAGCAGATAGCATTAGCCGCCTCTCATTCTAACGTCAGAATTAACATATTATTTTGTTATATATTTTTCCACTCTCTGATCTAAGGATTTAAGGATGGTCTTTGGTTTAAACTCAGATGTTTTGCATCGTTTTGTCCGATCGTCCACATGAATCCTGTAACACACATTGCCCTAAAACGCTTTCACTTTTCTGAAACCTGGTCCCAGGGTGAAAAAATTCGCAAACGCAGCTCTTGAGTTTTTGTGTGGACGGAGAAAACGCTCCATGGCCACACCCCTGGAGCAGCCTTCCACCTCTTATATCCCGTGAGACGACTCCTAACAACATCACCAACAATGGTGGACTACATGCTCGTGTTCCTGCTGAAGAAGATATTGAGCCTGTTATGGTTACTAGGACTAAATATCATTTCTCCTTGAGTTTGGTTTCTTCTAAAGACCATTTGTAAACATTTCTGGAGGAGAGAACACAAGGTACCAGCTACCCTCTCCACACTACATTAACTTTGACTGAAAGATTTATTGGACTGAATCCAGCGGACTAGATAACTCTATCACCACACAAAGCCCCGCCCCCAAACAATCTGATTGGCCCAGAGCATCATCAGTTGCCAACGTAGAGACTCCAGCTAACTTAATGCAACTAACGTCTGTCTGTCTTCCAGGATACACATACTCTATGTAACCATCCACATACAAAAGTCAGATGCATCAACACATTCCCATGCATGAGTTTACACTACAGTACAGTACATGCACTAAAGTGATGACCACATGCGTTTAATGAAGAGCCTGTGTGTTTTTAATGCTGCACCTGGAAACGTATTCACTGACGAAAGCAGCTCCAGCACAGTGTGCAGCTTTAAACACGACCACGATGCAGACACATCCACCAACGACTGACTGAAGTGATTAGATCACACACTCACCTTCTCTAAATCACTGCTCGACAGCAAAGCTACAGAATATAAGGGAAGCTATTACAGTTAGATTCAATTTGGAGAGATTTTAGAAAGAAAGAGGTGAAACTTCGAAGGCAGTGTCCGTACGTGTTGGTACTGTTTTCGTTGTTCATCCAGTCGGCGTACTGCTTTGTAGCCATGTCTACGCATTCTGGGAGCCCGTTGGAACATGCCACCTGTATGGCCAAGATCTGGCTGTACCTTGGGACAGAGAAGAAATGAGTTTGTATAGAGAAGTGTACAGAAACGATGGAAGACCTTCTACGTAGGAATACAAACACGTAGTCCTATGTTCTTGTCAAAAGGGCTGTTTCTAAAGTCAAGTGTTTAATAATCTGCAGAGGAACCTTTATTGTGGGTTTCCTAACGCTTAAAAGCATTCCTTAATTCTTAAATAATAATCACAACCTGCCAGATTCATTCACTTGGTATTGTGATATATCCAAAAATATTAAATGTCTTGCCTTTTTAAAGTGTTTCTCTAAATAACTAGTAAGAAAAACCAAACGGCTGTAGCCCTTAGCTAGGTCACTGGGTAAAACGAGCGCTGAGATTGCTGCAGATAAGACAGTTTAGTCAGTTTGTAGAAGAAAAAAAACGTAACTCTTGCTAATGGTTGCTAGCTTAGCATTTGCTTCTTCTCAGTCTGGCCTAATTCCATGTCCTTTAGTGGTTAAGCTCCTTTTAAATCATAAACCGTTTAAATTAAAATATTATTCCGGTATATCATTTCCATTCTCTGATCCAGTAATTTTTAAAATGATCGTATCGGTATCGGGTTTCAGCCAAGCCCGACCTTTTCTAGTTATTTATTTAAGTCTGCCATAAACCAAACCCAGCGGAAATCTTCTTCTTCGTCTGTTTTAATTGGCGATCGCCTAGATGAAGATGCAATATTAGGTCTAAAACTAAACTTTGCAACACAAGTTTACATGAGGAAATATAGATACCTAGCAGCTGGAGTTATGAACCCATGAATTTAAGGATTAATGCAGTGTAAATAAAATAAAATAAAACAATCATTAGCATTGAGAGTGTTGTCTTATTGCGGGCTAGCAGATGTGTGACTTGGAAATAATATTTCCAAGTCACACATCTGTCACAAACATGTGGATAAGTGATGATGCTACTAATGCCAAATTGCACATCTGCGCCGCGTTGGGACGTCTGCGCTGGGCTGGGGACTTTGTGAAAGTTTAACTGCAAACATGTGTAAATCTGCTGAGAATTAACCACGAATAAACAACAACGATGGTATTAAAGCTGAGGGAAAATTGGTATATTCATCTTTCCTTACTGTTTAGTGTAATCGTCAGGGACATGTGATGAGTCTGTTTCGTTCCTGAAGAAGTTGTAGAAGCCCCTTACCTGCTCCCTGAGGTACACCTGCAGGAAAGAGACAGCTTACGTTGAATGTGACATTCAATAGAAACCTTGTCACGTTTAGGCTGTAAGCGATATAATCTATACATGCCTGCATGGGTCCATACACCTCAGAGCGGTCAAACATGAAGAAGAAGTACTCGAGATTCCTGACTGCTGACTCCCAGGGAAGGAACTCTGTATCGTTTTTCAGGAAGCGGGTTAAATTCAGAGCCAGAGTCACATCGACCAGTTTAGCCCTGGGAGAGATAAAAAAACAAACAAACAGATAAAACGTCCGTAAGACCTCAGTGAGTTCAGCCATGTTTTAAAACTCTAACTATTTGCGACAGCAGCAAGGTAGGCCCGCCGAGTCTAACCCACGGCACATAGCTTCATCATTACTCCATCTGTGATTCATATTCCTTCAAATGCAGCGTTTTGTTGTGTTTTTGTTCACGGAGCTGCATAATTTGCAGACATTTTCTACAGAATACGGCAGTGATGCTGGAGAAACACTGCTCCCCCGTTCTCAGTTTGTAAAAACAGCAAGCAGCATGGCGCCAAAACCACTTCCCTGCAACGTCAAAACGTTAGCTAGCGCCAAAACCCGTAAAATCACATGACTAAACATGTCTGCTGTGTGGTAGAAGTTTACTCTGGAAGATGAAGAGAGTCAGAGAGCAGTTAGTAGTAGTTAGTATTTTTCCGTTCTCTGACCCAGGGATTTTTACAATGATCAGATCATTGTCAGGTGTTATCAGATGATCATCGTTCAGCACTACAGAGATGATTCAACAGCTCCAATAAAATGAGAATCCATGGCGTCCACTCAGGTAAAAGGCTGCACCCAAGACAGCAGTTTAAAAGAAGAGAAAAGCTTCCTGGTATCAGTGAAGTGAAGGTGTAGGTCAAAGACTTTTACCTTGCAAAGTTAAAAGCATCGTCAATGAGCTGGCCTCTGTTCAACAGTGGAATCAGCTGAGGAAAAACAGGAAGAAAACCAAAAGATGATTCTAGTTAGAAACAGTTCTTCACCAAAATAAATAAGAACTCATTGTCTGGAACTGTGTCGCCACAAGAAACGATTCAAATAAGGCATTCAACCTACGAATTATCAAACACACACAAGTATTCAGTCAGAAATCCACCAACATCTATTGAGTACGAGTTTAAGATTTGTATTTTTTAGTATCAAACTGCCGTGTAATCCCAAGTATTAAATGAACTATTATGAAACTTTGCTCCAAAGGGAAGTCACAAAATGTTTTACAGATGTTCCTGGATCCCAAACAACAAGCCTTTGTATTATTTTACTAATAAAATTCACTGAACTGCTCTTGAACGCTTCCTTCCCGCTCCATTTGTCCTTCATATTGGACGTACTGCAGCATAACAAGAGACGGTAATGGTTTCACTAGACGCTAAGTGAGACGGATTGACAATGCCATCGTCCTTTGGGGACCATGAATCATCAAACATGGATTACGTAAGTCCATTTCAGAGTTTACGCCAATGCAGCCAGCCATTGTAGAAACTTTGCAGAATGGACAAATGTGGTCCAGAAAGCAGCCAAAGTGGCCTCCAGCATTCCTTTTATTCAGATGACGTGTTTAATACAAAATTCAGTACTCGGACCATAGCTGGTTTGTTGAACTCATGATTGGTACGTTCCAAAGAGTCTACTGTTGATTACTTTTGTTCTTGAGAACATTTTAATGATGATGAAGTTTAAAACCTGGTGTCTTCTTATTCTATTTTACCTTCTCTTCTACAAGAGTGATCCAGTCTTCGCTGTATGATAAAGGAAGCACATTTTCGGTTCGTTTTATTGTTTCTCATAAAGCTTTAATCCAAACCATGATAATAAATCTGAGCCACGTTTCTGGGAGTTATTTCAGTTTATTGTAGTCTGGTCAGTCTTAACTGACCGGGTTTGATAATTAACGCAGTGGCATCACAGTATCTACAGCTGGACTGGAAGAAGTCCTTCACAGGATGACCTCCTGTATGCGAAACCTTATTCAATCAAATGAGCATCCCAGCGGGAGGCCGGTTTGTTTTTCAGCTCCGTTATTTGCTAACTCATGATTTGTTTGGGAGCAGTACTCACGTGTAGGTCTTTCTCCAGCTGAGTCAGGAGTCGTTCCCAGTTCCCAGTGTCGTAATTGACCCTGTAGTATCCAGTATAGTTGATGTTTGCCAGGATCCACTCTCCAACCTTTAATCTGAATTCTGTTTTCACCTCTTTTCCTAAGACAAAAATAAATAAAAAATGCTGAAAGCCAAAGGTAGAGAGAAAAGCTAAGGGAATCTTGTTTATCTTTTAAAGGATAATGAGACTAAAGGCTCCAGGGTTTAAGAATGGCTGTCATTCGGTCAAAACACCCAAACTGAAAGCAAGTATACCAGTCAGCCACAACATTATGACCACTGACAGGAGAAGTGAATAATATTGACCATCTTGTGACAATTCTGTGTTCTGCTGGGAAACGTTTGGACCTGGCATTGGCGCCCCCACCCCATAGCAATGACACTCCTTGATGGCAGCAGCCATCCCCAGCAGGATGCAGCCACAAAAACACTTTAGGAAGAAGAACAGCACAAGGTGTTGACCTGGCCTCCACATTCACTAGATCCCAAACTGATCAAGTATCTGTGGGATGATCCACAGAGGCTCCTCCCCTCAAAGGCCCAAGGTCCATTCTCTTATAAGTCACCACAATTGAATTTCCCCCGGGATTAATAAAGTATCTATCTATCTATCTATCTATCACAAGGGAGACCTGCATAATATTAGGAAGGTGGTCATAATGTTATGTCCAATTTGTGTATATCATGTGCAGTCATTTTGTTTCTCTAAGAAGATTTGCCTGTTGTTGTTTCTTTGCAGTCACACATGCCTGTAGCTGACGTTTCCCTTCGTCATCATTTATTGTCTTAAGTGCGTTTTATCTTTCATTGTGTTCATTCTAAGGCTCTGTTGCTTTACTGAATGTTTCTGTTTGTTACCTGGTTCGTTTTTGTTCAGCCACACAATTGTAGAATCCGAACTTGTACTTGTCATGTAATTGATCCGGATGGGCCACCAGAGGCTAGCAGAGACAAAGAGCAGATTTTAATAAGTACGGTGTTGTTATAAGGCCGGGAAAGAACTGAGCATGAAATGTAATCTCCTTAACAACAGCACCGTTGTGGCTTTTGAGTTCAGAAATGTTGTGAGCTGCTTTTGGCCAAAGCGTAACCAGGTTCAATTATTGTGCAGCTCACCAAAGTTTCCTTCTTTAAGGTATTCTGTCAGGCAGACTCCGCATGTATTTATACCGTTTGAGTTGTTTAGACAAACACTGAAAGATTTCCCGTGGAGACGATGAAGCGCATACGTGTCTATACCTTGATTCGGCGGTGTCATTGAACAGGAATTGCTTCTGGTATGTTTCTCCTGTGACCGTGTTGATGGTGACGACAGGGTAACCGGGTTGAGTGGTCCATGGGTTCATATACTCTGCAATGCTGATGTCATCACTTTGCGTATATGCCTGCCAATGTTACACAAATCCATTATTACTGCATCCTACACCGTCCAGTTTATGAGTATTTGAAAATACCGAACATGAGGATGGACTTAATGTGTGTTTTATTTTAAACTGAATATCCTTAAACACAAAACAACACATGTAACTGCCCAAATACTTACAGTCTGGACTAATTCTGTGATAAAAATATAACCGTTCAGACAACGACAATAGTATAAATCTAATTACAAATGTGACATGTTTAAAGTCGGTTATAAAAAGGCCTGATCAAGTCCTTTGCCTTCCAAGATTTTACCTTCTGTATGTACTCCCAGAGGTCGTTCTGGTCCGTGTTTCTGTATGCGAATGCTTTCAGGTAACTCTGTAAAACACACCCGAACAGAAAGCATGAGGTTGTAGTGAGCACAGTTTCAACCCATGCTCATAATAATCATTTTGTTGTTGAGAATTGGATGAAAGAGTAGAAACACAGCTGCTAGCGGCTGTACCCCGAGAGCACTTGCTGAAAAGAACATTTGGCAGAGCCGTTTTTTTCTTTCATCGCCAGGTCAGACACATGTGAACAGCAGTGACGGTGTGGCATGTTTTGCGAAGGAGCACTTCTCAGTCCTGCACTGTTTCTGAGAAACTGTTGGCTCTCACCCGAAACCATATTGTCTGTTTACAATGTGTCTGCTGCACCCAACAAGGAAATTACAGAACACTTATTGATTTTGTTCGTGGCCATAAACCGCCTGTCCTTTCCCATTTTTACAAACTGAAACCATGTGTTGAAATGTTCAACTTCAGACCAACAGGGATGGCGTTATTGTCAACAGATACGATTTGGTTATGTGATGGAAATTGGTGCTTGTCGATGTCAAAATAAACTTATGTAACTGACAACATGAGCGTTCCAAACTGAGAAAGAGCTTGTGTTGGATTACCCACTGCATAGGATTGTTTTTCATTTGATTTGTCTCGAGGTTGACGCAACAGGATTGCAGCAATGGAGAAAAGTAAGCAAATGTTTTAAGACCACACAGATGGAAAATGAATACCACTCTCCATCTGATGATCCTGCCATACGCATAGCATACGTTTCATCTGGATGGATGTATTAGCATCTGCTTTCTTCTACAAAATAAAATCTGCAAAGCAACTTTTAGCTAAAAAATAAATGTAGAGCAACGAAAAAAAAAAAAAAATCCACAGCAAGATAAAGCTAAACGTTTCTTATAGTGCTAGCTGGTAAACTACTATAGCTATCTGGCATGCTCATGGCAAATGAGGCAGGTTCTCTCATAAGCTAGCTTAAGTTAGCATTAAGCGCCATTATTTTCTGTTTTTCTAATACAGCTAGAATCGGCTGCTGAATATTTTTTGTGACAGAACAACTAAATAACGCAAAAACGGGGTAATGGGTAAAGAGTAACTTAGATTTAGCTAGCTTAAGCAGCCTCACTAGTTAGCTATAACTAGCCTCTAACAATAGTTATTACTCTCTTTTTTTCTTCACAAAGTCACGCATTTCCATGGTATGGTAGTGTTTATATCGTGAGGTATTTAAAAAGCCTGACTCATTGTACTTTATATTCATTTAAGTAGCAGGAGAAACTTTTCCAAGCTAGCCAAGCTAGCAAACAAGCTTGCTAACAATTGGTAAGCTTTAGCCGGGATCACATAATTTATTTAAACTTGCCCACAAATGTCCATTCCCTTACATGTCATCAGGAAAATGTTAGATGTGTTGAAGTTCAACGTGACCCAAAGAAAGTAAGATTTAGCTAGCTCAGGTTGCTTCACTAGCTAGCTGTAACTACAGTTACTATTCTCTTTTGTATATTGTGTATTATTTTTATTTAACAAGGAGAAAAAAACTCTCCAAGGTAGCCAGGATGTTATCGACTGGTAAGCATTAGCAAAACAAATAACAATAAAACTGTTTAGTTTATATGTTTATTTTATTATATGCCTTGGCTTATTTCCTAGTTGACTCAGTTCTGGCGTAACCAACATTATTCATTATGGTCATAATGTTTATAATGTTGGTCACGCCAAAACTGGGTTAAGTGCGTCATGGTGAATTTAACCACACATGACATTCAAATGGTTACCAATAACACCCGCTACTGATTATGATTAAGGAAATAAACCAAGGCATATCAAGAAATAAAGATAAAGTGAGGCATCAGTGCTAACCACCGTGCTCGTCCAATACCAGTTTTACACACAGCAAGATTTTGGTTTGCCAGCCAGGCAAACACAATATTAAAAGAGGTTGAGACTGGAATTTATTTTTTCTACTGCCATCTAAAGCATCAAATTAGACAAGTTTACTGTGAGAGTTTTCCTCCCCACCCATGTTGTAAGTCATAACATGTCGTATGGCAAACCACGAAATTACCGAAGGGATGCATTTTCTCACAAAAATCAACTTCTGGTCTATGTCATGAAAGAGGCTCGGTCTAGACTAGAGGTGTCAGATGTCTCCTTTAGTCTTGAGCCTCGGAGACTGTCCAAATTAAGAGGCATTTATAAGAATTACAATTTCAGTCACTTTGAATTAGGTGAACAATGGTTGCTTACTCTGATCCCGCTGAGGAATATATTTTCTTTCACATAGTCTGCCAGCATTCTCAGCACCATTGCCCCCTGTAAAGTGAACACAAATCATGTTAATATTTGAAGAAGACGTGTGACAAAGACATCCAGTGGACATTGACGACTTTTTCAAGATATCCCATCAAACACTTAGTCCTCTTTCAAACAGGGCCAACAAATGAAGGTGATATGCTTTAAAGAAATTATATAAAAATGGTGTTTTCTGGTAAACGTCCCTTGGAAAAAGCACCTCTATATTCAATCAGGGGTTCCAGATTAAGCGCCAATGATTAGAATCTAGGACTCTGATGGTCTAGGGTTAATGTTAGACCAAAGAAAACACAATCACAAAATGAGTGACATAGACAGTGTGTGCAAGAAAACTTTGAACGGAAGGAAATTTGCCAGGAGAGTGATCAGAAATCTGAATATATAAAACCTACAGGAAGTTATTTCTCCTAAACAGGGCAATACCATCTCCTGTCATTGTAAAAGCATTTTTTCTTGTGGTGCTGTTCAGGACTTTTCATCTTTCCATTGAATGTACTTGTTGCAGCTACAACAGAAACAAGAAAATAGAGGAATCTAGTGTAAAACACAAACTGTATGATGTTTGTGCGTCTGTGTCGCAGCGCGTTGCTTTGTCTCTCTAACCTTACTGTAGGTTATAGCATCAAACATCGCAGTGATCTCAAAGGACTTCTGGACGTTTTGCGCCGGCGCACTGAGAGGATGAGATGACACCAGAGAGTCCTTCAAAAACGCTCCGTGGAGGTGTTTCATGAACATTAGATCTTTCTGTGGGAAAAACAAACAGATATGAATGAGAATGCCCGTTGAATGCGTGTCGTTTCAGCCATGTGTGAGTTTGCGTGGATCTTTTTTTTTTTTTTTTTTTTATTGGCCAAGATTGCAGCAAATTAAAAACTCTAAAGACCTAATTCTGTAATTATGACTTACTCTGTCATAATTGCCAGGAAAATGTTGTAATTACAAGATTCAGATCTTGTAATTATGATAAAACTCATAATTGTGAAATAATATATGAAATGTCACTGGGAGAGGCAGTGGCAGCGGATTTGGGAACGCTATATACAAAGGTTTTAAGTGCAAGGGAGAGACATAGTAAAATAATGTAGACTTGACTTGACGCACACATTTCTTGATTCAGTATGACTTTTCATTTTCCTAAGATATCATCCTTTAGAAATAAACCTTCACATGAATCCTAAGAGCTTGTGTACTAATCCAGGTTGAAGCTTTCCTTCATGGCCAAGATAAATTAAAGATCTAGCCCTCTGATTTCTTATTATGCTTCCAGCTTCCTGTTAAAGCTTACATCTGTTTGCACAAGTGAAGACTTTTTAAATTTTCCACATTACTTCAGTGAAAACAAACTGTACCAAACAAGAAGGAAATCAGGTAGCGTCATACCACACTTGTTTTCTCAGATAGCTTCCTGTAAGTCATAATCATGGGACCCTAATCTCATAGGAGATCTTTACAAGACCTCCACGTTTCCAAAGTCCAAAGGCTTGTAAGCATAATCTGTGTTGCTGAGAAAGACTCAGAGGAGGTATACCAGAACATACTATTTTGAAAGTTGGCTCTACAGCATCCACTGCAACGTTCGCCATGTACGTGGCAAAGCCCTCATTCAGCCAAATTTCATTCCACCATTTCATTGTCACCAGATTTCCAAACCACTGTTAAAAAAAAAAAAGAGAACATTAACACAGAGACAGACACAGTTGCTAGACAAGATAAACATGTGCTTAAATGTTTTTTTTATCAGCGCTCCAAACTGAGAAAGAGCTTGTGTTGGATTACAAACTGGATAGGATTGTTTTTGATTCGATTTGTTTCAAAGGTTGATGAAACAGTATCACAGCAATGGAGTAAAGTAAGCAAATGTTTTAAGGCCACACAGCTGGGATAGTTTCTTTTGCTCCATTAGTATAAAAACTGTGTTAAATTTTCTGTAAATCTTGGATGGATGTATTAGCTTCCTATTTCTTCTAACAATATATCATTTTCTGTCCAGCAACTTGCTTCTTAAATAAATGTAGTGTAGGTATGGTAGGCTACTGGTCAAATTTGCACAAATAAAACAGTGGTTAATTAGTATAGCTACCTGGCATGCTAACGGCAAGCCAGGAACTCTCCTAAGACAGTTTAAGTATCATTATTTTGTTCATCATTATGTTGTAGATTTTTTCCCATCACAAGTAAATTATTTTTGTGATATGACAAGTAAATTACACAAAAACAAGGTAAAAGCAAAAAAGAGTAACTTAGGTTTGGCTAGCTTAGGTTGCCTCACTAGCTAGCTGTAACTAGCCTTTTAAGATTTCCGTTGTATCATCATGTGGTGAGGTGAAATGTATTTTAAAAAGCCTGATTCACTATTTTGTTCATTTAAATAGCTAGCTAGCTTGCTAACAATTGCTAAGCATTAGCCAGGATTACGCCGTTTATTTACATCTTCCCACAATTGTCTTATTTCCTTACACGTCACCGTTACGGTTTGGTAAACTTGGAAATATTAGATGTGTTGAAGTTCAGCGTGATCTGAAGAAGGTAAAGGATCAAAAGAGATTTAGCTAGCTTAGGTTGCCTCATTAGCTAGCTGTAACTTGTTTTTTTCTCACACAATTTTACCAACATTACACAGTTCCACGGCAATTATTTATATAAGGTAAGGTAAAATAATTTTAAATGTCTGACTTAATGTACATCATTATTATTGAAGGAAAAGCTAGCCAGCATGCTAACGGTTGGTAAGCATTAGCCAGGATCACACAGTTTATGTGAAACTGTCCACGAATGTTTTCCTTACACGTCCCATCAAGACTGACATGATTGATAAAAGACATAAATAGATCTTGTGTCTCTTTTTATTACAGGGAACATGTGCGTGGTTTTTATTTGCCTCTTACCTGGTGTGCCAGTTCGTGAGCAATATAGCTAGCGACCATTTCCTTGTGCAGCAGCGAGGACACATTTTCCTTGTAGAGGAGGCTTCCTTCCTGGTACGTGATCAGTCCCCAGTTTTCCATCGCTCCAGGATATAAATCTGGCAGTGCAATTTGGTCTGAAGGAATCACATAGATAGATTACTGAGCCGTGTTTGCTTTGAGTTTGCTTTATAGAAAGTAGGATGCTCTTAAAACCCCAAATCCCGTCATAGCCACATGAAGTCTCACCTAGCTTTCGCAGGTTGTACTCAATGTCAAAGTATTTCTCGTAGAAGTCCAGGATCTTCGGGGTGATTTCGGAGGCGTATTTAGTTTCTCCTGCTGCAGTCGCTCCAGGACGAGCGTAAGTCTGCAGGAGGAGCACACAGGGTTATCTATACAGTAAAGCTGGGAGAGGAGGAGAGGAGGAAGACAGAAAGAGGGGGAGAAAAAGATGAGGAGAGGAGAGAAGATGGAGAGGAGAAGAAAAGGATTATGAGGATGATCAGGAGAGAGAATGAAGAGCGGAGGTGGAGGAAGAGGACAGAAGGAAAGGAGATGAGAGGAGGAGAGGACCAGTGAAGTATTAATCCACTCCAGGATAGTTTGTAAAAGAATTACTATCAAACGTCTTCATGCAAATCTATAAAATTCCTCTTGAAAGTTGAGGAGAACACAAACCTTTATCTTCACCCTGCTGTGGTGAGATTCCTCTGACGTGAAATCTGAGACCACGAAGGCTACCAAGTACGTCGACATCCTTGGTGTCTTGGTAAATTTGCTGTGAATCCATCCGTTTATCAGGTCGCTGCCTGAGAGCGTAGAAACAACACGAGTGATTTTTACTTTATTCAATCTGTATCCGATAAAAAAAAAGCAAAAAACAAAACACACATGAGCTTCAGCTTACTGTTACTCTCTTACTTGAAACATCCATGTTTCCCAGGACTGTAGATCCATCTCTGTGGATGACGGTCACCGCGAACTCCGCCTTCATTTCGGGCTCGTCGAAACAAGGAAACATTTTCCTGGCGTCTATCGGCTGCATGTTGGTGGCGACGAGACAACTGCAAACACAACGTACGATTTGGAAGAGAGCTGTGATGTCCACCTATAAGTCTGGGTTTGTGATGAACACCACCCACAGATGTTCATATTTATACCCAGAGTCTCCACCATCAGACTTTGAGAAATGAACGTCTTCCAGAAACACTACTCGCCCTTGTTTCGTCTGGTTGGTTTCTTTTTTTTTTTTTTTGGATATAACATGATCTGGATGACTAAGAACCTTCGCAGACATTAATTTAAATCCTTGAAACAACCTGGATCAATCATCCTGCAGATCCATCACCAACAAAGCCAAGCAGTGACTTCCTGAGCTGCTATAGTTTCACCATCATCATCACATCTTCCATCAACGCCCACCGTGCAGAGACTACGTTATAACTCCTCACTCTTCAAAATCTCACTGTTGTCCCTTCCTCAGCCCCTCGCCTTCATCCCTACCTAACTCCAGGACAAGACCGTCACAAACAAAGGCACCTTTGTGAGTAATTTCAACCCAATTACAGACACCTGCCCAAAGCAAGTTCCTATCCTTGGTGTTAATCTTCCATCTGGAGGATGTTAAACCGTTACAGGAGACTGAAGAAAAGTCTTCAATCTGCAGAAAACACAACGATATTTGTTCGCTTTTCCGTTGCTCCTGAGTTGGAGTTTTCTGACGTAAATGCTCTTACAGCAACCACAGGAACAATTGTTTCCTGGTTTCCACTCCAGGCCACGAAATTGCACCAACATCTTGGGTATTTTGAGTCTTGGGGACTTGAGACGTTTGGGGCCTGTGCTGTTCTAAAAAGTGACTTCTTTACAAAAACGTCTTGAGTGGTTTCACGGAAGGGAATTTGAGCAGAAGATGAAACAAAGGCAACTGTACGAGTGACGCCAACGTCTTCAAGAGACTCGACAAGTCCATCTGCCTTTGGTTCAGCTTCTGTTTTTGGATTATCTCGTTAATTAACTCAGGTTTATTCATTCAGTCGTTCATTTTCTGTAACCACTTGTCCTCTGGGTTATTCCCTGGATGGGTCGGCAGTCTATCACAGGGCTAACACAGAGCGACAGACAACCATTCATTGTGGGAGGAAGTGGGAGTACCTGAAGAAAACCCAAACAAACAAATTTGCATAATATTTTTTTATAATTTATATAATTTTATAAATTACATTGTTTTCCCCCAGTATTATATATATATATACACTACCGTTCAAAAGTTTGGGGTCACCCAAACAATTTTGTGTTTTCCATGAAAAGTCACACTTATTCACCACCATACGTTGTGAAATGAATAGAAAATAGAGTCAAGACATTGACAAGGTTAGAAATAATGATGATTTGTATTTGAAATAAGATTTTACATCAAACTTCGCTTTCGTCAAAGAATCCTCCATTTGCAGCAATTACAGCATTGCAGATCTTTGGCATTCTAGCTGTTAATTTGTTGAGGTAATCTGGAGAAATTGCACCCCACGCTTCCAGAAGCAGCTCCCACAAGTTGGATTGGTTGGATGGGCACTTCTTGCGTACCATACGGTCAAGCTGCTCCCACAACAGCTCAATGGGGTTCAGATCTGGTGACTGCGCTGGCCACTCCATCACCGATAGAATATGAGCTTCCTGCTTCTGCTCTAAATAGTTCTTGCACAATTTGGAGGTGTGTTTAGGGTCATTGTCCTGTTGTAGGATGAAATTGGCTCCAATCAAGCGCTGTCCACTGGGTATGGCATGGCGTTGCAAAATGGAGTGATAGCCTTCCTTATTCAGAATCCCTTTTACCCTGTACAAATCTCCCACCTTACCAGCACCAAAGCAACCCCAGACCATCACATTACCTCCACCATGCTTAACAGATGGCGTCAGGCATTCTTCCAGCATCTTTTCATTTGTTCTGCGTCTCACAAACATTCTTCTTTGTGATCCAAACACCTCAAACTTAGATTCGTGCGTCCACAACACTTTTTTCCAGTCTTCCTCTGTCCAATGTCTGTGTTCTTTTGCCCATCTTAATCTTTTTCTTTTATTGGCCAGTCTCAGATATGGCTTTTTCTTTGCCACTCTGCCCTGAAGCCCAGAATCCCGCAGCCGCCTCTTCACTGTAGATGTTGACACTGGTGTTTTGCGGGTACTATTTAATGAAGATGCCAGTTGGGGACCTGCGAGGCGTCTGTTTCTCAAACTAGAGACTCTAATGAACTTATCTTCTTGCACAGTTGTGCTACGCGGCCTCCCACTTCTTTTTCTACTCTGGTTAGAGCCTGTTTGTGCTGTCCTCTGAAGGGAGTAGTACACACCGTTGTAGGAAATCTTCAATTTCTTAGCAATTTCTCGCATGGAATAGCCTTCATTTCGAAGAACAAGAATAGACTGTCGAGTTTCAGATGAAAGTTCTCTTTTTCTGGCCATTTTGAGCGTTTAATTGACCCCACAAATGTAATGCTCCAGAAACTCAATCTGCTCAAAGGAAGATCAGTTTTGTAGCTTCTGTAAAGAGCTAAACTGTTTTCAGATGTGTGAACATGATTGCACAAGGGTTTTCTAATCATCAATTAGCCTTCTGAGCCAATGAGCAAACACATTTCACCATTAGAACACTGGAGTGATAGTGGCTGGAACTAGGCCTCTATACGCCTATGTAGATATTGCACCAAAAACCAGACATTTGCAGCTAGAATAGTCATTTACCACATTAGCAATGTATAGAGTGTATTTCTTTAAAGTTAAGACTAGTTTAAAGTTATCTTCATTGAAAAGTACAGTGCTTTTCCTTCAAAAATAAGGACATTTCAATGTGACCCCAAACTTTTGAACGGTAGTGTATATATATATATATATATATATAAAACACAAATATTATTTTGTTAATAATTTTTTATATTTGTTGTTTCCGTGAAGAAAATCATTATATTTTGAATCAATTTGACAGTATATTAATATTGCAAAAATACATACTGTGACATGAGCGACTTTTCTTCGTAACTGTTTCTAATTCTGTTTACTTCCAAAAATGAAATTGAAATTGAAATTTTAAATATTTACCTTTAAATAATTTTTTCTTTTATTCTGCAACTATAGGTTTTTTTTTTTTGTGAATTTCAAAATTGTACTTTTGGTTTTTAAATATTCATAAATCGACAACACCTACATCTTTCCACCAAAGCTCTTTCGTTTCCTCAGAAACCTCAGATTGTCTAAGACGCTACTCAAAACCAAAAATATATTCATCTTAACCTGATTTTGTGTCTTAGTTTTGCATCTGTAAATAAAAACGTATATTGAATCCAATCCCATTTGCTGACTTACCTCACTGAGCCTGTATCTCTTTCATTGTACCTGCTCACAAACAAAGATTCAAGGTTTCTAGATATTATTCCCTGGAAAACCAACTGCAAACTGTAGTTCGCTCCGGCCTCTAAAGGCTTTGTCAGCTGAACCTCCAGAAAGTTACTTTCGTCTTCGTATGATTTCAGCGAGGAATTAATTCTTTCGTTTTTGTCTTTCCACATCACCAGCGGCTCGACAACCGTCAGGTTCTCGCTGTTGAGATAGATGCTCCAAGTCCTTTCAACGCAGTGAAAGTGGACGGTTGAGGTTCCATTGAAGAACATCGTATAGTTGAGATCGGTGACGTTCTCTGGGAACTGGATGTAGAACTGAGGCTGGATGACGAGCTCATAGAGCTCGGGCACCACGTTCTTTGGCAGCCGCATAACTGGCGGCGGGGCCGTGGTGGTGGGTTGGAAAGTTGGAGCTGCCGTCATGTTCAGGTCGGAGCTTTGAATCTTGAAGAAACTGATCATGGTGACGATGCCGCCGATGACCGCAACGGTCAAGACGGCGAAGACGACGGCGAACACCTTGGACATGCCGGACTTTTGCGGCATCTTGGCAGCTTCTTTTGGTCACTCTTGAAGAAGCTTTTCTCCACTTGAATCCCTGAGCCTGCAACTGCTGCTGCCGATCCGTGCGCATCCACTTTACCTCCTCCCCATAAACTGGGCTCGGCCCTAGCAATCTCAGGTCTGCACTGGATTAAGCATTAACCTGGGGCACTGCCAGAGGAGCAAAGTGTAAGCGTTGCAGTGTGAACGGGGCGATGTTCATTGTAAATAATCGGTCGGCTGTAAACATCTGGAGCTGGTTACTGTGGCCTTGCCACTAACTCAGGGGTTAGGTAAACCCCAAGGAACACTAAATCTGCTGCACTCTGCAACTCGTCACACACTTCCTCATGTTCCCCGTCTGTGAACATCATAATCACATCGCTGGAGGAGAATGAAATCCAGTCTTGGAGGCTTTGCAGCGTCCGTTGCCCTTCCACAGGTAGTCACGAAGATCCACACCCAAGACAGAGACCTACAGAGACTGACATACTCCCAACAAAGTGGAAGCTTAAAGAGGAAGGGCTACTGAGAAGGCTGGATACAAGAATTAAAAAAAAAAAGAGAAAGAGGAGGAGGATGAAGAGGAGAGTCATTTTGGGAAACCTCTCGAGGAAAGCCCAAACCTCAAACCCCAAAGACAGACACTCCTCACCTCAGGAGGGGAAACTCGGGAGATAAATAGGCAGAGTGGGAATATTTTAGAAAGGAAAAGGAGGAAGGAAGGCTGAGGTGAGAACAGAGTCAATGCTGATTGATAACAACACCCGAGATGAGTGATGCGAGGCGAGCCACCTTCCTGCCTCGCCTCGCATCATGCCCCATTCATGAACAGTGACTCAAATCATAAAAACCTTGAACACAATCATTTATTATGTGGAGAAAAGAAATGATAAAATGTGAACCAGATGTTACAACATCTGCGTAAATGTCAGGGCCTTTTATCAGTGTGGAAGGATCGATGCCTTAGAAAGCAGGAGGTAGGTGGTCGGTGAAATCATTCATTTGCTTTGAGCTGCTGCCAGCACACAACTCAGAGAAAGAAAGAAGTCCAACAACCTAACGTGTGGAGGGCTCATCCAGCGGATCCAGAAAGTCTTTAAGGCCAAATGTTTGAGGAGGAGGACCTCTGCTGATTATGAGGACAACTGCAAAACAATTCTCTCATTTGATTCGATTGGTCTGAACTCGCCACACAGAGATTTCAGCGACAAAGGAAAGAAAACGAAATTGCAGCGCAGAGGAGGCGTAAACACATTCAGCTGTCAACAATCATACACACACCAACAATTAACCAAGACAACAACAGGAAATAAAAGTGGTCGAGCGTTGGAATGAGATCCACATTCCTGGTTGGCTGGGATGATCGGAATAACACGGGCTTTAAAAAACAAGAGCGTCTGAACGTGTAAAGTGTTCATTCAGCACTTTTTTTTTTTGGTCCTGCTCTACGTCTTTACTTGCCACTGATTGTTCCCAGGAATGATTTAAAATCTAACATCAGTTTGGCTTTTTAACACCGACTGCATGTCCGTTAATCTGTGCAGTTCTTTAGTAAAAGTCTCGACTTCACACCGAGTCCAGATATAGTTTGATTTACAGGACAGTGACAAACGTGGGTTTGTTGATCTGATACGGAGAAAAAAGGCAAAATATTTAGTGAATAAAACACATTTTGAGAAAAGGAGCCTAAAGTTGCATTGCTTGGTGCATTTTCTTCACGATATCTATCTGACAAATACGATAAATACACAAGGACTTTGAGAGAAAATTTATTCTTTCTGTGTAAATGTTTTTTCTTTAAATAATCTTAAAATATTTCAGACTAAAGTTTTTCTTTAGAAAAACGTATCAATATCTTTTATTTTTTCCCTCTGTAATTATATTTAAACTGCGACAATTTTTTTTCATATAAAATTGTGATTTTTCTCAAAATATTTTGCCTTTATTCAGGATTTTTTTGGGGAACTTTTGAAGTCACACCAGCTTCGTAAATATTATCTGGAGTCTCTCCGTTGGGAACTTGACATTCACCTCCCAAGAAATGTAAAAACACGACACGGCACTGGAGACGGTGATGAGGAAATTAATTTCCACATCCGAATCTCTCGGATAATCCTTCTGCCTCCATCTACTCTTCTCTTCTCTTCTTTCCGTTGCAGTGATTTTAGTAAACGTCTCAACATTTACTAGCTCCAAAATGAACTACTCAGTTTGAAGCTCAACTATTTTGAATACTCTAAAAACTTTCAGATTTTTTTCTTTATAATTTTTTTTTAAAAACTGTGACTGTTTTTTCCCCACCTGCAATATTTTTGCTCTGGAGTCTCTCCACTGAGAACTGATTGTGATCCTGCAAAGATCTGACGGGTTTTACGTGGGTAACGGTAGTTAAACACATCATCTTAGCGCCATGGAGTTGAATTTGTTTACAACAAAATGGTTCTGATTGGTTAGAGGACTATACACTAACGCCATTTTTTTTTTTTGCCCTAGTTTGAGATCTTTGAAGCATAAAAGTCTTGGTTTGAATATGATTGTTATAAATGTTTTCTGTGCAGTACAATCAGCACAATGCACCTCTAGAGATGCACCGATAAATAAAATAAAAGAATGGTGGATCAATACATTTGAGGGAAATGTTTCCAAAATTGGAGTCAGTTTCATCTGCAGCTATAAAACACCAGTTTTGTGTCTTCAGTTCAACAAGATCAGTAGAAAAATTTAGTGTAAAAGGGAGATTTTAAGCACAGAGTGGAAGGACTGGTCACCACAGCCAGCTGTCGAGATGCTGAATGCAGTAGCAGGACTGTTTCAGGATGGCGGACAGCTCTCCGTAGCTTTCCTCTCTCCACGTAGGCAGTAACCTCTCGTTATTTAGGGCCTGAAGCTTCGGCGTCCCCTCCCGGAGGACGTGGTACAGGCAGGGCCACCGGCTCTGGATCCGCTGCCTGGTCCGCCGGTCCAACGTGATGCCGCGGACGATCTTCTTGGCCCGAAGCTCGCGCAGCGCCGGCAGCTTCAGGCAGGAGAAGACCAGGCCTCGGTTGGGCGACACGTCCAGGAACTCCAGAGACGGCGACTCCAGGGTGTAGGAGATGCCGAGGTTCCTCAGGGGCACCAAGATGTGCAACGTCAGGGACTTGAGGTTGGGCAGAGACTTGGTCAGACCCTGCAGCGTGGAGGGGGTCACGCCCTTGAAGACCCAGAAGCATTTGAGCTCCAGGACTCTGAGCTGCTGGAACTGGGTGAGCAGCGACACGGACAACTCCGACCAGTCGAAGTGCAGACGCATCTTGGAGATGCGTGGGCAGCTCTGGGTGAGTTTGCTCAGCAGCTCCTGAAATCTGGTTACCTGTGGAAATAAGAAGGAAGTGACACGTTGGAGCAGAGACATATTCACACCTCAACCAGACTGGATTGAACCCCAGGGGTGCTCTGATCAAATGGTACTGGGCAATAATCGACAAACAGTTTGACGGACGACCTGTGGTTCTGCCAATTAAAGCTCTTTGATTGTAGTTAGGAAATGATAGATCTAAATTAACACAGAACACTCTGTAATCGTAAAGAAGCGTGAGTTTAGTGTCTGTCCAATCAAACAACCAGAAGGTTCTCAAAGAACTCTACAAGTCCAGTTGCCCTTGTTTCAGTCACTGAGAACCTTCACAGATCTTCTGGTCGTCCGAGTTACTTCCTGCTGCTCCAACTTCTGGAAAAACCAAACCAGTCAGAACAAGTTACCTGGTCCATTTTGGTGATGCTGTCTTGGTGCGAGCTGGAGCTGCAGTGGACCCTGAGGTCTAGCGGCTCGAGGAGCGTGAAGGTCCAGTTCAGGTCCAGCTGGCTCAGGTCTCTGCAGTGGACGTTGTCCAGCAGGTGGCTGAGCAGCTCGTTCCACTTGTTGCAGCGGTCGCCCAGGTCGAAGCTGGCCTTCAGCGTGAGCAGACTGGCCCGCCGGGAGATGAGGTGGTGGGTGTAATGGTGGACCCAGGACTTCCACCGCTCAAACTCGCGGTTGGATACGAGCAGCCCCTCCTGGCCGAGGTGGAAGGCGCCGCGGCGGGAGTAGTCGGCGACCCGCCACAGCTTCCACGAGCGGACGAGGCAGCTCCAGCTGAGGCAGACCAGAGCGCAGCTGCACTTGTCCACCTCGTTCAGGAAGGAGAAGACGTGCAGCTGGCACTCCACCGGCAGGAAGTTGAAGGGGAAGAAATCGTCGGACGCTTTCCGCCGGCTGCTCACCGGGACCAGGGGTCTTTTTCGAGGCGACATGATCGCGGACGAGGAGAGAACGCTCGTGGTCATGGGTGGAGGTCAGAATCTCCACCGGCTCGTCTTGTGGTCCAACTTAGCCATAAATGTTTCTGCCCTGTGACGCCTGAAAGGGAACGAAAAGATTCAGCGTGTCCTCAGGCATGGAGAGGAGAAGATCAAGACAGTTAAAGGGAAACTTCGCACATTTATAACAGACCGTCTATCACTCAGCAATGGACAGTATATAGATCATTCTTTAACCCCGACATAGCTGTTGCGTCTTGGAATCAAAACCAAGAAAAGCAAAATTTACAGTCATTTTTTTCAAAAACTAAAATTAGTTTGCAGTTCAAATTAAATGTAAATCCAGTTTAGTTTCAGTTCATTTTTTAATCATAAATAAATGCTAGAATTTGTCTTCACGTCTCCAGTGGACGACTCGTTTCTGTTTTTTTACGTCTCTTCTAACATTAATAACACATCTAGAGGTGATTAATGCCTGAACCAGCAGCAGAGGACCTGACCGTCGGTATTAAGCATTAAACAGAGACACGTGACACCAGGAGGAAGAAGGATCAACAGGTTAATGTTTGAGAAACTGGACGACTTTACTGTAAGACACACTTTTAATATAACATGAAAATACAAGTGTCTATCTAAATGTTTTGTCTGTGTAAACTTTACTTCAGGTTCCTGATCTAATATTATTTTCTAATGTTGTAAGCTACTGCGCTCATTTGAAAGGAGTTTTTGTTCCAGGACTCTGGTTTTCCTGTTAGAAGAAGAAAAGAAAACAATTGCAGTGGTTTTCCTGTGGATTTGAAATATCAACCTGAAATTTGGACTTCAATTTAAACTCTTTTATACGGTGTATTTCTGCAGGTTCACTTAGTTGAGTAGGACATGAAAATACACTGCATGTCCAGGCGTTTTTGCACAAGTACCTATCTAAATGTTTGTCAGAATAACCTTTACTCTGGTGTTAATACTTCCTGATCAGATATTTTTCCTCTGTGTGTCGTTTTATTCTAATCTCCTGTAGCAACGTGTTAATTTGAAAAAAACTATGCAGAGGTTTTGACAGTAACTTTCCTCCTCGGAGCTTTAGCAGTAATGTGATGATCACATGCTCACGGGTCCGTGTGTTAAGTTTCTGTTTGTTTAACGACGCGTCGGTTTGGAGCAGGATTGGATCAGGGTCCGTTATTTTGGCCTCATCTACTCACGGATGTTTTCCAGTTGTGCGTCAAACTAACATCCCTGTCACCAACACACGTCAATCATCCCCACGCTGAGACCACACCTGGAAGGATGTGGTCGTTTTTAGAGCCAGTGTGGAGACATGAGTCGTTACCTTTTGGTCTGTAAAAGGCTTCGTCCCGTCTCCAGTTTAAAGAGAAAAAAAAAGAGCTAGCCTGCTATAAGCTAGCAGAGACGAAGAAGTTTTAAAATCAAAGCTAATTACGAAACAAAGTTAGCGATTTTATATAATTATCGCCACGTCTGGGCTGATTAGAAACTTTAAAAGCTGCGCCTGTAGATTTAAATTTAAAAAGACGCCGCGGATAGCGACGCTAGGCCGGCTAGCTAGCTAGCTCCCGAACAGCTGAGTTCTGTTGTTGTTTTTGTTGTGGCTCGTCGGCGATGGCGTCATCAACGTGCGCCCGGCATCGTTCTTCTTCGTCCTTCTTACACCGGCGTCGAACAGCTGAGCGGAGCTTAGTGTAAAGGAAAAGAAAAAGACCGAAAAGAGAAATTGTTTTTTATTCACTTGCACATAAACCACATAGTGTTGATTAATAAACGCATAGCGATAAAGAGAAGGCTGGTATAAGCTGTTTTTATGAAGTATCTCAAGACATGAGTCGCGTTTGTTTGGTAGGATCAAGCGCTCCCTGGTGGACACGATCACTAATGAACAGAATGGATCTCAGTCTGATGTTTATTTTATTGTAATATATGTTTAAATTTTATGCAATTCACATTTGTTTTCATTATTTTTAGTTATCACCACGTTGTTTAAAAGTTGCTAAATTTCTATTTAAATTTTTACATTGTTCCATGTAGGATTATGGATATTGACCAGTAGATGGCACAATGCATACACTAATGCTGTGGGTTATCATGATTTTATCTTTAATTTGCTGTGAACCCCGTATATTATTAAACTGTTCATATTAATTGACCTTTGTGTATAAAAGAAATGTAATTTTTCTCATTGTGTTGTTTTTAAAAGCACCGTTTGCTTAAAAACCAGTATTATTATTCCATTACCAGTAGATGGCACTCAGGGTATACTTTATCCTAATTTAATTTAATTTAACAATGATTTGACTATGATTTCTAATCTAAATGAGGCAGCTGAAGGGTGCCACAGTGGTGTGGTGGTTAGTACTGATGCCTCACAGTAAGACGGTCCCACCCGGGTTCTAATCCAGGCCGACTGGTTCCTCTCTGTGTGTAGTCTGCATGTTCTCCCTGTGTCTGCGTGGGTTCTCTCCAGGTTCTCCAGCTTCCTCCCACCATCCAAAGACGTGTGAGTGTCTCTGTGTGTTAGCCCCGTGATAGACTGGAGACCTGTCCAGGGTGGACCCCACCTCTTGCCCCAATGACCGCTGGGATAGGCTCCAGCTAATAACAGGGTCACTGTGTAGTATTCTTGCATGTCTTTCTGTGAGTTTTGTGCCCCTTTGCGTCCCCTATCAGTAGTCAGTGAACCCTAACCCTTTCTCAAAACAAAAACAACCAGATAAGACACCCCTGGTCGTTTTTTGGCCTCTTGGTATTTTTCCGTTTGTTTTCAGCCTGTTTGTGTCATTTGTTGACTCCCTTGTGGTGTATATTGTGTTTCTTCGTGGTCATTGTGCATCTTTACTTTAAGCAGCATTTCTCTTTGTAGCGGTCCTACATTTCTTTGTGGTCTTTGTCTCTTCGTGGTACTATGACCCACTTTCAAACAAGACATTGCACGTTTCCTTTCTGTAGTTTGGTGTTTTCTAGTATTTCTGCGTGTCTTTGTGTTCACTTTGTGTCTCTTTGTGTCTCTGTCAGTAATGTTTGAGCTCTAACCCTTCGCTCAAAACAAAGGCAACCTTGAACAGATAACACTCGGACACTTATCTTGTGTCAGCGTGCGGTCATTTTGAGCCTCTTTGCATTTCTCTGTTTGTTTGAGCTGCCTGTTTGTGTTTTAGCTTTTTAAACTAAAGCTCACAAAAGAAACAGGTCACTTCAAACTCATCCTGCTTTTACGTCTTAGTGTGTTTTTTGTTTAGTTATTTATTTGTGGTCATTTGAGTCTTTATTTTAAGCTGCAGCCTCTCAGCTTTTTATTGTCATTTTTCAGTTTCTTTGTGGTTGTTTTGAGTCTTATCGTGTTAGTCTTGTGTCTCTTTGTGGCTCCATAATCACACTCTGAACACATATCCTATATCTTGTCTAAAACAGTCCCTATAAATGGACAAGACATCCCCTAATTGCCGTACTTTTGTGTCACCATGTGGTCAGGTTACGCCTCTATCTCTTTTTGTGTTTATTTTCTTTGCCTTTTAACTAAAACTCTCTTACTGCTACAGTTTTTAGGTCTTATTGTGCATCTTTTGTCTTATTTGTGGTCATTTTGCATCGCTGCATAAACCTACCTTGAGTTTACATAGCGATTACTGATTTCTTAGCTGTTTGTCTTGTGTCTCTTTGTCTCCTATCATTCATTTTCCACCCCTCATTCAAAACAGCTCCTTTTACTAAACTAGAGACCCTAACTCAAACAACAAACTGTCTCTTCAAACTCATATCATGCTCTGATAACATGGCTGTTATGTATTTTCTGACATTTATAAATAATGTTTTAACCCTAACCTCAGCTCAGAACAGTTAAACAGCAGAGACACACCCAGTTGATGTGCGTTTTGCGGCCATTTTACATATTTTCAGATTTTCTTTGCGCCGTTTTTTAGCGATTTCAAACAATAAACTGCCACTTCAAACTCATACGAGGTCTCTGTCAGCAGACTGAATCATCATCCTTCCGTGTTAACACGAGACAAAAGCAGGAAGTTTAGTTTTTCCGCGGGTTACATCTTGTGACTGGGTTTGTCCGAGTGACCGCGAAGGCACCGCTGAGTTTGTTGTGGTCCTGCGGGGCCGTGTCCGCCTCAGCCAATCACAGAGGAGAAGAGGCGTGTCATGTGACCACTCCCTCTCACATCGCCCCGCCCACCCCCCCTCTCTCCGTCTCCCTGATACTCGGAGCGTCTCTCAGACTTGATTCATTCCCTGCCAGGAAACCGACGCAGCAGATCCGCTACAAGGCTCCAGAGAACATTAAAGAAATAAAAACAGCCCGTCATACACTTTAAATAAATCCTCCTGCGACACAGGAAACAAAAAGAAAAAGATAAAAGAAAGAAGAAGTGCTGTTTTTCTCATATTTTATTTTTATTGTTTTCCAAAAAGAATAATAAAAAAAAAAGATGAAGACCAAATTTATCAACGGGGTGTCTTCTTCACCTTCCCTGTCCCTGGGTCTCCTGGTGACCGAGAACGCCCTGCAGGTCCAGCCCGACATCCAGGACGACTGCAAGGACCTGGTGCGCGCCGACCAGCCCGAGCCGGAGACCAGGCGCAAGGCCTATCTGTGGTGCAGGGAGTTCCTCCACGGAGCCTGGAAGAGCGTGGCCGAGGACGACTTCAACATCACCGTCATAAGGTACAGCGTGTACCCCCCCTGTTCACTTTGGCATCGTGATGCAGAGCGGCTGCTGCGTTTGTGTCTTTAAGCTGCAGGGATGAGGTCATCCTCAGACAACAAGGCAGAGGATTCACATGTCAAATGACCCCGTGGAAAAAATGAATCCTCATGTCTGAATGCGTTCTGTAGATTTAAACAATAGCCAGCCTTGTTTGCGGAGTCTTATTTTGAATCTCTTTGTGCTGGTGCTGCATCTCTAGCCTTCCCTTTGTTGAATCCTCACGAATGTACGGCTCATTTTGTTTCCAGACAGGGTAGGTGTGTTTGTAGAAAATGGCACTGACACGAGCATCTATAGCAGGGGTGTTAAACTCATTTTTAGTTCAGGGGGCCACATCCAGCCCAGTTACATAACAACATAATAACCAAGAAATTTTGTTTCAGTGCAAAGTGAAGTAAAATATCCTTTTTTTCTTTTATCCAATTTTATTTACGAACAAATGAAAAAGAAGCTGCGTCTTCAGTTTAGTTCTGGGTCGCGATGTGTTCGTAAACTCTTACTAACACAGAGCACCCTCTAGTGGAGAAATTAGGAACAGCAGTTAGTTTTACTGAGAAATTGCTGCCAATGTCTTAAATGTTATTTTTGTACTTTGCAAGTTGATCTGAGCCATATGTTTGACACTCCCATGCAGGGGCGCTGCTAGGGATTTTGGGCCCCATGAAAAGAATCTTTAGAGGCCCCCCCAACACAGCGGCAAAAAAAATTTGATGCTATTTTACATACATTTCTGTATTTTAATTTCATCATCATTAGGGGCCTCTCTGGGCCCCTGGAATCCGTCTCCTCCCGTGATCTAAACTCGTCTCTTGTCCTTTCTTGAGATAAACAGCCTCGTTTCGTGACCGCCTTCTCAGACATTGAGGCCGTTATTTCTCCAGAGTCCTTTTACATATTTAGACAGTTTATTTAAAAAAAATGTTCTCTCACGCTGCGTACTCAGAAATAACCCTGTCCACTGACCGTCTGTCCTCCAGGGGTGGTCTGAGCAACAAGCTCTTCCTGTGCAGCCTCCCCGACAGCCTGGACTGTGTCGGGGACGAGCCGAGGAGCGTCCTGCTGCGCCTCTATGGGGCCATCCTGCAGGTGAGCATCACACCTCTTTTGACAAAAAAAACCCTGTTGTTTTTACTGTACAGACAGCTACATGTAGCCCCCCCCCCCCCCACCCCCCTCCAGTAGTGTTTAGATATTAGTGTGTAATTATGCTTTTCATAGCGCTGCCATATGACACACAGATAACAGCAGGAAGAGGTGTAAACAGCATCAGTTAAAGACAGCTGACCTTTACCACAGAGGTGACTCATGTAGCTGGGGTCAAAGGTCACTGAGGGGATGTTCAGACCTCTTTATTGGAATGTGTCCTCGGTGGTCTGATCACAAGGAACCGGCTGAAACAACACCTGATATTCACCTGAGAGCCAGAGAGTCAGCTTGGTGTTTGAGGAGATGATACGTATTTTAGAACAGGCTGTAAAGATAGATAGATAGATAGATAGATAGATAGATAGATAGATAGATAGATAGATAGATAGATAGATAGACAGACAGACAGACAGACAGACAGACAGACAGACAGACAGATAGATAGATAGATAGATAGATAGATAAGGAAATCACAAATCTGTGCTGTTTTAAAGCAGTGACAGAAACATTCTCTGAGAGGCTAATAAAAGTAAAACGCTGAGAGAATTAATTTCATTCATTGTTTAATCTGTTGATTCTAGTTCAGATTAGTTGGGGGATTAGTTTAATGAGACCCAGGACTCAATGTGTGTTCACACTACCAAAGGAAGGGGGTCACATGTGTCCCAGGCCACCTCCACATGTGGACTGACACCAGATCAGTGTTCACACCTGGTCTCTAGAGACCAGATCAGTGTTCACACCTGGACTTTAGAGACCAGATTAGTGTTCACACCTGGACCTGTTTAACCTGGACTCTAGAGACCAGATCAGTGTTCACACCTGGACACTTGTGATCAGATCACTGAGGACAGATGTTAGCATCAGGTCTGAAGATGATGTGTCACCACCAGAGCTTGTTGTTGTTGTTGCTGCTGTTGTGTGTGTGTGTGTGTGTGTGTGTGTGTGTGTGTGTGCGTCTGCAGGTCATTTGCTTATGTTAGTGTATGCATGCTTGCCTTCACGAGTGTGTGTGTGCGCGTGTGTGTGTGTGCGCGTGTTAGCCATTGTTGTACATGGTGATGTACCCCCATGGCTGTACATGCATGTGTTCTTTGCCGTAGGCTTCCCAAAGGAGCGTGCCTTGGGCACTCTTGTTCCCAGGTGAACCCACCAAAAACCACGGTACAGTATGAGATCTCTGAAATCTCAGCCTAATACAAAGATGTAACACACACTCACGTAGCTCACCACCGGAAAGAGGCCAAGTGTGCAAGAAAGATTTAAAAAAACAAAGTGCTGATGTCTCTGATGTGTAGTCGTTACGTTTGTGAACCAGTGGACCAGCACAGACTCTGATGACTCAACATGACAAGTCAGTCAGTTCTCCTTGCTTCACAGTTTGCACAAAAAAAAAAAAAACCCATAGATAATGAGTTTTCCTGCAGATTATGCCTCATGACGCGGCCGGTCAGTCCAGAGTTCAGCGTCCCAGATCCTTTCCTGTTTAAATGTGAAGGAAAACGGAGATAACGTTTCAAAACGGCACGTTCTGATCCTCCATCGGCCCTGAGTAAAAAAAAAACAGAAAGACAGACACAGAGTCCTCAGAATCCCCCGTGTGCAGCTGTTAAGTGATTCGTGTTAACCCCCGGGGGCTGATGGGACCTGCATTAAAGTATTAACTCCAGTCCGTGTAATTGCTAATGGGCGTGCGAGCGGTTAGCTTTTATTGCCACTGTGTCCTTCACCAAGGTAACAGCAGCCGCCTCTGCCCCGCCGGAGCCGAACGCTCGGGACGAATTAGCGGCGTCTAATCAAAAAGCTAATATGATTAAGGAACTCTTAATGTCTTTGGCCACTAATGATTAAACCGGCGCCAAACTGGAGGCAGTGTTTCTCAGCAATGAAGATATGTGATGCAGGTGATTGACAGTAAACGGAGGTCAATCAGTAAACGTCCGTCTCTTTCTCCCCAACTTTAATAAGCGAGACAAACAAAAAGAAGGCTAGCTGTGTGTTTGAACTCATACTGTACTGTCTGCCCTGCAGGCTTGGCTAGGCTGATGTCCACAGGCGTCTTCTCGTGTACTCACAGACAGGTCTTTGCTTTCTCTCTTGCTCATAGATGTCCTGTAATAAAGGGGATTCACGACAGTCCAACAAGGAAAATCACTTCCAGGTAAGTAACCCGTGATAAAGATGACGTTGATCTGAATTCTTTGGAAGTTTGGGGGAATTCTGAGTGTTTCTTTGTAAACGTTTCCTCGCGCCGCGTGACCGAGGAAATGAAACTGACTTTTAGTTTCTTTCAAGGTCTTTAACACAAGTTCTGCTCTGGTGTTTAATCATTTAAAAGACTCAAAATTAAAGCCATGCTCTCTCACGTACACCGATCAGGCATAACATTATGACCAACCGACAGGAGAAGTGACATTTAAACCTCCATGTTCTGCTGGGAAACTTCTGGACCTGGCTTCATCCATTGGTGTGGATGTTACTTAGACATGTAGCACCCACCTAGACCAGACCAGGCACCCCCACCCCATAGCAATGACACTCCTTGATGGCAGGTGTTGACCTGGCCTCCACATCCACTAGAATTTGATACTGATCAAGTGTCTGCCCCGCCCGCCTCCACTAACACTTACCACATGTCTCGCCTTATTGAGCAGATGCAAGAGATGACTTTGTTCTTTCTCAGACGCTCGTTGAATCTGTCGAGTCGTCATCAGTTTTAAAGGTCGTAAAGGTCAACAAGTAAAACCACGGATGCGTCACAGCAGCGATGAAAAAGCCGCAAGTGTTGGCCATTGGTTTGGTGCTTCATCCACATCTTCTTCATCTTCTGTGGAAAATAACCATTCGTTTCTCACTGGGGCTGCTTGTGATCATTCTCGAGGTCCCATCCACACGGAGATATATCCCGTGAGACGTCTCCTAACAACATCAACAACAATGGTGGACTACATGCTCGTGTTCCTGCTGGAGAGCCTATTATGGTTACTAGGGCTAAATATCATTTCATAAACGGGAATACTGAGAGAGAAACAAGACGGTAATAGTGAAATGGAAAGTGATGAGTCTCAGTGTGGCTGTTTTAGGGTAAGGAAATGAACATTAAGAAGCAGCACTTAAATATTAGCAACAAAAAACTGCTTTACAAAAATAAAATGGTCAGTGTTTTATTAAGAAAAGACTCTTATTTTGGTAAATTAGGCCCCTGATGAACAGCTGGATGTTCAAACAGTCCATCCCGACCGCCTGCCAAGCCTCATTCTCCCTGACCTAGAAATTCCTGCACGTCATGTGGCTACGACCCTTGACCCCCAAACCCCGCCCGCTTCGACGTGCCAACACAGAATCACGCCCCCACCCCCACCCCCACCCCCGGTCATGTGATGGAGGTGAGGTCAGCAGCTGGGTTAGCTAACGTCACCCTCTGCAGCGTCTTTCTGTTTAAGCCTCGCCTACCTTCCTTCCCCGACAGTCTCGCCGTCCGTCTGGTCACGGTAAATCCCGCTCGGATTAAAAGGGACGACTTTGAATTAATCTCTGCGGGGATAATTCAGACGTCAGAGCAAGACAGTCGCTCACACGTGAGACAGACAGACATGTAGAGCTTCACAAATGTTGTCTTTACTCTCTAATCTAGTTTGATTTTGCATTTTTTTTCCATGCGCCATTAATTTAACGTATTTCAAATTAAAAGCCTGCAAAGAGTGTTGTGTTTCATTGTTGCTGGCTTAAACTTATAGCAGCTTGGTTTTTAGATGTTATGAGAGCTGTGCCAATTAGAAAAAAAGCAAAAAAACTCTGTGATTCCTGCTTTAGAAATTGGAATATTTTGGACTTTTTGGCTTCGTTCTGTGGCAAAGGTCAAGTTTTATTTGTTTAGCGAACATTTCAAAATGTAAACTTCATCCTCAGGGAAACACTAAATGAAATTATGTGAGCAGATACATGAGTTGAAGTTTATGGCTTAAGAGGAGCATCGCATCTACTGGAGAAGAAGAAGAAGAAAGAGGAGGAGGAGGAAGAGGAGAAGAAGACGTAGGAAATGGACAACAACTAGAGGAGAAGGAGGTGAAGATGAAGAGGGACAGGAAGGAGGAGGAAGAATGAAGAGAAGAAGAAGAAGAAGAAGAAGAAGAAGAAACATGAGGATGAGGAAAGAAAAGGAAGACGATCAAGATGTCTCCACGTCTCCGTCCACGTTGATTCCATCTTGGTTCATCTGTGTTTTTCTACCTCCATGTTTCTGAGACGTGGAGCAAAAAACAAGCTCAGAAACATTCATCCACAAAACTCAATCCGATTAGTTCATTACTAAACTACTGGCGTCCATGGAAACGCAGCAGCTGACGCACACTAATGTACAGAATGTGCGGTGGCTGTTACATAACAGCCGTTCCAGCCCCATGACAGATAAATAGGACAAATGTGTCTTCTCAGTCAGTTCAGACAGACTCCCTGGCTTATTGACACACATAGCAGAGGAGATAAGCGCTGAGGTTAAAGCGACAGCTGCCGGCGGCTTGGACTGCACCTGCTGCGCCGTCGCTTCAAGGCCGGCCGCTAGACATCCCAGAGAGGCGCTGATGTGTTCGCTTAAAGCTGAAATAACCGACGCTGGAACCTGCTTTTCATTCAAAAACCTTCATTACAGGAAGTTTCTGTTTCCTGTGTAACGACAGGAAGCGGCTGGCAGGGATCTGTTTGTCAAGAAACAACTGAATGGACAGTTTGACTTGTTGTCTTCTGGGAGTCGTGTGAGAGCGGGAGCCACATCAAAAAAGCCACTAAGAAAATGACAACAATGGCATTTAAAATAGGTCAGAGGACATGGAAGGCAAGGTCGCCTGAGGACTGGAGAGCTGTCAGAACGTCAGTATGAGGTCGCACAGGTTCAGCTTGTAAAACCAGTGAGTGAAACATGAGTCAGAGTTAGTTTAAGAGAAGAATTTAGTTGTGTTTGTCTTAGTATCACCTGAATGACGCCATGACATCTCCTCTAAAGGGAAGTGGAAGCAAGTGGAGGCTGTCCCTTCCGTGTCCGTTATAGATGCTTTAAAAGCTAGAGATGTTCCAGTATATAACGGGGGAACGGTATCTGTAGAGTCAAAATGTCTTATTCCTCTTCTGCTTTACGGTGGCTGGCTAACGTCAAAGCTGCCAGAAATCTACCGTGGATGTTTGGAGAGGTGGTAGTAGTTGATCATCCTGGAGACAGCGTCAAGGAGAAACATCTTCCAGAGAGGGTTAGGAAGACAAGGAAGACAAGGACAGACTTTAGGAAGACACAGGAGACCAACTCTAGGAGAAGACAAGGAAGACAAGGACAGACTTTAGGAAGACACAGGAGACCAACTCTAGGAGAAGACAAGGAAGACAAGGACAGACTTTAGGAAGACACAGGAGACCAACTCTAGGAGAAGACAAGGAAGACAAGGACAGACTTTAGGACAAGGACAGACTTTAGGAAGACGCAGGAGACCAACTCTAGGAGAAGACAAGGAAGACAAGGACAGACTTTAGGAAGACACAGGAGACCACCTCTAGGAGAAGACAAGGACAGACTTTAGGACAAGGACAGACTTTAGAAAGACACAGGAGACCAACTCTAGGAGAAGACAAGGACAGACTTTAGGAAGACACAGGAGACCAACTCTAGGAGAAGACAAGGACAGACTTTAGGAAGACACAGGAGACCAACTCTAGGACATTTAACATCAGATCAGCTGATGCACATATTAAAAAGACCGGGATTGAATTGGGGGACAAGCTTGATCAGTAAATCCCTAATAAACAAAAAGAATAACGTTGATGACGGTTGTGATTGTCCTCGTTCACTCCCTTTTGAGGTTTGTCTTGTATACGTTTGTTGTGAACACAGTAATTACGATGGTAAGTTGTTGGTTAACAGCGTCATAAGTTAATGCTCTGAATACATATTTGGGAGATGTGAAGCACAATGAGCCACAGTCTTGGCATCATCCTCTAGAACATTCCAGTGGATCGGCGTAAAGGTTTAAAAGCGACATGGGCGTTAACCTCAACCAGTACCGGTTTTGTCTGAAACAAGTGCCAAGAGGTCGATGAGATGGTGCTAAATGTTGACTTAGTTACCACACATGACTCAAAGCTGTTGTCAGTGTGGCGTGTAGTTTCTTCTACGTGACATCGTGGTCAGGTTTCTGAATCCACATACTAAATATAAATACACATAAATGAATGCATGTACATACAGGCATTCGTGCCGTGCTTCATCCTCAGGCTACCAGCTGGCTGTTGTCTGCCACTAAGTGTGTCAAGATGATTATGGTAATGTGGATAATTCACGTGGGAGATTTGAAGGCTGCATGTGATCAGCGTTCTGCGGATAAGGCGTTACGTAACCACAGCCAGGCGATGAACAAGGAGTAAAACTGCATGTTGTTCACACAGGCGATCAAGAGGATCAGGCGTTTCTGTGCGGATCGGACGGATTGTTAGGTCAAAACGCAAAAGTAGTAGGCAAACATTTTCCCAGAGCCGCCGGCCGCCATGAGTAAACACACACGTGACGACGACCGGAGGCAGCAGCTTCCGTTGTTGATGAGATGTTGTAACATTGCTTCGGACTATGGCTATGCTCAAACAAAACGTAGTGAAAGCACGAATCCCCTGGAGCTTTAGATGCTAACTCAAACCCTAACCACAGCTTATCATCAGCTACGTAACCTTAGCATCCTCAACTACCAGTGACAAAGGCCGCCACTGGTTGGCACAGTGATAAGACACGAGATAAGATGTATTAAAAACTTTGACACCTGAACCCTGGAACCTCAGATTAAAAGTCTGATGCTCTAGTGATCGAGTTATGAAATACTTAGAAGGTCCTTCACGTAGAGCTGGAGCTGCTGCGTTGTTTTAATATTAATGTTTTTGAATGAATTCACAAATACGACTAAAGAAAGACAAGACTTAATTTGTTGCTCGTATAAAAACTCATATTCTTTGCAGATGACATGACTCTGTTCTTTACAATCCGTCCAGTCACTGGTTGCTGCTTATGGCTTCAAATGTTTAGTGGACAGATGAGACCAAAGTAGAATAGTTTGGTTTAAATGAGATGAAGCATCAGAACCTCATCCCTCCATCAAACATGGGGGTGAAGCTAATGTCCTGGTTTGGGCCTGTTCTGCTGCATCTGGACCAGGACGCCTTGTCCTCATTGATGGACCAATGAACTCTAAAAGAAAATGT